>OX328106.1:54077269-54582269 GCA_946811185.2 Hippopus hippopus | reverse complement strand
GGAATCATCGAGGGCGTCAATGGAGAGAGCGCCTGTACCAGCGGAATCAGCTGGGGCATCACCAGAGTCTGATGTCATAGTCTCTTCAGGGGTTGTTGGGGCCAACTTCGCCGTCATCTGTTACGAAAATAAATATGAATTAATACATTGTCAGCATTTTCATGTGCAATGAATATTAACATAGAAAACAACATGTTGTCCTATTGTAGATTTTGGCTTTTAAGCCATTAAAACCATTACGCCAGCTTAATATACATAACGTGAGTCATAATCAATTGACCGCTGATCGGGATCCAGTCAGTTTTCGCTTGGAAATTCGTTTGTTCTAAAGGCATCAACACTCAAGCACATGACATAATTTCAACCCTATAATGAATGTGTGGTTATCTACTTACACTAACAGCGGTGCGCTTTTTGACTTCAATGATATGGGGCTGCAGGAAACCAAACTCACGCAGGATCCAACTGTCCCTTTCTGTTAGTTCCTCATCTGGGGCACCGGATCGCGTTTTCTTCAGCCGCCCATACCTTGTCCGTATGCTACTGTACCAGGTCTTGATGATGTCAACGTCTTTACCAAGCAGATTGGCCTGTTCCCTCCAGAGATATTCCTTTTTCTGGGTTTCTTTATACCCCTTTAGCTTTTTGTTGTAAAGGATTGGATGTGCGCTAAGCCATTCAACCATAGCCTGTTCCTGGTCCTCGGTAAGGTCTGTCTGCATTTTCCTGCGTTTCTGCAGGAGAACATTTCGACTTTCTTCTACATCGAATTGAGACTCAATAGCGGGATCATCAGGCTGAGGAGTTTCCGTGGAAGGAAGGGCACCAGCTTCAACGGTCGAAGGCTCGTCATGCTCTTTCCCGGCCTCAGGATTTTCTGCTGCAGGATTTTCAAGGTCTTGAGTCACAGAGCTTG
The DNA here is from genome assembly GCA_946811185.2 of Hippopus hippopus. Lineage (NCBI taxonomy): Eukaryota > Metazoa > Mollusca > Bivalvia > Cardiida > Cardiidae > Hippopus > Hippopus hippopus. The sequence continues at coordinate 54,581,353 of OX328106.1, read as the reverse complement.
CAACCGCAGATTTTTCCCTGCCTTTACCACGGGGTTTACGGGGCATTTTCAATTTTTGCAACTGTAACGAGATGTGCAAATTTCGAAGTCTAAACAGCAAATGATCGTGAAGTATAGTGCCGCCCAATAGTTGCTAGTTTTTTTTACACTTGTATTAATATTTTGTTTATCTGAAGGACGTTAACGCCCTTTTCAACGTCATGTTGTTGCTACTTTTTTCACTTGTATTAATATTTTGTTTATCTTTATATGTAGTTGGCAGATGATGATTGGTCAAATATCAGCACTATAAAAACAAACTGATGCCTGATAGGTCGTGGTATGATCGGCGTAAGGTCATGGTAGGTCTTTGTAGGATCGTCAGGAACGTAGAGAGATCGTAGTGGGAACGTAGTAAGAACGTAATGGGAACGTTGTAGGAGCGTACTCGATATATTCCCGACTGTACTACGCTTTTACTGCGCTTTTACTACGATCATGAAGATCTCTCCACAATGCTTCCGCGCTGCTTGTACGATTACGGCGCTTCTACTACGCTTTTTTTACGACTTTACCGCGATTCTTGTTGGCCACGATCCCGCTACACTTGTTTTGAGCATGTTCAAAATAAGCGTGGCGAGAGCGTAGAGCTTCCCGATCATGAAGACCCTACCGCGATCATACTGCGCTTATGAAGACTCCACTACGGTTCTCCTGCGATTTGTCACGATCGGCCACGTTTTCGGCCACGCTTTGATCGTAGTAGAAGCGGCGTCTATGTGTGAACGGGGGGTTAACCAGCTACCAAGAATATCTTTACAAAATCTGAAATTTTATCATCTACAAAGATTGTCTTTGAAATAAGGTGCTGACGAAAACCACATGTAGAAAACATAATTGATGTCCCATTTTTCTATGTTTGTTTTCTATCTGTGAAGTTCCTTATTCCGTTTGTCACAGAGTGGCAGCATATAAATTCATCTAAAATGTTCTCCATTGTCATCGAAATGGTTTAGTTGACTTTAACCCTTTACCACACGGCAAAATTTAAGACCTATCCAAATTGAAAGCATTTGCAGACGACAATTTCATAGTGGCTTAAATGACGCAACTTTTCTTTGATAGGGTAGAAAACTTTGTGGGAAAAGGAGAAAATGCTGGTTACCAGCATTTTCTCCTTTTCCCACAATGTTTTCAAAAGGCCTCTTTTTTTAGGGGCGTCAAAAGGCGTCATTGTGTGGTAATGGGTTTTAATGTCTCGGGTTCGATCAATCAAATAACAGACTTGTTGTTTAGCATTGGTAGTGTCTAATCAAATGCGTGTTTTGGACTTCAAGACAGGAACTGTCATGTCGACTTATTGCTATAGTGAGGGCTTACCCAAAGGCTGCTAAGCGCTACTCACTGACCTTTCGCGGACAGTGTAGGTAAAGATCAGACTGCTCAGAACGTGCAGTCTGGTCTTGGATCTACACTGTCCGAGAAGGAAATATTTTACCCAAAAATATATCCTTTGAAAAAGCAGAAATTGGGTTTTTACTATCGGCTCAAAAGTTATTTCACTTATTTAGCTTGTTAAGGGTTACATCAAACAAGGCCCGGAAGTTAGATTTCATTGGTATTCCCTCAGGGCGTTACATGACGAAAAATTGAAATTCGAAATTTCTAGATGCGGCTTTGTTGGAGCACGTTGATAGGCATATATTAAACCTTCATTTTAATCCTTTACCAAACAATCTCATATTGAACTCTTTGTAAAGTAGTTTAATTGCGAATCCAGCCTTGGTAGCATAGATAAAGCACTGTCACGGAGAAAGGTTAGATATATAAGCACTTCAAACTTGCCTTGCTATTGAGCTAGCTTTTACAGTGATGCAGTTTGGTGTGCATAGTTTCTCTCCGAAGAGGTTCGTTAGGTTAGTGCCTGGATGGGTGACCAGACTGTTGCACAACACATTTGGTGGCAGGGATGGTATTAGGACAGCTGCCATACTGTAGTTGCTTTACCCTTGTTTATTCCCTTGGTTATTTGTATATAAGTCTCGGGGTCGAGACTTCTCGTAGGGGAGAGTAATGTCACGGAGAAGGGTAAGATATGAACTTCAAACCTATCTTGCTGTTGAGCTAGCTTTTACAGCGATGCGGTTTGGTGTAGTTATCTTTGTGCAAGTTAAGCAAAGGTGTTAGCGTTAGTGCCGTTGCACGTTACAGTTCATTCTTTGGATCTGGATCTGGAACATTGTGTCTGTTTTTCAATGTGAGAAAGGAGTGACGTCACTTTACACCATTATTACGCCTTTGCTCACAAAACCACACTTGTACAAGAAACTTTGCAAAAACTAAATATAGAAACACTAGAAAACTCCCCCTATAATTCAGTCCTGACCCCTTGTGATCTCTGGCTAATTCCTGTTTTGAAAGATTCTCTACGTGGCACGCGCAACCAGAGCAGGAAGGAACTAACCCTCACTATGATCGAATCCTTGAGAGTAATGTCACGTGACGAGCTCGCGCACGTGTTTCGCGCATGGGAATCAAGAATGAATAAGCGCGTAGAAGTCAAAGGAGGTTACTTTCAAAAACAATAATTGATTGATTTTTATAACAATATTCCGATGCAGGCCCTGGTCCACGTTCTTTCTGATCACCCCTGGTATTTGCCTGGAAAAAGTGGCATGCATGGGATCTGTAACAAAAGATCATGGGGCCGTATTCACCAACCATTCAAAAATGTGTTCTTGGTCTAAGTCTAGCTTTGGAAGGTAATACCATTTGGTTTAGCCAATCAGATATTGCGTTACTTTCAACTTAAATTTAAAATTATTGAGAGATAGTCAAAGAATGTTTCCAGAGAATAATTAGGGAATACTGACCAAGTGTTCATATTCTGAAACATTTAGAAAGACGATCTATCTGATTGGCTTGGACGTTTCCAGCTGGTTTATCTTGGAATTAAGAAGAAGACGAGAATTTAAATACTAGCAATTGACAAATACAACTCCAGTCCTGAGTTCATTGTGACACTGGTCTCTGAGACATGTCCGGTATTCTGTTGATTGATTGTTGATTGTATGGTGTTTAACACCGTTTTTAACATTATTTTGGTTAAATCGCGGAGGCCAGTGCACCTATCCATGCTTTCCTGGAGTTTCTTTTACTAATACTCTGCACAATATTCTTTCCAGGCCACTGGCTTTCCCACATAACCATCGTTGAAACAATGATAAGCGGTGAGAGAGGAATGAACCCTGTCGCAATGGCTATCATCAATCCTGGGAAAGAAAGTGGCCGAGCCGCGGATCGAACCAGCAACCCTCTGTTCTCAAGTCCTGTACGCCACCGATTGAGCTACCAGGGCTCGGTGGTATTCTGTTAGAGATAATGATGAATCCACACCAAAGAATCCCTTTCTTTAACGACCACTAACAGCAAAACCTTTTGAAAAATTGTGGAAAAATGAAAAACAATGCTTGTATCCAACATTTTCTGCTTTATCCACAATGTTTTCTATCCTTTCAAAAAGAATTTTGAAATACATTTCGTTTGTCGCCCGAAAATGCTTTCAATTTAGACAGATATTTTTCCACGGTGAAAACATTAGGAAATTTGAAGATTACAAACCTGTAAAATACAAGACAAATTTATGATGCATAGCATCATAGAAGCCGCAATCTTTTGGTGGACAATTTCAGAAATATTGACTCTCTTGAGAAATTGTGATTACATTTTTTGTATCTGTTTTTACCCCCACCCCCCACCAGCGGAAAATCATGATAAATGGTACTAAAATGCAAGGAAAAAAGAAACAGAAAATAATATGTACATGTATTCTAATTCTTAAAAAAGAAAGAAGTTTAGAGAGGAATCTTAAATAATCTTGTTATTATATTATTAATATAAAGTGATGTTTATTTGGGAAAAAAACACACACTTAAAAGCATAGGAATTTTTAAATTTCTACTCGAAATTTGAAAATGGAGAAATTGCGCATTCAAATACAGCATTTTCCATTTATTTAATGATTTTAGAAAGGAAACTTCTATAGCGGCATTAAAGGCATAACTACAGAATTATTTAAGTTACCAATTATTCAAAGTGATATTAAGATCGTTATTCACATATGATGTTTACATGTATTTACAATTTTTATCAGTGATTTCTTCTTTGTGTTTCTTTTTTTTTACAACAAAAAAGAAAAAAAGAAAAAAAAAAGAAAATATTCAACAACTTTTTTCTAAAAGATGATCTTCTTGCTTGTCAAAAGTATTTTAGCATGCTTGTAAAACAGTGAATCTTTACATTTCTACTCTAGAAACAAAAACTTTTGCATGGCATTTCCAAAATTATTCTGATCATAGCCTGTACAGTTGGCACAAACCAAGTTTCTTTTATTCCTGAAATGGCAGCCAAACACACACACACAAAAAAACATTTTTTAAGTCTTTAAAGATCTGGATCTATTCAACCACAACATAATAACTAATACTATACATATTTCGTTTAATAAACAGTAGTTTGAACCATTTTCTGCATAGGCCTTGTACATACCTAGTGTAAAACTTCTAATGTAAATTTCAAGAGCTATTCTAAACTTTTAACCAGCAGCGACGTAAAAAGTTGTATATTCACAGTAATAAGTTCTGTAATAAATTTAACCCTTCGACTACACAACGAAATAAATACACTGAGTAAGGAAAACAAACAAGATTTTCTTTTATGTTTACGAAATATCTTATAGAATATTAAAAAAATATTACATGGGCTATGTGCTGTCTGATCTTCATCTATTTCCGTCATTTTCGAGCAGCTTCAACCCTTAGAGCACCAGGCACCACCATGATAATTACTGGAGTCAATGTACATCACGATCCATACGTCATGATTCAAGCAGGCCTGGTTTCAAGGGTTTTGTAGATCAGGACCATACCGTACAGCACGTATAGTCTGATCATAACAGCTTCGACACACAATACAGTAAATGCTAAATTTTGCAGGTCTCATAAGGTAGATGTTTCGTGTAACAAAAATCCATTCGGCTAAAGTGTCGACGAAGGGAAGAAAAAAGGGTTATCTTTTCGCAAGTATTCTATAAATAGCTGACGTAGATGCCTCTTGTGTAGGGAGGTAACTAGTCTATACCTTGATCAAAGGTTAACCGCCGTTTTATCCTATACAAATTAAGATTGGACAAAAAACTTGTACATAAAATTGCTTCTGATTATCATATTCTAAGCTGCTCTCTATATTATAATCATCATTATTTTGTTTTGTAAAAAAGTAGACAAATGCGAAAACCATTGAGAGATGGGAAAGCTTGTGATAAACGGAAAGCATAACAACTTCGTTTGGGAAAATAGACGGAATCCTGTTATGTTTGAAAACTTCGGGGGACTAGCTAATTAAAGGATGTTTATCTTTCTGTATTTTTTATTGTTATTTGGGAATGAACTATATATTGCAAGAAAACCAGGTTTGAATTTAATGTAGGTCTGTTGGAATACTTAAGAAAGAGTCATGTGGAGTAATTCTGTCACAACAACACAACATTATTAGAAATTTACAAAAATCATGACCTATCGAATAATTACTGATCATCTACATGGTAAATAGTTTAGGTATATTCCTACTGGAAGCGGCTTTCGAGCGGCTTCCAATGAGCAGCTCCGTCTAATTTTACGAGACTATGAATGACGTCATCATTGAATACGATCCTGGTTATCGATCACGTGATATACTCACAATTCTTTGCGAAATCCTAGAGCAATATCTCAAGAACGTAAGTATCCCATCGTGGAAATACTTTGATTTTTTTTTTCCATACCTCTTTTTCTTGATTTAGTTAGGGGTTGCAAGCTATTGTTGCCAGCTATTGTAGTACTAAATATATTTTTGGGAGTTTTGCATCACAAAAATCTACATAATCCCCTCCCCCCCCCTCCCCCGCCTAACATACGGCGCGTAGTGGTTCGAAACACCCTCAGGCCTATGGTGAAATACTAAAAGCAAAACCATGTATAGAAAGTACACTTTAGACATGGAACACCCTAGCAAACAAGAAATGGAATACTGTGGGTAACCTAACATAAGTTTTCATTGAGGTAAATTAAATAATAATGTTTCCTTTGGGCATCTGTGTAACTATTAAGAAATGTGCAATGGTGATGGCTTTAAAAGTTTACTGGGTAGATCTATTTCACTAGCATAATACTCAGAGCAAAGGTCCAGGTAAAATTTGCGAATTAAAAGTGGGCTACTCAATTCTTTACAACATGATAAAATATTAGCCTCGTCCAAACTGAGAGCATTTGCGCACAACAAAATAAATGTGACTGAAAAATTGAAATTCGTTTTGGCTACGGGTAGAAAACATTGTGGGAAAAGGAGAAAATGCTGGTCACCAGCATTTTCTCCTTTTTCCACAATGTTTTCAAAAGTCTCCTCTTGTAAAGGCTGTAACACATGGGATTTTCTGGTAAAGGGTTTAAAAAAAAAGAAAAATAAAGGACTTTGACATCATATATACAAAAGTAGTAGTTCGCTTTTTCCCAGAACTTTTGTTACTGACAGGGGAAAAAATTAAAAATACAAAAAACATACACGTAGCATGTAACCCTGTATAATTATGAAAAACCTATTGTTACTTACAACATTTGCCTAGACTGAAGAAACCAAACTTTTCGATTTAGGTTGTCGAAAACTCTTAATTAGAGATTCTATCGCTTAACAGCTCTGTATTGTTTCCAAACAGACAGCTTCCGTCATTGAAATGTCTTCGTCGAAGTAAACGTGGGATCGGTCGAAAAAGCTCAGGTCACCCTTTACAGCTTAAAACTCCATCCCCATCCGCCCACTATTTACTCTCTCTCTCCATATTTCTTTCACTGTATTTCGGCCTTGTTTTTTTTTTACCATACACCCATTTCCCTCCCTCCCCCCTTTCCTCTCTCTCCCCTTTCTCTCTCTCTCTCTCTCTCTCTCTCTCTCTCTCTCGCTCACAAAATATGTATCTATGTGTTTGTATCTTTCTCTCTATATCTACCCCTCTACGTTCTTTCAACTATGTCGGTCTGTCAATCAGTATGTGTATCTTTCTTTCCATCTCTTCTTTTCTCTATCATTTTGGTCTACCTTTGTATTATTTGTCACTGTTTTCCTTCTCTTTTCCTTCTTCGTTCTCTCTTCCCCCTCTTTTAATGGTCATTGTTCCTGTCTGTCTGTCTGTCTATCTGTCTGTCTGTCTGTCTGTGCAATAATGTCATCTTATTTTCTCAACTCTCTCTCTCTCTCTCTCTCTCTCTCTCTCTCTCTCTGTCTTACTCTCGCTGTTTCTCTGTCTCTCTCTATCTGTTTCGCTGTCTCTCCGTTTCTCTGTGTCTGTCTGTCTGTCTGTCTGTGTAATTATGTCATCTTATTTTCTCAACTCTCTGTCTCTGTCTCTCTCTCTCTCTCTCTCTCTCTCTCTCTGTCTTACTCTGGCTGTTTTTCTGTCTCTCTCTCTCTCTGTTTCTCTGTCTTTCTCTATCTATCTCTCCGTTTCTCTGTGTCTGTCTGTCTGTCTGTTTTTCTCTCTCTCTCCCTCTCTCTCTCTCTCTCTCTCTCTCTCTATCTCTCTCTGTCTCAGCCTACGTACCTGTGAAAAAAACTTTAAAAGAATAAAATATGTTTTATCTTTTTTTTCGAAGAAGCAGACAGTGAGTTTACAATTCACGTTTTCTCTCTGCCCTTGTCACTATTTTAAACTGGAAAGATCTTAAATCCCTGAAAATTAGATAACGAGCCTAGAGGAAATAGACCCATGTTTAAAGTACGCAATTACGTGTAAACTTAATTGCAGTTCAAATACTCGGTTTTACCTAGTTAGTCTTATTTCTAGCTTGCACGTGATAAAGTTTCGATGCATTTCGCTTGATTTAATCTTTTGAGCGCTGGTTACGAAGAAAAAGGCTTTTGCGGACGGTATAGATCCAAGATCAGACTGCACAGAACGTGCAGTCTGATCTTGGATCTATACCGTCCGCTTGTTTAGTCAAGCCTATAGGATAAAAAATTTTCTGAGTTTAGGTGGATTGTATTCTCAGTCGACTAAAAAGGTTGAATTTATAATTGAGCTATGCTCTTGCAAAAAGGGGGCTTAATGCATCTCCGTGATGCATGATGCCAGGCAAATTATCACATTATGATGGATCTATAAAATCAGTTCTATATAAGAACCGACTGAATGATGAGACACACTGGTCCTCTGACATGCAGAAAATTTACCAAAATAACAAAAGTTTCGACCTAGTCCGAGCAGGTTGACCTTGGTCAAAACTTTTTGCAGATGCATTAAGCCCCTCTTTCACAGAGCACGGCTCATATGATGTTTGGAGCTGAAAAAGAAAAGACCACAAAAAAGGTGGACTGTTATCAGAGTAACACAAACATAAGTGATTAATTTCCATTAACTTCCATCATTTTACACCAGTTTCAGCCTTCCGGCAACAATACTTCGACATAACTATTAACTTCTAGTATACGAGGCGACAGCGAAGATGAAGACCAGATGGCATAGAAGAAGGCTATCTGATCTTGGATCTACACTGTCCAATAGCTTGTTTTTGTGGTACACGCACGAAAGAAAGGGTACAACTTCAATTTCTTCAGGCCTTTTCGAATCAAACTTTCCTGCTACATCATAATTGGCCTGCAACACGCGAAAAGTGGCATTCGGACATTTACGTATAGTGTCGTCTCGGATCAGCCTTCTCAGTCCGCGCAGGCTAATCCGAGACGGCACTTTACGACTACATTAGATTTTGTGCTACAGCAGACTTGCTCAAAACAGAAAATTACATGAAAACGGAAAGTGTCGTTTCGGATTAGCCTGCGCGGAGTGCGCAGGCTGATCCGAAACGACACTTTACGCAAATGTCCGAATGCCCCTTTTCGCGTATTGCAGGCCATATTTCATTAACATTCCATGGGTTGATTCCAGACTGACCTGACACTTCCGATACAGTATTTAACCGTTTGTTGACTATGGTTTACGGTACAGGGCTTGAAACTAGGGAATGGGAGGTTGCTGGTATGAATCCCTTACTCGACCCTTTTTTTCCATGGATTAGTAATTTTCAGTGCGATAGGATTCATTCCACTCTCACCGCTGATCATTGCTTCAACGAAAAATTTGTTGGAAAGCAACCAATAGCTTGGGAAGAATACAGTGCGGATTACCGGTCAAAGAAACTACGGGGAGTCATGAATAGGTGAAGTGGCAGCACGCAGTAATACTTCCATAATTTTAGTAAAGGCGTTAAACACGAGACCAACAAACAAAGCTTCAAACGGAAAATCCGAGACATTTAGTTATTTGACACGACTTGACAATTAAAAAATAGGTGTATTCCACCCTCGCAGTTCGTTAAAATGGCAGTATGTTGCCTTTACAGGCACGTCACCTGCACAAAAATACGTGATAAATTGAGGAATATCACCTTCCGTGGATATCTCCTGGTTTTTATTTCCGAGATAAAAAAAAAAAGACAGAATTACATTTTTTTTTGTAAATGAGCCATGCTCTGTGAAAAGGGGGCTTAATGCATCTGCGAAAAGTATCGACCCAGGTCAGCCTGCGCAGTCCGCGCAGGCTGACCTGGGCCGAAACTTTTCGCTATTGGTCAATTTTCTGTTTGTCAAAGGACCAATCTACCTCATGATTAAGTCGGTTATTCAAAAAAGTGGCTCCTATGGATCCATAATTATGTGATGACTTGGGCTAGCATCGTGTATAACGGAGATGCATTAAGCCCCCTTTTGCCAGAGCACGGCTCAAATTTATTGCACATGTTACTGAAAGCGTAGAAATACATGTACAAATAATACAGTAATCCCATTTTAGGAATGCTCTGGTAAAAGGAGGGCGTGTCGCATCTCTGTAATGCATTATACCAAGCAAGTCATCACCTAATTATGGATCCATAATTTTGCTATTTGTGAATTTTCTGCATGTCCAAGGACTATTCTACCTCCTGATTCAGTCGATTGTTAGACAAAACGAATTGTATGGATACACAATTATGTGATGACTTGCTTGATCTATTACAACACGGGGATGCATTAAACCCCGGGCCATTTTGCTAGAGCTTGGCTTAAATGTAATTTCCCAAGGAAAGCAATTTTGAGTGTATTTCCACCTAAAAGCCTATCTTTTCGATATTTTTTAAAATAGTTGGAAAAAAAAAACAAACCCTTCATCATTGATAAAAAAAGATAAAACATCGAGATAAATTGAGAATATCTTCATACTGGCATTTTCCGACATTTATCACTGTCTTTTCTTTGTCACATCATTGATTTACTTGTCTTTAAGTTCTATTCTCAGAGCCCAGCAACACTGTATTCGGAGAAAAGATTTTAACCCTTAGGCTATTACGCTCAAGTTACAGACCTTTTGCGGACAGCGTAGATCAAGATCAGACTGCACAGAACGTGCAGTCTGATCTTGGATCTACGCTGTCCGTTAAGGAGATATCTTTCCAACAAAAATACCTTTCAAACAGCAATAGTTGGGTTTTTACTATCGGTTTGAAAGTTTTATTTCTTTTATTAAGCAGGAATAGGGTTTAATGATCATTTACAACTTCGTATTTCTAAATCATCTGCAAGAATCACATCAAAACTCGGGGGTGGGTTCTGTGTATACATTCTGCACTTCAATGAACTCTGTACCTGAAGACAAAATTTCCAGATTGAGAGCGTTCGCAGACGACATGTTAGATGTAATTCAAACAATGAACTATGTCAATGAAAGGGGTTAAAAATAAAGAAAATGTTCGTTACCATCATTTTCCTCTTTTCCTGCAATGTTTTAAAAATGTTTTATGTACCAGGGTTATTAAATCATGGGAAAGGAACGTGGACGGGAAATTTGGTCTCAGTGATTATCATTAAATTTCAGGTAGGAAATATTGGCAAAGCTGGAATTCAAACCTACAAGCTGAGGACAATCCTTTAGCTTCATCAAGTGATACCCTGCATGGACAGCGGTTCTTGAGCAGTAAAATCGTGCTAGACTTCTGTACTAGCAGATAAGACTTAAATCCATAGACTGCTGAGCGCGGCTCGAGGACCTTTTGCGAACAGTGTAGGTTCAAGACCAGACTGCACGGGACGTGCAGTCCGTCCTTGGATCTACACTGTCCGTTAAGGAAAATATTTTCTCCCATCCCTAGCCGAGCCCCAGTAGCTCAGTCGGTAGCGTACAGGACGTGAGAACAGTTGATTGCTGATTCGATCCCCGGTTTGGCCAATTTCTTTCCGAGGATTGATGATACTTATTACGACAGGATTCATTCCTCTCTCACCGCTGACCATTGTTTCGACGATAAATATGTGGTAAAGCAGCCAGTGGCTTGGAAAGAATATTGTGCGGAGTACTGGTAAAAGAAAATCCAGGAAAGATAGGATGGGTGCACTGACCGCCGCAATAAGACTGAAATAATGTTGAAAACGGCGTTAAACACCATACAATCAATCAATCCCTCCATTCCCCCTAAAAAACAATATTTGTATTTTTACTATCGGCTCGAAAGTTTCATTTCACTAATTGGGCAGGTTTGGGGTTAAGATGATCTGACAAACACCGTTTCCATTTGATATAAAATTAATCGAAACTCATGACCAGAAGGGGAAAAAATGAAATAACTGTTATTAGTGTCTGCCATTTCCTCCATTAAGGACCCTTCGACAGAATCATGTTAACATGGTAATGAAACGAAAATATTTGCGAGAAAATGACAAAATTGCTCAACTTGAGCAATTTTGTCCATTTTCTCACAATGTTTTCCTGATTTTTTTGTCCAATTTATCTATTAATAGTCCTAAAATACATTCTGAATTTATCAAGAAATTATCGAAACATGATAATTGTACGAAATATAGTTATGACATAGCCTTAAGAGCAAATTAGCGTCCCATCTATTAGACTGCATAGGAGCAATGATAAGAATGATAAGGGGCGCTTTTTCTTTACAGTTTTTCAATCGATGACATTTACATATAGATTAAAAAATTGAGAAAATTGCTGGAAAATTGTTTGAGATGACGTCGGCTCTTTCCCGCCGTTTTTATCTCACAGAGAAAAGACACGTATACAAATATTTACAAGTTCTTGCTGAAATGAAAGTGATTTTGTCTTTAAATTAGCGATGAAAGTGTTGTAGACTTCCCAGTTTGCTACAATGTATGAGTATAGTAATGCTTGAATGCTACTTACAAAAAGATTTATAAAATTTATTTATTCATTTATCGATGATTTATTTATTTACTTCGTTATTTAGTTATTAATTAATCAATGAATTAATTTATCTATTAATTAATTAATTTATTTATTTATCTATCTCTCTGTTCATTCATTCATTCATTCATTCATTCATTCATTTATTCATTTAATAATTAATTAATTAATTAATTAATTAATTAATTAATTAATTAATTAATTAATTAATTAATTAATTAATTAATTAATTAATTAATTTATTTATTTATTTATTTATTTATTTTATTTATTTATTTTTATCTATCTATTTATTTATAGTTTTATCTGTTTATCTGTTTATTTATTTATTTATTTATTTATTTATTTATTTATATATAGCTTTATCTATTTTATTTTGTTTTCATTTATCCTATCCGTTGAAAGCATTTTCTGCCTTTCCCGGTGAAAACGGTCCCTGGTCTACAAAAGCTTCGGCATTGGTCCTTATGGACTGACATAACTCCTTACCAGACGAAAGAAAAAGTCGGACTTGTCCAAACTGAAAACACTTGCAGACAACAAATTAAGTATTTCTCACATGATGGGATTTGTATTTGAAAACTCAGAAAACATTCTGAGAAAAGGAGTAAGTGTTCGTTACCAGGTCATCTTCCCACAATCTTCGTCGTGGTTGTGTAACTCTTAATTGGTTGGTACTAGAGTATTATGTTTTTTTTTTTCTACATTTATCTATAAATAAGCCATGCTTTGTGAAAAGAAGGCTCAATGCACATGCCAAAAGTATCGACCCATGTCAGCCTGCGAAGTTCGCACATGGGCCGAAACTTTTTGCTATCTTTAAATTTTCTGCATGTCCAAGGACCATTCTTCCTCCACATTAAGTCAACTGTTAGACTAAATAGATTTTATGAATCTATAATTATGTGATGACTTACTAGTACTTGGTATCATGCATCAGGGAGATGCATAAAGCCCCCTTTTCACAGAGCCTGGCTCAAATCCACGTTCTGTAATATTGGTATCACTTTGATCTTTGTTACACTCTATAATTGCATTGTTTATCATCTTGGTCGATTAACAGCGGCCAGTGCATGGGACCAAACATCTGCTGTGGTCTTTTCGGCTGCTAATTATTATTTCTAAATGGATTTTATGAATCTATCGTTATGTGATGACTTGCTCGGTACCATGCATCACAGAAGATGGCCCAAATCCACGTACTGTAATATTGACATTACTTTGATCTTTGTCCCATTCTATAATTGCAGTGTTTATCATGTGGGCCAAACAACAGCGGCCAGTGCGTGGGACCAAACATCTGCTGTGGTCTTTTCGGCTGCTACTTTGGTACAGAGGAATCTCGTATCTGTGAGAAGGAGAACCAGAATTCAGAGCCGTGTCAAATACGAGGGGAACCATGCGGTAAACAAGGTCAAGGTCACTGCGTAGCCGATGGCGTTTGCTGCGACACTAGTAAGTAGCATGAAGGACGTCGAAAGAGCCTTCACCATCCAAACAAGGGCAAACTCCTTATATGGAAGAAATAATTTTAAGGAAAGTGTCCCGTAAATGGTGTCACAGAAACGAGTCATGCTCTGTGAAAAAGAGGTTTAATGCATCTGAAAACGTTATCGACCCAGGTCAGCCTGTGCAGTGTGCGCAGGCTGACCTGAATCGAAACGTTTTACTTTTGGTAAGTTTGTAAATTTTCTTCATGTCAAAGGACCATTCTAGCTCAGGATTCAGCCGGTTGTTGGACACCATGGAAATATATGGATCCATAATTACGTGATGACTTGCTTGGCATAATGCATTACAGAGATGCATTTAACCTCCACTTTTCCAGAGCATAGCTCATATAAAATTTGAGTCTACTGCTTAAATGATGGGCACATATTCCGACAGTAAAAGGAACCAGTTCTAAAATCAATGGCGGTTTTGCTTGATTTTTTTTTTTTCAGTTTGGCTCTTTTCACAAACAAAGTCGACGTGTTGTCATAGTCTGGTCGTCGTTGTGCAAAAATTTACATTTTCTGATATCTCAGTCAGTTATTTCTAAAGACATTTTAACTCTAATCTTTGGCTATTCAAACCTGTACCATTAGGGCAAGTTACTCTCAAAATATAATGACACAGTTATGTCCCTTTTTCGATGGTTAACTGTTGCCTTGAATCAAATATGCCCTAAAAGCAAAGAGTGTTTGCATCCAGATGCGTTGCTCTTGTTGATATAACCATCCCCTATCCAAATCCCAAACAGTGAAAGAAAAAAAAAAAAAAACGCTAAAATTTATCATGCCAGTGAAAGGAATAGGATAATGACCATTTACGTTTTGATGCGTCACAAAGTTAAAGTAACAATAAAGCCCGAAAGTAAACAAAGCGGGCGTGTAAATGCGTTTGAATTCATATCAAACCATTTAAAAGTATGGAAATTATTGCGAAGATGACAATCTGTCATTGTACGGTCGGTCCAAGTGTTAGTTGTTGACAGAGAAACAGAACTAGGTTAAAACCTACCAGGTGGCTGTCTTTTGTTTACTTTTTTGCCCGATTTTAAAATTCTTTTTTTTCTGCCAGCGACTAACATATTGCCCGACCACACGGTACTAGACTGACATCTCCACAATATCTTTCATACTTTTACATGGTATTTTGGCCTTTTTTGGGCCGTTAAGAGGCCGTCTTTTTTTATAAGAACTCTGAGGAAATTTGCTGTGTTGACGTTACTTTGAAGCTCAATCTTATCGACAGTTCAACTTCTAAATGGCTTGCAACACGCGAAAAGGGGCATTTGGACATTTACATAAAATGTCGTCTCGGATCAGCCTGCGCAGTCCGCGCAGGCTAATCCGAGACGGCACTTTATGACTACATTAGATTTTGTGCTACAGTTGACTTGCGCAAAACAGAAAATTACATAAAAACGGAAAGAGTAGTTTCGGATTTGCCTGCGCAGACTGCGCAGGCTGATCCGAGACGACACTTTACGCAAATGTCCAAATGCCCCTTTTCACGTGTTGCAAGCCAAATGGCAGAATCAAATATTTCACGTTATCGGATTTGATGTGTCAGTTGTTAGCCATTCATTCTTTTTACAAGGGAGATAACCACACTTTACAAAAAAGTACATCCGGATTTATGCCTCTTTAAATTTAGTTCTCAGATCTCAAACAAAAACCGAAATCTATTAATGAGCCATGCTCTGTGAAAAGGGGGCTTAATGCATTTGCGAAAAGTATCGACCCAGGTCAGCCTGCGCAGTCCGCGCAGGCTGACCTGGGCCGACACTTTTCGCTATTGATCAATTTTCTGTATGTCTAAGGACCAGTCTACCTCATGATTTAGTCGATTATGAAAATTGGTGGCTGTTATGGATCCATAAGTACGTAATGGTTTGCTCGGTGTGATGGATTACGGAGATGCATTAAGCCCCCTTTTGCCAGAGCACGGCTCATTTTAATTTTATACATACAGGTGAATATTCATCCTCTGTAGGTGGCTTAAAATGCAATCCAACAACATTGAAAAAAAAAAAATCTTAAATACTTTGCTAAACAAGCGGACGGTATACATCCAAGATTAGACTACATTTTCAGTACAATCTGATCTTCATCTACGCCGCCCACCAAAGCCCACCCCGTTTTCGTACATAGCGCAATCATTTTATTTAATGTTTGCATTCATTTAACTCTTGAACACACAATCCTGCCTTGTAACGACCCCGAGGAAGGAAGTTTTTGAAAACATTGCAGGAAAAGGTTACCGGCAATTTCTCCTGTTCCAATGATGTTTTCTATCCTGTGATAGACGAATTTCATGTTTTGAGCCTCAATTGATTTGTCGTCAATTTGCCGTCAGTTTGACTCACAGTTTTGGCTTTCGCAACTGGGTGTAAAACTGGAACATTGAATGCAGTGGATATCTGCGCTCGCAAACAACTATCAATATGTTGCGCAAGCCTTCAGCCCATACACATCCAATATGATTGACGATATTTATTGAATATATTGTTGACAAATAGATCTAGTTTTGTCCCAAACAAACCCATATTTTAATCGACCTTGAATAAAGCCTTTGAAAGCATTGTGGAAAAATGAGAATATGCCGGAATTCAGTAATTTCTCCCTTTCTCACAATGCTTTTTACTATTTTAGAGAAAATTTTACTATTTATGTCATGTGTAATTTCTCTTCTGCAAGTACTTTCAATATGGAAAAGACTACAGTTCTGTTGTTTAGTGAAGCGTTAAATGCAGTCCGCGCAGGCTGACATGAATCGATACTTTTTGCTATTTGCAAATTTATTGCATGTCCAAGGACCGTTCTTCCTCTAGATTCCGTCAATCATTAGACTAGAATCCCAAATTATGGGTATGTGATAACTTGCTCGGTAAAAAACATCACAAAGATGCATTAAGCCCCCTTTTACCAGAAGATGGCTTAACCCTTTACCACACAATGCCGACTTTTATCGACCCTAGGAAAGAAGCCTTTTGAAAACATTGTGGGAAAAGAAGAAAATGCTGCTAACCAGCATTTTCTCCTTTTTCCACAATGTTTTTTACCCTATCAAAGAAAAATTGCACCATTTGAGCCACACTGAAATAGTTGTCTGCAAATGCTTTGAATTTCGACAAGGCTAAAATATTGTTGTCTGGTAAAGGTTTGAGTATTTTCATTATATTTTCAGAGGCCTGCTCATTTAACATGAAATGTATCGAGGGAAACTCAGGCGGAAGCTCTCAGATTTTATCCTTATTGAACAAACTTCTACAATCGGATGACCTTCAGTGATATCGTACACACTCATTACGTCACTTCGGACTCACACCATATTGTACATTATATGCCTTATGCAAACATTTGCAAAATGATATAGCTACTACCTACAACATAGTTCCATAGTTCTATTATAAGAAATGCTTTCCACTGCGCTGCTTTATCATGTCATGAATTGTTTTTTAACAGGTGTAATAATTGTCTTAGAGTGGTGTGCTAAAGAGTGAAGACTTTTTTTCAGTCGAAAAATAAACCATCGGTTCAGATCTGTTTAGTGTAGAGAGGAAACGAGAGATTGGTCAAATCTTGAGGTGGAGACCATTAAGGTCCCCATTCTCCGCCCCCCCCCCCCAAAAAAAAGGTGGGCAGGTAAAAGTCTAGGCTTTCCCCCCCCCCCCCCCGCATGCTCCTATGCTCCTAAAAATCCTCCGGGGACTTTTTTTAACGTATTCACTCATAAAGTTGAAAGGTCCCTTTCAACGTTATAAGTGAATACGTAAAAAAGTCACCATCGTTTAAACATGTAATAATCCGTTTATATTGGTAAATTCACTCTATTTTCTGAAATTATAGCATGTCTTTGAAAAAAAAAACCACAATAGTGGTTCGGATGGAAAGTTGAATCATTAGACCTGAAGGCTGAACTACACTGCTGAACTAGACTATATTCAATGTAAATTTGTACGAAAATAAATGAGGCGTGCTCGGTGAAAAGGGGGCTTAATATATCTGCAAATAGTATCGACTCGGGTCAGCCTGCGCATTCCGCGCAGGCTGACCTGAGTCGAAACTTTTTGCTATTGGTCAATTTTCTGCATGTCAAAAAACCAGTGTAACTAATGATTTAGTCAGTTGTTATACAGAATGGATTTATGGATCCATGTAATGACTTGTTTAGCATCAAACATCACTGAAATGCATTAAATCCGCTTTTTCCCATAACAAAGCTCGTTAACGATAAGAGCAGTACATGTTTGCATACTCTCACAAAAAATCAGTGCTTAAAATAAGATGTCCTGTGATCTCAGTGTTCTTTCAACTGTTCTTTACTGCCTTTCTCTCAAAATAGTTGCTGACAATTTACTTCACATTAAATAATAAAATTGGTTTACAAAATAGATCTACGTGTCTTTGGTGTTAATACATTGAATACCTGTAACTTACTATGGAAACAGTTTTGACGATAACCTGTTCACGTCATCATATTGGAAACACAATGTTTTCTATTCTTTCAAAGACAAATTCCATTTTTAGAGACACATTCAATATATCGTCTGCCAATTCTTTCAATTTGGACTATTAAATTATATTGTTTTAGGGTAAAGAGTCTAACTTAAGTTAGGGAACTCTTGGCCTCGTCACTGATTTAACCAAACAGTCCGGTGTTTTACAGCCTTAGGAAGACAGATTCTGGAAACATTGTCTGAAAAAAGAGAAAAAGCTGGTGGAAAATGTTGTGTGAAGAGGACATAATGCTGGTAACCATCATTTTCTCCTTGTCACTTCATGTTTACTACTCTTTCCAAGACAACTTTCATTAGTAGAGTCACATTTAAATTGTGGTCTGCAAATTCTTTTAGTTTGGACTAGTGCTATAGTTTTGTCGTTGGGTAAGGAGTTTCACTTAACCTAGGAATCTGTTGGCCTCATGGTAATTTGGTGAAAATGGTCCATGGACCTGTCGTTTTCGTCACCAATAGATTTTGGAAATGAAAACTTAAAAACGGTTCATGGGCCAGTAGGACAAGACACTGAAAGCGTCGGTAAATGTACTGTCAGAATGAACCATGAACCACTTCGTTACTAATTGCCTGAAGCTATCTTCATCAAAATGATTAAAGAACTAGTTCGACAGAACACTGAAAGCTTGCAGTAAATGATGTTGAAAATGACATACGGACCAGCACCCGATTGTATAAACGTTGGCGACCTCGGGTAAAATACCTCCCACAAGACCAACTGACATGTGGGACTGGTCACTGCTGACATCTGGGGGTTGATCTCAAACATGACCGACCAGTAGACCTGTATGATTGGTCACAGATGGATTGGGGGATTACCTTGAAAATGACGTTAACTGGCTGGATAACCTCGAGGGATTTTCTTTGAAAATAACCTGTGGATCAGAAGAAATGGTTACTAATGGACTCAGGAAATCAAAAAATGAAATCGATCCAGTGACCTGGCAAACGGTTCACCGATAGTCCGGGTAATCATCCTTAAAATTAGCCTCTAACCTAACCTATATGACTGATTATCTTTGGCCCCTGGAAATATACTCTTACTCTCGGAAAACAGAGTATCAGTGGAACTTGACACTGATATCATAAGGGCCTGTTTTTCAGGTCACAGAGTAATTAGCCTTGAGTACTAGTAGTCAGTCTTGCGCCTAGTTCGGCTCGTCACCGATCGTATGAGAGTTAACACTGAAAATAACTTATGAACACCTAGGACTTGTCAATGGTGGGCTTGGAGGTTTTACTTATGAAATGACCCACGATCAAATGGATGAGTTACTGATGGCCTTGAGTAATTTACCTTGTAATCGACCTTGGGTTACTGATGACCTCAGGAAAATAACTTCTAAGTTTGAATAGTCACAAGTGACATCAAGAAATATTACTCTGAAACTTTAGGTAAAAACCTGTCTTACTGACCCCTTTAACTGGGAAATAAACCTGTCATAGTTTTAAGAACGACATCTTCAGTTCCTAGAGAAGAAAACTATGTTAATATGTACCTGAACTAAGCATCTACCTGTCTTTAACGAGCACAATTTTTAGTATGCCATAGGTGCTTGCTTAAATAGGCCTACTTGCTGGACTGTATGTTCACAAGTGAGACAGAGTGAATTTTGACTTCCATTTTTTTTCGATTGTCGAAAAGATTCTTGAAAGAGCCGGAATTCGAACTTACTATGCCTGGTTGTAACCAGTGAACTCCCGGAACTCGGTCAATACGGTTTATAACCTTTAATCTTTACAGTACGGCCTCATCTCAGCGTGTTTTTAACAGACAAACTCATACGCCTAATTAGCCATGGCGAGCATACTGCGTTCTTACATCTATGGGAGTTTGTACCCTTTCAGCGTTGTCAGGATGGTTGGTTTGAGAACTAAAACTTTGGTGTACAATCCTACGTCGTTCCCATTGGCACATAGTTTATGGCGTTTCTTTGTGGACTATATGATCATAGCGTATCTTGGATACCCTAGCTGTAGGCCAACCTTTGTTGACAATGGCGATCAGTTATAAGACTGCTCATTCAGACTGCCTCCATCAGCGTATAAAATGTCTTTCAGTCTATAATAGATATCAGTCATATTTTCTTTTTCAACTTTTTACAGAATAGAATGATAAATGCAAAACTACATCTCTGTCAAACTTTGAAAAGAATTTCATGACTTTTTTTCACAGGAAAGAAACTTGTTGATGATTCATTCACTCAATACTGAAAATCTAACAGCCAAAATTTTGAAAACACCTCTTTTGTACCCCTTTAAGTGCCCTTAAAGTCTTTTATGGTTTCATGTTCCTGACAAAATTTGATTTTGCGCAGCTTCGAACCGATTCCCCTCTTTTTTTTTAATGGCATGCTATCTAGTGGCAAAATCGAGAATTTTTTCATCGAAATGCAATGTGTTACGTCTAATATTATTTAGCACATAGTTTTTATGAAAACTTTCTAGAATTTAAAATAAAAGCGGCCGATTCGATTGAAATTCTATTTGTTTATCGTCGCTACCTTTTTCCTAGGTGATCCCTTCCTCCCCCCTCGAATGCTAAAGTTGTGTTGCAGGAGATAGTGCAAAATACACTAATACCATGCTAAGTTATGCCTGAATTTTTAACATGCTCGATATATAGCATCGTTACATGGAACGTCTCATTCGAACGATTATTGATAATTTTAGATGACCAGCCGTGGGGCTCCAACCAACACTCTAAAGTGGCCCTACACTTGACCTTGAAAAGTCATACTTTCTACCACATGAGCTATTCGAACTGGTCAAAAAGAACCGGTTAGAAGCTTTGGCAAGTATAGATCCCTTATGTTATAACCGTATAGATGTAAAATAGAAAGTTAAATAGAACAGATTCATTCATCCCCACTTACAAATGTCAATTTGATTTTTCAGTGATTTTTGCCCTTTTTCTCCATCTAAAAATAAATTGTTACTACTGCGAACTAAGTTCCTGGATATGACATAATTAAGTTATGATAAGCAGTTGAGATAAAATCATAATTATATTTTAGCATACTAAATCAGTCTTTTTGTCTTTGTTGTTGTAAAGTTAAGTGCAGCTAGGCGTACAGATTTTTATCGACCTTTGTAGATAATGCTTGCAGCTGATCAAACTTTTGATAGTAGACTACTCCCAATAAAAATGAATGATTTTCAAGAGGAAAACACTGAGTATCCTTCATGATATTTGTACGTGAGGCTGCAATTGGTTTCTTCATCATCTGTGTGCACAATCAGAAAGTGGTTTAGAGTCTCCTTAGAAGAATAGAAAGCAAAGATTTGGCGGTCACTGCAACTGCCAACGGCAAAATTCAGCGGTTTTGCTTTCCTGTTAAAAAAATCGCAGGTTTTATGCCATAGATCTCAGTAAATGTGAACAGAAAAATATCTTGCTTTTCTATGGCGGCATATTTCTGCCTCAAGTTAAGAAATACCTATCATGATGATTTCAGAAAACTATCGCGATAAATGAAAGTTTTCTGGAAATTTCATCTACTTGTAGATAGTGAAAAGTTTTCTGAAAACAACATCACGATAAACTTTATTATCTAGAAAATTTTACTTTGATCAGTAAAATTTTATTTTAAAGTAAAATTTCTCATTCGTGTATATGAAGCTGATAAACGAAATAAAATAATCGCGATAGTTCTGCCCGTTTCTCGATATTTATAAATTGAAAATTCACAGTTTTGATGAAGTCGGTAGTTTATGACATAACAAGATGGTGGTAAGTTAAAATTCGAATTATTTTCAATTGTAGCCTAATTGGTAAATTTTGGATACACATAGGAAATGAACAGAAGTCTGTTAAACACAAAGACGACTAGAAATGACTCTTACAAACGACCTTTAAAGGTGGCCCTTCAGATTTTGGGACGAAAATTTACAAAAATACAAAAAAAATCATCCTTATACTCCCAAAGCCTTTTAATTTTCATTCAGAAAACCCCAGAAGCCGAAAAGTTGGTTGGTTGGTTGTATTGGGGTTTAACGCCACTTTAACAGCTAAGGTCATATCATGGCGGTCGGTGACGCACATGTGTTTCCTGGCTTTCTCACACCAGTACTAACACAACTTTCTTTCCAAAGCCACCGACTACTTTTCTCACATGCTTCAGCAGAGGTGAGAGGCGAAAATACGCCGGAAAGAAAGTTCGCCTCAACCGGGTATCGAACTCACAACCACCAGGTCATGAGTCCGACACGCTCGCCACCCGGGCGGGCGTAGTCGAAAAGCATCCGACAAGAAGAGAAATTAGAGATTTACTACGGCCCAGGTCGACACCAACGGGAAACACGGTCTATTTTTACATGATGAAGTCGCTCATTTACATACCGGAAATACACGGACGAAGCTTCAAACATAGCGTCCGAAGAAGACATTATGGAAAATAATTACGTGTTTGTTATGTTACGGAATTTAAGCGTCATTAGTCACGTGCCAGTCACTTGACATTCCCACAATGCTTTTTTGATTTTTGGCTCGAAATCTAAAAATACCTTAAGAGGCTACGTAGCCTTTTAACGGAACACCATCAAAAAAAATTTTTTTTTTGAATTTTATGATTCTTAATTATTGATGATTTGTATTGTTTTTTCATATAAATTTCAGTGATATATATATTTTTTAATTTGGTGAGATGTGAAAAATCTAAATACCCACCTTTTAACCATTTAGGGAAATGGAGGATTCATTTATAGCATAAGGTTGGAGATGAAGATGTTCCGAAACCGAATAGAGATCTATTTATAGATAGAGTTAATTGTCAGATGTTGGCACGAACAAAACATAAGTGTGACAAAAGAGAGAATTATCGCGATATTTTCATCGTAAAAAAAATTATTATTAAGATAATATTTCCCCGAAAGTTTGTGTAATCGCAAAAGCTTTCTTAAATTATCACAATAGATCTAGCTACCTCTCGTATAGATCTCGTGGCAGAAAATGACACCATTCTTTTCCAATGATAGGCCTATACATCTGATTAGTTTAGAACTGTCTAACAGAATTAATTTGTGTGCCTATTTTTTATGAAACTTGTTTACCACAGCTAACTGAATTTTGTTCTACAGTGACTGTGCACAGCTTCCGATTTTCAAGAGTGTGTACTTTGGTCCATTGTGTATGTCGAGGGTTTCAGATGAACTTTGCCTCAGGAATGGAGTCATGTGACATCCTACTTTCGGTTTGAAATGATTAATTTCAACGTAGTACTCTTTTATTTCAGACGTATTCATATGTAGACTTGATCTGTAGAACGAAGTGCTTGCTTGTTTTATGATAAAGCATTTGAACGCTTGTTCAAACAACACCAATCTGGTCTTGTTCATGAAAATTCTCGACACCGAAAGAGAAAGTAGACATTTCCCAGACGTCCGACAGACATAAACACCTACCATTGCGGAGTGAAACAGCTACGTGTATCGGACAGATATCCGTTACTTTGGGCACAACTTTCTCCCGAAATTTTCGCTGTCCCTGCCGGATAGATCTATTTTGTGTGGCTGAAAGTTGAAGATCAACAGAGGGATAAAATTTGCAGTACTTAGGTATGTACTTAGTTGTACAGCACTAGTAGGCTATAATTTATTGGAATGTGCAACTTTTATTAACCTCTAGTCCGCAAAACGCGGCTCAAGGCGCTCTTTCGGCCTGAGTAAATCAAGTAAAGATGGCACAGAACGTGCAGTCTTGGATCTACAACGTCTGATAAGGTGATATTTTTTCACGCGACTCGAGGCGCTTTTTCGGCCAATATAGACCAAGATCAGACTGCACGTTCTGTGCAGTCTGACCTTGGCTCTACACTGTCCAAAAAAGAGATATTTTTCCAAAAGGAATAACTTTGATTTTGCAATATTTAGGTTTTATTAGTCTAGTATAATCTGGAAAGTTTCTTTTAAATTATTTAGCAGGTTAAGAGTTAAAATTAAAAGCATCCTACCAAACAGCATGAAATGATGTTTTTTTTTTATCTTCCAATACTGGAATAGAAAAATGAACTTTCCACCTAGTAGAAATTGAGTAACTAAAACTCTTATCATTATTCCTATAATCATGCCAAGACTTTTTTTGATCAATGATATATTTAGTAATCTAGATCTATTGAGCAGTGGAAAAAGATTCCATTAGAAAAACCTTAATTTACAGGTGTAACAGAGCAAGAGGCAAATTTTACCTCAACCTCATGAAATTGGCCAAATGCCTTTTCTTTCTTCTTCTCATATTGTCCTATTAAACTTGAAAAGAAACTTTTTTAAGTGGATGACCTTAAGCAACACATTGCTTCAGGTTGTACCAGTTTAGGAGAAGCATAAAAAACTGCATCTACATTGTCCATTTGTAGGCATTCATATAGCATTTTTTGATGGATAATTTTACAGTTTTTAATGAATTAGTTTTTACAGTCTTGCACCTTCTATTACCATGCAAAACGAGCCTTTGTCTTTTTTTTTTTTTTGGTTGTGTTTTAAATTACACTCTATCGAAGGACACATCTTAGACTCTTTAATATAAAAGACTCATTCTCAATTTGTTTGACCAATCAATGTCGCCATACCTTTAATAAAAAAAGATAAAAAAAAGATTTATGACCGCAAGGGGACAATGGTAAGTGAAATTACCAACTTTAACCTGCAAAGACAAAATTCAGATGTATCTTGCCCTTCCTGAGGCTGTCCAATCAACACCCATCTTGCTCACTGAAATTACCATGTCGCCAAGAAATTATCATTATTGATGTAGACTAATGCCGCCAATTAAAACACACATTTCAAGGTAAACAACCTTTTTATGCAAAGTTTTGATGGAAGCCTTGCTACTTTTTTTTAAAAAAATCTAACAATATAAGAAACGCTAAAATGATAAAGAGACTCAGTTGTGATGCCAATTCTCTGTAATAAACAGGACAATCCCAATAGGTACATAAAATTCGGTAGAAGAATACGATTTTTTTCGTTTGATATTACAGAAGCTCCCTTAGAGACTTGTTTTTAACACTGTTACCATTTTTTCAACACATTGCACTTGATAAGATGGGAAAAAGAGGTAGAATTCATTAAAGTCGAACCGTAATAATTATGTAGTAATAAACACGTCTTGTCAAAGATTCCAAATAACATAAAAGCATCCAACTGTGAAATGTAAATGAATGCAAAACTGGGACCAAAAATGATGTGTGGGATAGGTGCGAAATGATTCTTTGGGCTAGTACACTAAACCTTTTCAAAATATAACGAAAAATGCTGGTCTGTACTTCTAAACAGTAATAAATGAGTCATATTAACTCTTTACC
This sequence comes from Hippopus hippopus, assembly GCA_946811185.2. Lineage (NCBI taxonomy): Eukaryota > Metazoa > Mollusca > Bivalvia > Cardiida > Cardiidae > Hippopus > Hippopus hippopus. Next base: position 54,555,795 of record OX328106.1, on the reverse strand, counting down.
AAACAATCCTGGGTTTTCACGATTCTGAGAAAGAAGACTTCTGAAAACATTGTAGGAAAAAGAGAAAATGCTGGTAACCAGCATTTTCTCTTTTTCCCACAGTGTTTTCCACCCATTCTAGAACAAATTTCAATTTTTGAGTCATATTAATTACATTAATTTTGTCGTCTGCAAATGCTTTCAGTTTGGACTAGTCTAAAATTTTGTCGTTTGGTAAAGAGTTAAACAAGCCCTTGAAATCAATCAAGCGTCCAACTGTGGAATGTAACTAAATGAATGCAGATTTGGGACCAGAAATGATGTGTGGGATAGGTGCAAAATGATTCTTTGGGCTTGTACATTGGACCTTTTCAAAATATAATGAAAAATGCTGGTCTATTCTTCTAAACAGTAATAAACGAGTCGTATTAAACGAGCCCTTGAAATCAATCATGTCAAAATCATGATAGCAAAATTATGTAACTCAACATTATTTACCTTCAATTCAATTTCGGTTGTTAAAATCCTTTTTAATTTCAGTGAATGTTGTGTCTGGTTATGACATAAACATCCTGATTTTTAGGTTACATTTCAGAAACTAAAATGTAATTATAAAGGGTCTGGTTGATTGCATATTGTATATTATTCTTTTGTAATTTACATTTGAGCCATGCTGTATGAAAAGGGGTTCGATGCATCTGTAAAAAGTCTTAGCTTATGTCAATCTAAGCATTTGGCACAGACTGACCAGTGTGAAAATAATTTGCTTTTTGCAAACTATCTGCAGGTCCACTGTACTCATGATTTAAAAAAATGGATTTCATGCGTCCAAAGCAGTGTAATGACTTGCTTGAGTTAACACATTACGGAGTTGCATTAAACCCCACCTTGGCCAAGGTATTGCTCAGTTAACTCCTTACCACACAATCCCGACTTTTAACGACCCTGAGAAAGAAGCCTATAGAAAACATTGTGGGAAAAGGAAAAAATGCTGGTAACCAGCATTTTTTCCTTTTCCCACAATATTTTCTACCCTATCAAAGTCAGAAATCACCGTATTAACAAGATTTAATTTGTTGTCTGCAGATGCTTTGAATTTGGTCCAGTCCAAAAATTTGTCGTTTGGTAAAGAGTTAAATTGATACTAAGTATGTATATATTCCATTTTTGCTTGACATTAGTCATAATTCTAAGAAGTGATGATCATTAACCAGACCTTTGTCAATGTTTGAGAGGGTGGAGGGAGCATCTATGGTGAATTTGAGGCCCAGTAAAGGCCAAAATATCAAAGCAGGTGTCATAATACATTTAAATTTAAATCATACCATTCAAAAGTATGGAAAATATTGTGGTGATGACAGTCTGTTATCATGTGGTCGGGCCATATGTTAGTCGCTGGCAGAAAATAAGAATTTTAAAATCAGGCATTTAAGTAAACAAAAGAAACAGCTGCCTGGTAGGGTTTAACATAGTTTTGAATTTAGTTTCTCTCTCAGCTACTAACACTTGGACCGACTGTACAATGACAGATTGTCAGCGTCACAATAATTTCCATACTTTTAAATGGTATGATATGAATTCAAATGCATTTAAACACCTGCCCTGTTTACATTTGGCCTTTATTGTTACTTTAAGTGGTGTAGTTTTTCTTATTAAAAAAAAAACACATTACCCTAGAGCTGATATTCCTTCACAAATAATAATCAAAATGTACAAAGATAACACAGATTAAATCGAAGATTTACTAGGTAAGTGGTGAAAATGTGATATTTAAACAGTGGTAAAAGGTGAGGCTGGGAAATGATACAGAGATGCAGAAAGAAGATGTCATTGGGTCCAATGATGATTGTATTTGAAACAACAACGAAATTGGGTCGAATTTTCACAGTTCTAGATGACGTTTTTAAAAGTTACAGATTGAAACATTTCTACAAGTGTTCAAAACTTTAACACTCTAAGTGTAAGAAACAGGACAAAGGATCAAAGTTAACAATTATGTTCCTTCTTCACTGTTCATTGCAGTATGTCGATATGGTTTTGGTTATTAACTTGATTTGGTTTCCTCATAAATTTGGATAAATCGTGTTTAAATAGCGGTCATTTAGGTTTTTATAGACACTATAATAGACAGGACAATCACTAGTAATAAACAGGACAGTGGAAAAAGTTCTCAGATAATTTTAATTCATTCATTGGAGGACAAAAAAATTTTAGCTGTAATCAGTAACCATGTTTACTGTTTGAAAGCATAGGATTCTTGCAAATTATTTCACCTTTGACATACGAGGGTTGTTCGATATGTAATATGTATTGTACGATATCTCAAAAACATTCGACTCAAATAGTGAAATGAACATTACATCCATTCAAAGTATTCTCCGCGGTTTGAAATACATAATTTCAATTTCTGAATCCATTTCTGAAATGCGTCATGGTACGCTGATTTAGGTTGACCTCTGAGGCACGGGTCCTACTAAATACCACACAGACACCCTAAATACCACAAAGACACACAAAGACGCACAAAGACACCACAAAGACACCACAAAGACGTTAACACATGTAAAAAAAAAAAAGAAAGAAGTTAGTTTTTTTGAGTTGTTTGCATTATGCTAGGGTAAAAAAGTGGACAAAATCATGCAAATACGCACGTGGGTTAGAGCATCTGCAGGGTCAGGCGGATATTTTTCTACTTGTTCTGCTGATTTCATATATACCAAATATTTCCTCTATTTAAACACCATGATGAATGATTGATGATGATGATACTTACACTGCTCTCAATGATGCTTGCATATTTCTTGAAAACATTCTATAAAGTTAAATTTTGCATATTTAAAGGCAAAGTTGACAATTTATCATTTACCGTTTTCTTTTTATCTTATTCTGCACTGCAAAGCTTGTAAGCTATTTACAACACGACAAAAATATCAGACTCCTCCAGACTCAAATTCGGAGACGACAAATCAAGTGTTGCTCAAATCATGAAATTAGTATCTGAATGGTAGAGAACATTGTGAAGATAGGAGAAAATGCTGGTAACCAGCATTTTCTATTTTTTCCACATTGTTTTCAAAGGCTGTCTTTGTCTTAGGATCGTTAAAACTCTGAATTGTGTGGTAAAGGGTTAAAAGTACCGAACGTTCCTTTGGTTACTGTATTGTTCTTGAACATTTCTCCATTTCGTGTTATTTGTAAATGGGAGTAATAAAGAATAAATATATGAAAATAATGAAGGCAGTTGTCAGTTACTGGTGAAAAAATGTGCACTGAGTACTGGTTACTCGATAGGGAGGTTTAAGTCTGCATATGAAAAGTTTGTTTATAGAATGTAATCAGTATTCTTTAATCAGAATTGGATATCACGAGTAAATAAATAATCCAAAACAAGAATTAAACATATCACTCATCGCCAAATTTTACTTTTTACAGATTCATCATCATCATTGGTCTTTTTTACCCTCGCCATGTGGCATAAATCCATGTGGCGAGCAGGTTTTACAGATTCGTTGAATTTGCATTTATTTATCGTCGCCACCGGTTGCCCATATGGGCGACGCCCCCTGAAAGCTGTTAGTATTGTTACGGGGGATAGTGCAGATACAGGACGAAACCCATCCTAAGTTTCACCTGGTTCTTTAACGTGCTCGGTGTATAGCACCGTCACACTGGACCTCGGTTTAACGTCTCATCCGAAAGACTATTAGTAATTTTAGATTGCCAGCCGTGGGAATCGAACCCACACTCTCATGTTCACGAGTCTTACGCTCTACCAACTGAGCTATGCAGGCTGGTCTTTTACAGATTCCAGCTAAACGTTCCATTATATACCGACATGCCTCTCTTTCATTAAGACCCAATGAATCTCATTAAATTTAAATTCGCATTATTCTCTTTCATCCTGAACTTTACAAATCAGTTAATATATTACAATACGCTTGTAAGTTGTCAAACTGTTAGCCATACGAAAAGAGATTGTCCAGTTAATTATGGTCAAAGAATAAACCATGAACATACTACGATTTACTAATAAACAAAATTTTTACGGTGCCGACTTGATAAAGGGCATCAAAAGAGGACCATGCTTTTAAATTACCGGAGATTAAATTATGAACTGGAAAATTAGTTGCAGGAAATGATCCGGCGGATGCTCGGACCTACATGTGTGTCTGCGCGATTTTGTCATTTTTTTTAACCTAGCATAATGCAAACAACTAAAAAAACTAATATATTTTTTTCTTTTTTTTTACATCTTTTTATGTCTTTGTGGTGTCCTTGTGTGTCTTTGTGCGTCTTTGTGGTGTCTTTGTGTGTCTTTGTGCGTCTTTGTGTGTCTTTGTGGTGTTTAGGGTGTCTTTGTGGTATTTAGTAGGACCGCTGAGGCACTGACTGATGGCTGAGCCAAGGGCTTGTCGACCAGATAAGAACTTTTTAAGTTTTGGAAAAAGGAAAAAGTCGCATGGGGCTAGATCTGGAGAGTATGGTGGGTGTGGCAAGACGGTAACCTTCTCCGACTTCAAAAATTGCTTCACAAGCTCAGATGTATGTGATGGAGCATTATCATGAAGTAGACGAACATGCCTAAATCCTGACACAGGGCGTCGTTTAAGATAGTATTTCTTGACCTTTTTTAGTATAACATCTCGGTTTTTCCGACCTGTAACTGGGTAATACCGACCTGTAACACTTTTGCCCTTCAGCACCGGAATTTGTACGGCTATACCATCACATGAGAAGAATATGCAATAAAGAACCTTCTTTGTGCTTATGCTTCTTTTGGCAACTACAGGCCTTCAACCATGTTTAGTTAGCCATATTTTGTTTCCAATTTTTCTTACTGGTTCGAAATAGTGAACCCATGTTTCGTCACCAGTAACAATGTTTGCAAATTGTCTTTGATTGAATTTGGGAAACATTTTGAGCAATTGCTTAGCGGTTTGTACTCGTACCCGTTTTTGGTCATCTGTCAATATATGCGGTATCCATCTGGCAGAAATCTTTCATACTTTCAAAATACGCTTCAAAATGAAATGTATGCGTGATAGTGATATGCCAACAGCGTTGGCAATATCACGAATCGTGTATCTGCCATCACTTTCAATTATTTTCCTGACTTTTGAGACATTTGCCTTGCCTGTTACAGTCACAGGTCGGCCAGATTTTGCTGCATCTTTGACGGACTCTGTGCCAGTCAGAAATTTCTTTCTCCACCTACGAACTGTCTCATAAGATACCTTATCAGACCCATAAACTTCCCCCAATTCAGTAAAAAATCTGCATCACCGAATGACCGAGTTTTGTGCGAACTTTTATATAAGCTCTAATTTCTTTAATATTCTTAATCCGTTTCCCAACCATTTTTACAACAGTGGTCAACGACTAGCTCTATTGAAATGACTACAAGTTTAAAACTATGTGGAGCTGAAGGCTCGTGTTTATACCGTTGGAAAGGTATTGAATAGAGCTATTCAAGCGTATCATCCACGAAATCGTGCAAAGCGTTATTGCGCTGTGGTACAATACACATTACATATCGAACAGCCCTTGTATCTTAAGAAAAAGAATAGAAAAATTTTCAAGAATATACTGCATCATTTTTTATTGAATTTTTTTTTCCAAGCCCAGCACAGTGCATATTTTTCTTGGTAACATACACATATAGCAGCTGACGTGAAATTTTATCAAAGTTATGCCAAAAACGTTCAAAGCTGTCCAAAGCTGATAAAGCTCAGAAAGCAGCTTCTTTTCTGTGCAATAATAGTTCTTAAAGTCATGCAGAAATGATAACACATGTATATACACAAACATAGGTGAAACTTTGTAAATATGGGTTCAAAGCTGGTGAAATTCAAAATTTGGTAGCTTTAAACATGGAAGTATGTGGCGAAATGATGCAAAGTGACAAGGTACGACATGAAAAAGTTTGAATTTTAATAGATCTATGTCTAATGTTCATATTTCATGAGAATGAGTCACAGGTATCTGCATATGACAGTGGAAATAGGTACAAATAAACTGAAATCCTTTGACAAGGGAGAAAATATTTATGGGAAAAGGAGAAAGTGCTGGTTAACAGCATTTTCTCCTTTTTCCACAATGTTTTCAAAAGCCTTCTACATCATCATGTAATTCAGCTGCGCCAAAAGAGCAAGAGCTTTGCACTGTTTTGTGCATGCAAGAAAGACTACAAAATAAGAGTTACCTATCACAAACCACAAATGAAATAAACTCTTTACGCGGCAAATAGATTATTAAAAAATACTTAAAATTCCTGGAATTAACACAATTTTGTTTAAATTGGTAATACGTGACGGATGACATTCATTTAAGATTCACTTTCTGTGCATTCTGATTTTAATACATGTACATGTCATCCACAACAGCTTTTTATTTTGACTGTGGTGCAGACAGGGTCAAACCAGACAATAACCACTAATAGAATTTCAGTACTGTCTGATTATACGCGATGATAAAAATATTAACTCTCTACTTATTTTGTGCATAGAGGACATTTTCAGGTCAATTTGTTTGAATAATAGCCATTATATGTTAACTGAATTATTGAGATTTTAAAAATGCTTAGTTTCTGTGTCTTTTTTATTTCTGTGTATCTTGCATACTTAAATGTTCATGAAATTTATATATACATTATTCTTTTTAGCTCACCTGAGCACGAAGTGCTCAAGGTGAGCTTTTGTGATCGCCCAATGTCCGTCGTCCATCGTCCGTCGTCCACAATTTCTTTAAACATCTCCTCCTACTAAACCGCTGGGCCAATCTGGATGAAACTTGGCAGGGATGTTCCTTGGGTGAAGCCATACCAAAGTTATTCAAGAGATTGAATTCCACCCATAACTCGAGATCTGGTTGCCATGGCAACAAAAAGGAAAAAAATAGCAAAATCTTTGAAAATCTTCTTCTCTGAAACTGAAAGCCGAAGCTTTGATATTTGGTATGTAGCATCTCCTAGTGGACCTTTACCAAGTTTGTTCATATGATGCCCCTAGGGTCAAAACTGGCCCCGCCCCTGGGGGGTCACAAGTTCGAACATAGGAACAAAGGAGGAAAACTTTTTATTCTTCTCTGAAACTGGAAGGCGTAGAGCTTTGGTATTTGGTATGTAGTGAACCTGTTCTAAGTTTGTCAGCCCACCTGAGCACAACGTGTTCATTGAAGTCGAAAGTGGGTCACCTAGGGTCATAAACTAGGTCACTAGGTCAAAGTAAAGAAATACCTGGTGGGCACTCCAGACGCCACATTTATTACTCAAATGACCTGAAATTTGGTCAGAATATTTGTTTTGATGAAATGTCGAATGAGTTTGGATTTGGGTCACCTGAGGTCATAAACTAGGTCACTAGGTCATATTAAAGAAATACCTTGTGGGCACTCTAGAAGCCACATTTATTGTTCAATTGATTTGAAAATTGATAAAAATGTTTGTCTTGATGAAATATTGGATAAGTCGGATTTGGGTCACCTGGGGTCATAAACTAGGTCACTGGGTCAAATTAAAGAAATACTTTCTGGGCACTCTAGAGGCCACATTTATTGCTCAAATGACCTGAAATTTGGTCAGAATGTTTGTCTTAATGAAAGCTCACATGAGTTTTAATTTGGGTCAGATTGGATCATAAACTAGGTCACTAGGTCAAATTAAAAAAAAAAACCTTGTGGGCTTTCTAGAGGCCCCTTTTGTTTGCTCAATTGATTTGAACATTGCTCAGAATGTTTGTCTTCATAAAATCTCACATGAGTCTGAATTTGGGTTAACTGGGATCATAAACTAGGTCACTAGGTCAAATTAAAGAAATATCTTGTGGGCACTTTAGAGGCCACATTTATTGTTCAATTGATTTGAAAATTGGTTAAAATGTTTGTCTTGATGAAATCTAGGATGAGTTAAAATTTTGGGTCAACTGGGGTCATAATATACCTGTCTCTAGGTCAAATTAAAGAAATATCTTAAGGGCACTCTAGATGCCACATTTCTTACTCAGTTGACTTGGAAATTGTTCAGAATGTGTGTCTTGATAAAATATCGGGTGAGTTTGAAGTTGAGTCACCTTGGGTCATAAATCTGATTTTGGTCAACTGGTATCATAAACTAGGTCACTAGGTCAAATTAAAGAAATACCTTGAGGGCACTATATAGGCCATATTTATTGTTCATTTGATTTGAAAATTGGTTAAAATGTTTATCTTGATGAAATCTAGGATGAGTTCAAAATTTGGGTCACCTTGGGTGATAATCTACCTGTCACTAGGTCAAATAAAAGAAATACCTTTAGGGCACTCTAGATGCAACATTTCATAGTCAATTGACTTGAAAATTGCTCAAAATGTTTGTCTTGATGAAATATCGGATGAGTGTGAAATTGGGTCACCTGGGGTCATAAACTAGGTCACTTGGTCAAATTAAAGAAATATCTTGTGGGCACTCTAGAGGCCACATTTATTGCACAAATGACCTGAAATTTGGTCAGAATGTTTGTCTTGATGAAATCTCGGATGAGTTTGGATTTGGGTCAAATGGGGATCATAAACTAGGTCACTAGGTCAAATTACAGAAATACCTCGTGGGCACTCTAGAGGCCACTTTTTTGCTCAATTGACCTTGAAAATGGCTCAGAATGTTTTTCTTCATAAAATTTCACATGAGTCTGAATTTGGGTCAACTGGGATCATAAACTAGGTCACTTGGTTAAATTAAAGAAATACATCATGGGCACTTTAGAGACCACATTTATTGTTCAAATGATTTGAAAATTGGTTAAAATGTTTGTCTTGATAAAATCTGAGATTAGTTCAAATTGGGTCACCTGTGGTCATATTCTAGGTCACTAGGTCAACTTAAAGAAATACCTTCAGGGCACTCTAGAGGCCACATTTCTCGCTCAATTGACTTGAAAATTATTCAGAATGTTTCTCTTGATTAATTTTCAGTTCTAAATTGGGTCATGTGAGGTCATTAACTAGGTCACTAGGTCAAATTAAAGAAATACCTTGTGGCACTCTAGAGGCCATATTTTTCGCTCAGTTGACTTGAAAATTGGTCAGAATGTTTGTCTTGATGAAATCTCACATGAGTCTGAATTTGTATCAACTGGGATCATAAACTAGGTCACTAGGTCAAATTACAGAAATACCTTTAGGGCACTCTAGAGGCCACATTTATTGCTAAAATGACTTGAAAATTGTTCAGAATGTCTTCATGAATTTTCAGATGAGTTCATAATTGAGTAATGTTGGGTCATAAAGTACATGTAGGTCACTAGGTCAAGTTAAAGAAATACCTTGTGGGCACTCTAGAGGCCACATTTATTGTTCAATTGATTTGAAAATTGGTTAAAATATTTGTCTTGATGAAATCCAGGATGAGTTCAAAATTTGGTCACCTGGGGTCATAATCTAGGTCACTGGGTCAAATTAAACAGATACTTTTAGGGCCCTATAGAGGCCACATTTCTTACTCAATAGACTTGAAAATTGCTCAGAGTGTTTGTCTTGATGATATATCAGATGAGTTTGAAATGGGGTCACCTTGGGTCATAAACTAGGCCACTTGGTCATATTAAAGAAACACCTTGTGGGCACGCTAGAGGCAACATTTATTGCTCAATTAACTTGAAAACTTCACAATGTTTGTCTTGATAAATTTTCAGATGAGTTCTAAATTGGGTCACGTGGGGTGATAAACTAGGTCACTAGGTCAACTTACGGAATTTCCTTGTGGACGCTCTAGAGGCCACATTTTTAGCTCAATTGACCTGACAATTTGTCAGAAATTGAATTACGCACGTGGAGTGAAATTTTGCCTATTGACTCAGGTGAGCGATCCAGGACCATCATGGCCCTCTTGTTTATGTTTTAAGCTAAGTAAGTCCCAAATTTAAATTCTAACATCTACAGTCAAAGTTTTATTGTTACAGTAGCTGTGCAATGTGACATGAACTTGGTAGTTTCAAAAAGCCACAAAAATGTGACCTGTTTTGATGAGTTCCTTCTGAAATAGTAAAGCAAGTTTCGAAAATGTGTCCATAGATAAATTCAATGAAACAAGATGTTGACTAATTATGTTAGATAAAAACTCATCTGCTGTAAAGTGTTGTAATCTCTTTTTTTCATTGAATGAAAAAAGGGGGAGGTAAACGGAGTTAATGTTTATGATTTCCAAAAATGTATGAATAATACATGTAATGACATTTTATGAATACATTTTGCAGGTGAATTTGAGGAAAATGATAATGACACACTTTATATTTAATGCACGTCCCATAATTTACAAGCAATCCCGAGTATAAACTATTCCGAGGAAATAGGGCCTAAGGCTTTTGAGAATATTGTGTAAATTGGAGAAGGCGCTGTTAATCCCTTTCTCACTATGTTTTCTACACATTAGTTGCATTCAATTTGTCATCTGTAAATGTTTTCAATATGGAAAAGTCCAAAATTTTGTTGTCAGATGAAAAGTCAAAATTTAAAGCATCACAAGCAACAATGAAAATGACAATAATCTTTATATGAAGATCTAGTACAACAGACTAAACCTGACATGATCCAGAAAAATAATTACAAAAGCAAAGAAAACATACTGTTTTAAATGTTTGGGATGTGGGGGCTGGAAGAAATGTGGAAATATGAGCAATGGCTCAGTAGTGGCAAATGCTCATCTTCAACTAAGTAGGCAGATTCCTGAAGCAAGGAGCCTCTCCTTTACACCAACTAACTAACTAGTGCTCTCTCTCTCTCTCTCTCGTTCAATCTTTCTTGATCTCTCTCTCTCCTATTCAATTGGTTCCATTATGCATTTCCTTGCAGCCTTACTCTTTTATACCTTCAGGTTTAATTATTTTTTTCCAAATATACTAGAAGGCTATTGACAATAAATTTAACTTCTCGCATGATCATCAGTTCAAAGTAAATTTCACAGATTTATTTTTTGTTTGATAGTAAGTTATGGCTTCATCATATGATGGGCATACATGAGTACCTTCACGTAGATAACAATGATCAAATACAAGTAGAAGAATGCAACAAGGAGAGGGAAGGGTAAAGTTGTAGACAAAAACATGGCACGGAACCAAAGAAGTAAAGAAAATGTAGTGATGGGTAAGTTATCTCAGAGCTTTCTTCCAATCTAACTCTGTACCACCCAGCAAAGTTTTAGACTTGTCCATATTGAAGGAATTTGCAGACACAAACTTAAATATTTTTCATATGATAGTATTTGTTCTTGAATAGGTTGAAAACAATGTGGCAAAAGGAGGAAATGCTGGTTGCCAGCATTTTCTCCTTTTCCTACTGTATTTTCACAAGGTCTTTTCCTCAGGGTTGTTAAAACTTTGGATTGTGTTGTATAGGGTTAAAGTTTATGTTGTGCTTGCACCAGGTCAGGGTCAGAAAACTGGGTCATTAAATCAACTCTCTCTACAAGATACTTAGATCTATACCATAGCAAGTATTAAGGACCTTTGAAAAAAAACAAGAGATAAATATCAAACATACAAGATTTGCTATCTGATCTTGAATCTGCAGTAATATGTCCTTGTTTCTATTGCAGATGTGTCCCCTTTTCTACTGCACATATGATGAGACATTATGCCATACAGTTCCCTGCCCCCTTCCCTCTCTCCCTCCCCCTCCCTCTCTCTCTCATAATATTTCAGTACCAAACGCCTGTTATTAGATTAAGTTGTAGTAAGAAAAATAATTCAAATACAACAGTGAATGTGGCGGAAAGTGAACCTAAATGATGCAAAAGGTAATGTTCAGCTGTTTTGAGGACAGTGTATATGAAAATCAGACAGCACAAAATGTGCAGGTTGATCATGGATCTACAGTGTCTGGTGCTTTGAGAGATTTATATTCTAGTAAAAAACAGCCTACATATCACTCTATATGCAATTTTCAGACTACTCTAATGTAACGGGTTTTTTATTTTGTCAAAATAAAACCAAACGAATGAATATTAAGCTAAGGTGTAAAAATAACCACGATGACAGTGATAAATTGAGAAATGCTTAGTAGGAAGTTTTTTCAAAAGCCTTGATTAATATTTTCATCTCATTGATGCCAAAAGATGTTTGCATAGAAAAGGGATAATCTACAAAAATATGCCTTTCTTGTACAGAATCTGTGAAATCTGTATGGTTAAAGCATATTAACTCTAGATTTTGACCCAAAATATTTTTTATGGAAAGTTTTAATTTGTTGAAAGGTTAAAAATCATAAGAGATGTGATGTTTTACACTCTCTCTTTAAGAAACAAAAAAAATGGTACTGCAAAAACTCTGTGCCTTTGCGAGGGTTCAAATCCATTATCTTTAAATTCATAACTCAGTGACTTTATCAGCTTTTTTCATCTGTGTTCAAAATGTAGTTATCTCTTGTTGCGCAATAAAGACTGTACTGTATCAAACAGGATAAAAAACTTACTAAAAAAAATATGAAAATAACTATTACGACCTGTACATATTTTTGCTTGTATTTCAGTCCTAAAGCTATCCTTGTATGGGAATAGTAATTACCAGTCTTAGGGTAGATTTTTTGAAAAGAATGCAAAACAAAACCTGCTTGAATGCCACATGCAATAGTTAATCCTGTACAATACAGTTCTGAGTTTTAAATACCTAATAGAAGAAGGCTTTTGAAAACATTGTGGACAAGAAGAAAAAGCTAGTATTCTACTTTGTCATCTTCAAATGTTTTCAATTTCATGTAGTACAAAATTTTGTTGTTTAGTAAAGAATACATTGAACTGCACGAGGCTAGGGTGAACTTTTTGTGTTGTAAAAGTTTTTAATATATTTATGCATTGAATCATCTGCATAAGCTAAAGAATTTTGTTTCAGTTCAAATGTTCTATTCTGGTAACCAAACAAAATAGATTGTTGTTTGGATGTACATTGTACATGTGAATGCAAAATCACCTGTCAAAAGTACTGTATTTTTATAGGAAACATATGTAGTCAGTTATTGATATTACAAGAACATGCCATTTACAGTGCCAAACTGAGAACATCTGAGGAAATGAAAACAAAAACTTTTTGTGTCAAACTTCATGAATTAAACACGGAAGAAAAGCTTGCCATTATTGATACCTTGTACTTTCATTTGCTACATTTTTATCAAATTCTTGTACATGCATGTCAGTTACCTGCTTTGAATTATCTTTGTGAGGGAAAGCATCATCAACATCATTGTCATTGTTGATGTTGTTGTTCTTATTATTATTGTTATTATAATTATTATTATCATGTTTTTTACAGGACAACGGGGAGAATATGAAATTTATCTATCTGTAAAGTATAGGATAAAGAAAGAATTTTTCTTGGTTTTGAGTACAACATGTGATCTTGACACATATTTGAGATGGCATTATGTGCTGGAAAACTTTCAGTTACGGAACAAGAAACTGGATAATTTGAGAGCAAGGAACATACATGCTACTGTGGAAAAAGAGGATAAAGACATTTGGTTACACATCAATTTAGGAATTTTAGAAAGAAAACTGTCAGAGGCTTATGTCTCAAGACTAAAAGACAGTGTATTGGAGGAATTGATGCTTGACACAAAAACTCTGGTAACATACACTTTTCAAAACATTGATGAAGATGGGACTGAAGCAGTCAACATAGTAATAAAAAAATTGAAGGAAGAAATAGGGAGAGAATTATGGATATACTGTGATACCACCTCCAATAAGTTGTACTATGTCTATCCAGCAACAAGACATTTCAACGTACACACTTGTATACAGGAAGTTAGAAAAACTCTTAATGAAGAAGGAGAAAGAACAGAATCACTGCAAGGTCAGATAAACAGAGACAATGACCAGAAGCAACAGTATAACATGACAGAGACCACAGTACCTTTTGTAGTGGATGACTGGTTTATATTTGAGAGACTTTGTGAGTCAGAGAAGTTGAAGGCCTGTGCAGAAAAACACAGTGTAAGAGTGAGCAGAAAAGATACTGGCAAAAAGGGCTTCTGTTTGACTGGATTATCTGATAGCTGTGATAAAGTTAAAAAAATGCTAAGGAGTATGATAGAGACTTTAAAAAAGGAGAATGTTTCAGCTAATTTAACAAAAGAACATTGGACCTTGAGGTACGGCCATGGTATTACAGTACAATGTCCCACAAACATGTCAGATCTCAACTTTGTAGTTGGTGTTGATACAGTACCACCAGAACAAGGTAAGAGACATAAACAGGATCTTACGTGAGTGTTTATAGATTATCATCTTTATTAAACAAGTTGACTGAAATGATATGATCTGAGCCAAGGCTCGCATCATTTACGTTTTAGTCACCAAGCTTAATAAAAATGATGATACATAAATATGAATTATCACATGAAACAAAATAATAGGGAAACAAATATCCTGCATCATTGACTTAAGCCTATATATGTTGCAGTCACTCTGTGAAATCAGCCATTTCATGTACTATGTATGGGTCAGTGTATACAGATTTGGTTTGATTTGAAATGTGAGCATTCTACAAGACGATAGCTCTGACAGTTAAATCAAAATTAAGTAGAATGAAACAAATATCTGAGGGAGTGAATCAAAATATGTTCACAATGCTGTTGATTTAAGATAACTTTTGCAGCCTTTCTTGTTGTTATTACATATAAAGATCACAGACATTTCAGCCTGTAACGATTTCGGTAGAGGCAAAGGTTAAGGCACTTTTCGTGTGTTACAGACATTTCTTCTACGCTTTACCTAACCAAAACATTTTATACTTGTCCAAGTTGAAAGCACTTCAAGACTTCACATTAAATTTTACTTATATGATGGGATTTGAACAGACTTCACATTAAATTTTACTTATATGATGGGATTTGAACATACAGAAAACATTGTTTGAAAAGGAAAAAAATGCTGGTTATGTTGTCAGAAGCCCTCTCCCTTGGTTGTTACAACTCGAGATTCTTTGACAAAGGGTTAACAGTATATTTGATCTAAACTTTTCAAACCACTGACTTAAATCTCTCATAAATAGGTTACCAAAAAAAGTTAAGCAATGAAAGAGGAATGAGTCCCATTGCAACAACTGTCACCAGTTATAGAAAAAAGATGGTCGAGCAGGAAATTGGAATTTGCACTCCCTTGGTCTCTATCGCTGCACGCTGACACTAAAGTAACCATGGTTTTTATTTGAGTTGCCCCTTACCACACAATCCTGTATGTTAACAATCATGACAGAAAACACTTTTGAAAACATTGTGGGAAAAGGAGTACATGTTGGTTACCAGCATTTTCTTCTTTTATCTTAAATTCTACTTTTTCACAGACAATTCTCATCATTTCAGCTAAATTTAATATGTTGTCTGTAATTGCTTTCAGTTTGGACCAGTCTAAAATTTTGTTGTATGCTAAAGAGTTAAAACAAAGATCACTTGATATTGGAATAGTATAAGAACCTTTTAGTTTGCATTAATTTATAAATTAAGTTGACATGGGAGATCTGCATATTCTGTGACCTTTTCTTTGGTACATCTTTTTATCTTGAAAATGTAGCCTTTGTCAAATGATGTTTTCTTTCACTCTTTAACCTGATGCCGGCTCAGTATTGGGATCCATATATTGGTAAGTGATTGTCTAACTAGTCTATTTAATCCTGACATAAATAATTTGGTTTCAAATGCATGCTTATTATGGCTACTTACAGATATACACAAATATATCCAAACTACACAGGCAGAAATTGATTTTGACTGGTCTATCAGAAAGATAAATATGTTCATATATTGTTTTGTATTTCCTCATATTATTATATGTTGAATTCCTGTGCATCAAGCTTGTATTCTCCTTTGTCTTGATGGAGTGTAATGTTGAACTCAGTAGATCTACCAGACAACCAAATGTCAGATTCATCCATACTGAAAGAAATTGCAGACGACAAATTGAACATGTGGCTGAACTGATATGATTTGTCTTTGAAAAGGAAGAAAATTTTGTGAAAAAGGATCAAATGCTGGCTACCTCTGGACAGCTAGGACTCAGCATTGTTTGTTAGAGGGTATCACTATAATGGGTGAATCAAAGTAAAAGTAAGGTGGAAAAATATTGATTTTCCATAACAAAAAAAAAAGAAGCAAGTTATTCTTCAAAAATTCTTTAAAAAATTATCATCCTGTACGACTAGCCTGGTTCCAGTCTGTTTATTTTTTCCGCTTCTTTCATATGGATGTTACTATGTCAAAAATGACAGCCTGGGGACATTCGCAAACCACTCGCAGCGACATCTACTTTACGCCCATCTCACAGTAGGTTAAACTAGAAGTCGCTGCAATTGGTTTTGGAATTTATATGACCAAAATTATATATCGAAATTCCAGAAGCTTCACTCTGATTGCTTCGTTTTTATGCACCACAAATGAAATTATTGACAGTAAATTTTTAAAAGGGTTAATCAAAATAACTTTGGAGGAGATTGTGAACATAATTGTTAATCGTTTTAGCTGGTTGATTCTGAATGGTTTACAAAAAGATGCCATGAAGTCTGAAACCACGCCGGTTGTACTTGAATTGGTCGAATCCTTCCTTATCAATATTGTGACGTCAGGGAATAAACAGGTCTAAATAATTGGCACAATTGATAATCATGGGGAGACCCTCGAATGGCCCCAAGCAGTAATAATAACGAAAGCGATAAACGGATAGCTGCCAAAAATCAATAGCAGACCTTGATAAGGAGAGTGTGAAAAGGAGTAACTAAGTATTTCTGCATGGACCAAGGCAATGTACAACTGGCATTCTAGATTTTGTCAGGTATCCAAATAGCCAGTGTGGTAATTTGTACCCTTTGAGTGCAAAAAGGGCAATCTGATTTTGGATCTGTACTACCCACTATTTTATAGAGATATTCTATCCATAGCAGACTAAAGGCATCTGTTGTTTTATTCAGACTGAAACTACCCGTTTAAAGACCTAAGGATTAAACTATCAACTGTTAGCTGAAGACACATTCTGAAGAGACAACTTTGAATCTCTTTGTTTGACTGGTGCTTGAGGAAGCTCCAAAAAGTGTTTCATGTTTATCAGGGTTAAAGCTCATTAACTAGTATGTTGTCTGGTTTTTCCAGCACTTTCATTATCAGTTGAAATAATTGTTACGATAGTGACTTGCCCAAAGACAGTCGCACAAAAACCAGCAGCTATTTAAAGTGAGGCTCAAACTCAGGACCTTGTGAATACAAATTTATCTTCAAAACCACTTAGCCATGCAGAGCCTCTGACACCTTTGAAGATAGTGTTACAGAGAGAAATTAGAGAGAGAAAACATTTTGCAAAAAATTGTATATATTTTAGATTAATTTAATCCTTTATGGTTTAGGAATTGTTTGGAAAAAATGCCAGTGAATTGAGTAATGGTGACAAATTTTTCAGCCAAATTTGACAGAGAACAGAAAACCCTCCACTTACCTGAATGGACTGATGGTTGTAGAAAAGAAATAGAAAAAACAGAAACCTATTTGAGGCAACTTCTTTTGTTAAGTTTGGATGAACGTTCATACAAAATCCAGATAGACTTGCCTGAGATACATAAAAAGATTGCAAAACATTTTACACACAGCCTGTTTACTTTGTTATCTGGTGAAGAATTCGAAGAAAAGCTTCCAATCCAGCTGATTATTTGTACAGACAGCCAAGATATGTACAGATGTCTGATTGAATTCAGCAAGAATTGTAAACAGAAGCTTTCATCAGTATTACCGACAAGTGCATCAGCAAATGATGGTATGTGAATATTGTTAGTAGTCATTTCTATTCTGAACTATCATGTAACTCATTTTAACGGGGCCTTTCAGTTTCAAGATTTTTTTTCATTAAAGAATGGTAAATACTACAAAATGTAATTTTCTCTGCAAACGTAAAGAACCTGATTCATTTAAATATGGTGCCAACCTGGGTTATTGATCAAGTGTCACCTAGAACGTTTTTGAAATTCTGGTGAAAACTGCAAAATATAAAAATTACCTCAAGAGGCTACATAGCCTATTAACCCAGCCTTTACCACACAATTCTGACTTTAGTATACCTGAAGAAGAAGGCCCTGGACATATAGTTGGAAAAGGAGAATATGTTGGTAACCAGCATTTTCTCTTTTTCCCGCAGTGTTTTCTGCTCTATCAAAGACAGAGATTCATCATTTGTACTACGTTTAATTTGGTCAAGTCATGAGTTTAGTCATTTGGTAAAGAGTTAAATGAGAAAATGCTGGTACCAGCAGTTACTCTTTTTCTCTGAATGTTATGTACATGTTATACTTGTCTGAAAAGACTGGCATTGCTTGTTGTGATCTTTGATCTACAGAAGCTCTTATTCATACATATGTTCCAGTTCAAGCAGAGAGATATTGCAAAATACATGTATTCATTTTCAGTATGAAACTGAAGAAATTTTATTGTATAATGTTAAAGAGAATATGATAGATTTAGTGGCAGGACAATTATAGCCTTGGAAAAAGAAAGACAAAGAAAGAATGCTGCTTCAAATCTAAAGGTTAAAGCTTGCATCACATGAAAATGTTGGGCTTTTCTCATATACCAGTGAATCCTACAATAAGGTTGAAAATACTCTTCTTTTGACAGACTACTGTTATTAAATCTTTTCCTGATGACAATATATTAGACTTATCCATGTTGAAAGTATTTAAAGAGCACAAATGAGATGTGGCTACAATGGTCAGATTTGTCTTTGAAAGGGTTAGAAACACTGGTGCAAGAAAAGGAAATGCATGTTCACTCATTTCTCAAATTGTTTTCAAGAGCATCATATTCCTTAGAGAAAATTCAGTATCACAGACAACAAAGATGCACATGAAGGATAATGTTACTAGCTGCATTTTTTTTAAACCAATATTACAGTTTCTACTTTCTAATGTGCATGTCATTGATAAAAATTTTCATAGCTCGGAACAACGACTTGTTCATGACGTAAAAATGTGTAATTCATGATGTCATCATGGCACTGAACATTGCAGAGTTAGTCGATATATTGTTAGAAGTTTAATATGCTGGAAGTAAGTTCAGAATTAGATAATTTGTATCCAGTAAACTGACATATTCTCCTTCTGATTGGATTTTTTTTTCAATTTATGATATTCAGAAAAAATAAACTTGGCTAGCATTTGAACTTCGGACTTGGTATAAAATTAGAAAGAAAAACATTACGAAATCTCATATACATACTTGTTTACATTAGTTTGACAGCAAAAGTACCTCAGTCACTGTATGATTTTCTTTATAGCTCACCTGAGCACGAAGTGCTCAAGGTGAGCTTTTGTGATCGTGCTGTGTCTGTCATGTGTCGTCAACTTTTACCTTGTGTATGCTCTAGAGGCCACATTTTTTGTCCAATACTAATGAAACTTTGTCAGAATGTTTGTCTTGATAATATCTCAGACGAGTTTGAAAATGGGTCATGTTGGGTCAAAAACTAGGTCACCAGGTCAAATCTTAGAAAAACATTTTATACACTCTAGAAGCCACATTTTCATTCAAAAAGTCTTGAAAGTTGGTCACAATGTTTGTCTGGATGATATCATGGACGAGTTTGAAAATGGGTCATGTAGGCTCTAAAACTAGGTCACTAAATTAAATCTTAGAAAAACCTTGTGTAAGCACTACAGGCCACATTTTCAGTCCAAAAGTCTTGAAAGTTGGTCAGGATGTTTATCATAATGATATCTTATATGAGTTTGAAAATGGGTCATGTCGGGTCAAAAACTGGGTCAATGAGTCAATCTTAGAAAAACCTTGTGTACGCTCTAGAAGCCACATTTTAAGTCCAGTACTCTTGAAATGTGGTCGGAATGTTTGTCTTAATGATATCTTGGAAGATTTTGGAAATTGGTTATATCGGGTCAAAAACTAGGTCACTAGGTCAAATCAAAGAAAAACCTTGTGTACCCACTAGAGGCCACATTTTCAGTCCAAAACTCTTGGAAGTTGGTCAGACTGTTTGTTTTGATAATACCTTGGATGAATTAGAATGTAGGTCATGTTGGGCCAAAAACTAGGTCACTAGGTCAAATCTTAGAAAAACCTTGTGTACGCTCTAGAGGTCACATTTTCAGTCTAAAACTCTTGAATGTTGGTCAGAATGTTTATCCTGAAAATTTCTCTGACGAGTTAAAAAAATGGGTCATGTCGGGTCAAAAACTGGGTCAATCCGTCAAATGTTAGAAAAACATTGTGGTTTCTCTAGAGGCCACATTTTCATTGCAATAGTTTTGAAACTTTGTCAAAATGTTTGTCTTGATGGTTTCTTGAATGAGTTTGAAAATGGGTCACATCAGGTCAAAAACTAGGTCACTAGGTCAAATCTAAGAAAAACTTTGTGTACACTATAGAAGCCACATTTTCAGTGCAATACTAATGAAACTTGGTCAGAATGTTTGTCTTGATAATATCTTGTATGAGTTTTAAAAAAAGGGGTCACATTGGGTCAAAAACTAGGTCACTAGGCCAGATCTTTAAAATAGCTTGTGTAGCTTTAGAGTCAACATTTCTGTCCAATACTGATGAAAATTTGTCATAATATTTTACTTGATGATCAATATGATGAAATTGAAAATGGGTCATATTTGGTGAAAAACTAGGTCACCATTTCAAATCTTGGAAAACCTTTGTGTACACTCTAGAGGCCACATTTTCTGTCCAATACTTATGAAAGGTGATCAGAATCTTTGTTTTGATAATATCTACAATGGGAAAATGGGCTATGTTGGGCTAAAAAGTAGGGAAATTCTAGAAAAAGCTTTCGTACAAGCTAGAGGCTATATTTTCAGTTCAATAATTATGAAAGCTTGGTAGAAAATGTTTGTCATAATATCTCAAAAGCGATTGAAAATGGGTCATGTTTGGTGAAAAGACTCAGGTGAGCGACCTCAGGGCCATCATGGCTCTCTTGTTTTTCATAGAGCTATGAAAAAAATTCAGCCAATCAGAACTGGCCAATATTCATGAAATTAACTAAAATTGAAGTATAAACAAATGTAACAAAATTCTATCTGAAAAGCCAACAAATATAAGAAACTGTTTATTACATAACAATATCCTAACAATTAACGGTGAAAATATTCCTAAATGTGCACATGAACATGAAACTATCCATGAGTAAAACCAGTCTCACTTCTCTGAAATGACAACACATATGATGTTACATAATGCTTATCTCAAATCTGTTTAAGATATTTAGTAATGGCTATATTACACTGAAAACAAGGGAGGTTATATGATGAAAAGATTTACTATGGTTGAAAACATACATACAAAAAAAAAAACTACAGTGGCTTAAATTACTGGATTTGTCTTTGAAATAGTAGAAACTATGAAAAAGAAAATCAGTAGTTTCCTTTTTTCCACAAGGATCTTTTCGTAAGTGTTGAGAAAATGATGATATTATTTGGAATAAAGTTGAAACTTTCCATGCTTCAGATATAAGTATGCGAAGGACTGAGGAAAAATGATAATATTATGAGATTGCTGGAATATTATATTGTAGTCTATGGTGTTTGCAAATTAGGCCCGTAATAGACCAATATTTTGTTCTATTTAGGGTACATTTTAAACTGTCATAATATTTTGTCCGGCTGATTAGCATTTAATGGAGAATATATTGCTTAAACCAATTTTCGCGAAGTAGAAAGTGTAGACCATGATATGACTGCATAATAATTATTTTCATGTGCAAGCTGATCTTCGTCTGTGTAAATTTGCGTTGGCATACAGCAGGACAGGGGGTTATGACGATGTCGAAATTTGTCTTTTTATGATCCTATCAATATTGGCTTTTTTATGAGACTGTCTAAAGTAGGTTTTAAAGTACTAATCTAAAATAGCCTTTCTATATCTTCGGCAAACAAGTCTCTGTTTTAACAATCCTAAGGATTGATGCTTTTTTTTTTTAATTTGAGCAAAGGAAACAAATTGAATGCCAGTAACCAGCATTTTAAGAACAATCCTCATTAGAGAACTACTTTTGATTTGTTGTTTGAAAATGCTGTCAGTTAGGATTAGTCTACAAATTCATAATCGGGTGAAGAGTTAAGTAAATTAGTTCTACGAAACAACATGTAGTCCTCCACTCGCCTATTTTTTTCAGTGTCTTTTCTTGACACCCCCCCCCCCCTCCCCAGATATGTTTGTTTTTAATGTGCCATTGAAAATATAAAGAAAGTGTAATGTGGATTTGACATTAGGTGCATTACTAATAGTAGTTTATCTGACTGGCAGTGTCTATAATCATCACCTATTAAGCCCATTTTAGGGAAATTGGTATGAAATGGGTCATAAATATTGCATTAATTCTTTATACCCCCGCAAAACGAATGTTTTCGGGGGTATACTGGAATCAACCTGTCTGTCCGTTAGTCCGTCCGTGTGTCCATCCATGTGTCCGTCTGTGTACAAATAATTGCCTGTTTCTGTCAAAGCGCTGACGGGGGTATTAAGTCACATTCAGTGACAGCTCTAGTTTAAAATGTAGGAAAGCAACCAAATTATAACCTATGAGATGGCATAAATAGCCAATTTGTTTTTAGCTCCACTGGCCAAAGGCCAGCAGGCTTATGCCATGGCCTGGTGTACTTCGTGCGTCTGTCTGTCTGTTTGTCCATCTGTCCATCCGTGTGTTAACTTTTATTTCAAACATCTCTGAAACTACTCTTTCAACTTTGATGAAAACTCAACAGAAATGATCCTGCAAAAGCCCTCTTCAGAATTTCTTGAAAGAATTTGATTCCTTCAAAAAACTCTGGTTGCCATGGCAACAAAACTGAAAAATATTGAAAATCTTTCCATATCTTCTTGTCTAAAACCATAAGACCCAGGGCTGCCAAATTTGGCATGTAGCTTTATCTTGTAGACCTCTACCAAGTTTCATAAAATTATAGCCCTGGGGTCAAAATTGCCACATCCCAGGGATCACAATTTCAACATAAGCTTATATAGTGACTTCAATTGAAATAGTAATCAAGGGAAATAACTCCCGTTATAAGATATAAAGTTTGTTACTATTTACCTGCCTTGATTATCAGACTGCATCGATACTTGATTGGCTTTAGGTATTCAAGGTTTTTGGATAGAAAGTGTTTTGTTTTCAGGGTTAGTGACTTATTTTGATGCTAACATTATGCTGTCACGAGTGGAATATTCAATTTAAGGTATTACCATCCAAACGCTTCTAGTGCAACGTGGAATAAAATTTCTTATTAGTTGATAAATAAGGATTTATACTAATATAATATTTTTGCACATTTCTAACCGACCAGAAATTCCTTTGATGTCTGTCTTGAAATTATTTGTTGATACTTTGGTTAGTTTCCTGAAAAGGGAGGTAATTATTATCTCCCTTTATAATGAGAATAAAGTGGTTGTTAGATTTATAAATGATAATTCTATGAAGGAAAAAAAGGAAAAAGTGGCTCGGTTAGAGTAGTACAATAATGCTCATTTTTGATAATAGCGAATTTTGTAGGATAATATTATAGTGGAAATAGCTGTTTTCCATTAGGAGGGTACTACCTTAAAGTCAGGTTTCTATCATTCAGGTTTTGTTTTTTCAGAACTTTACCTTTCATGCCAATGAATAGACCTGCTTGTAGTCACTGACTATCTTTGCATTTAAAAAGATGTTTTTTTTTAGGCAGGGGGGTTGTCATGCTTTCCAAGTAAGTTTATTATCTCGCATACTTTTTATCTTTTTATGCTGTATGCCTGTGTCAATACCAATTAAGCGCATTTATTTTACTCTTCAAGAAACGACAGTTTTTTTTTGACTGGACCAAATTAAAAGCCATTGCAAAAAACAAATTGAATGTAGCTTTAATGTTTATTTCTGTCTTTGACAGAGAAGGAAAAATTGTGTGAAAAGTAGAAATATTGCTTGACAACATGTTCTCCTTTTCCCACAATGTTTTCAAAAGCCTTCTCTTTCAAAGTCATTAACACTCCGATTTGTGTGGTAAAGTGTTCAAATTTCAGTGCAGCGATACAGGACCATCATGGCCCTTTTTTCAGCTCACCTGAGCACAACGTGTTCAAGGGGAGCTCTTAGGATCACCATGTGTCTGTCCAGCGTCATGCGTCGTCAACATTTCTTTAAACATCATCTCCTCCTAAATCACCAGGCAAATTTGGACCAAACTCGGCAGAAATGTTCCTTGGGAGGTCATCTTTAAAAATGTTCACAGAATTTGATTCCATCAAAAACTCTAGTTACCATGGAAACCAAATGAAATTTTCTTAGAAATTCTTTAAAAATCTTCTCTGAACCCGTTGGTCAGATTTTTAAATAAATTTACATAAATGTTCCTTGGGTGACCCTTTTCAAAAAGTGTTTGCGAAATTTTGATCCATCAAAAAACATGGCCGTGGTGGGGGGGGGGGTCTCCTTGCACTCGTGCGGTGTCAACAATTCTTTAAATATCTTCTCCTAAACCACCAGGCCAATTTGGACCAAAATTGGATGAAAATGTTCCTAGAGAGGTCGTCTATAAAAAATGTTCACAGAATTTGATTCCATCAAAAACTCTAGTTGCCATGGCAACCAAATGGAATTTTCTAAGAAATTCTTTAAAAATCTTCTCCTCTGAAACTGCCGGTCAGATTTTAAAATAATTTCACAGAAATGTTCCTTGGGTGACCCTTATCAAAAAGTGTTCGTGAAATTTTGATCCGTCAAAAAACATTGCTGTGGTGGGGGGGGGTGGGCTCTTTGCACTCGTGCAGTGTCAGCAATTCTTTAAACATCTTCTCCTCTTAAACTGCCTGGTCAATTTGTACCAAACTTGGCAGAAATGTTCATTGGGAGGTCCTCTTTAAAAAATGTTCACAGAATTTGATTCCATTAAAAACTCTGGTTGCCATGGCAACCAATGGAATTTTCTAAGAAATTCTTTAAAAATCTTTTCCTCTGAAACTTCTGGTCAGATTTTTAAATAATTTTACAGAAATGTTCCTTGGGTGACCCTTTTCAAAAAGTGTTGCGAAATTTTGATCCGTTGAAAAAATGGGGAGGGGGGCTTTTTGCACTGTATGGACTTAAAGAAATTCTTTGAAAATCTTCTCCTCTGAAACGGCTTGCCAGATTTTGCAACAGTTTCACAGAAATGTCCCTTTGATGCCCCTTTTGAAAAACTGTTCGCAAAATTTTGACCCGTCAAGAAACATGGCTGTGGTGGGGGGGGGTCTACTTGCACTATACAGACATGAAGAAATTTTTAACAATTCTTCTTCTATGAAACCACTGGTCAGATTTTGAAATATTTTCACAGAAATGATCCTTTGGTTCCAAATTATGCCCCTTTTTCAACTTAAAATTTTAACTTACAATCCAGCACCCAACAGCCAATCGTTGGCACTCGCATGCGGTGCTGTTGTTGTTTTTTATTGAAGTTATTGAAGAAAGAGTTTTGGAATAACAAAAAAAATTGGATATGGTTCTCTCAAAAGTTCAGGTGAGCAATCCAGGGCCATCTTGGCCCTCTTTTTTTTATGAGATCAATGTCACACAGTGCATATAGCTATAATTCCTTTGCATACTATCAAGATCAGATTGCACAGAGTTTGTTGCCTAATATTGGACTTTTCAGATGCTGAGATATTTTCCTGAATATTCCAGCAGAAAAATACCTATCAACTGGGGAATAATATTTGTATGCAAAGAGAAACAAATTAACACGCTGGCTTATACAGCACATTGCTTACAGAATGGATGGTTAAAATGATTCAAAACAAGTACAGTAGGGATACCAGCTATCTTTTTTTCCAAGGACTAATGAATAACACTGTGACCGGATTCTTTGTTTGTATTGGAGTTAAACATCATTTTAACAGCTTCGGTCATATCATGGCGGTCAGTGATGCACCTATTGTGTTTACTGGCTTTCTGACACCAGGAATGACACAACTTTCTTTCCAAAGCCACTGACTACTTTTCTCACATGCATCGGAGTTGAGAGGTGAAAAATCGCCGGAAAGAAAGTTCGCCACAACCTGGTATCGAACCTGCAACCTCCAGGTCACGAGTCATATATGCTTATCACTGAGCTACCCGACCGGATTCATGTCTTTCTCACTGCTAATCATTGTTTTGATGATGGTCATTTTAGAAAGCATTAGCCTGGGAAGAATATGCCATGTACTTGTAAAAGAAAGTCTAGGAAAGCATGGATAGGTGCACTGGCCGCCATGAAATAACTATTTACAATACTTAAATTGGTGTTTAAAACTAAACAAACAAACAAAACCACAGAGATACTACTTTTCATGTCTTTGCAGTAGACAACTTTAACCCTATATTATAAATTTCCATCTTTTAATAATATCTGGGGAAAAAGTCGTTTGCAAATATTGAAGGAAAAGGATAAGATGCTGGTAATCAGCATTTCCAAGTATCCCCATAACTTTTAGCTCCACTACCCATCCAATTTTGATGAAACTTCATGGAAATGATCCTGCCATTGTCTTCTTCAGAATTTCTTGAAAGAATTTGATTCCTTCAAAAGCTCTGGTTGGCATGGCAACAAAACTTAAAAATATTGGAAATCTTTGAAAATCTTCTTGTCTTAAACCATAAGGCCAAGAGCTACCAAATTTGGCATATACCTTTAACTAGTAGACTTCTATCAAGTTTCTTTAAATTATAGCCCTGGGGTCAAAATTGGCCTCGCCCGGGGGTCACAAGTTTTACATGGGCTTATAAAGAGAAAATTTTAGAAATCTCCCTGTACTTAGCCATAAAGCCTAGGGCTACAAAATTTTCCATGTAGCCTTATCTAGTTGGCCTCTACCTGGAGGTCACAAGTTTTACATTGGCTTAAAATAGAGAAATCTTTAGAAATTTTCCTGTACTTAGCCACAAAGTCTAGGGCTACCAATTTTTGCTTGTAGCTTTATCTAGTAGGCTTCTTCCATGAGTACTGGAGTCACAGGTTTTACATGGGCTCATATAGAGAAAACTTTAGAAATCATCTTGTTACTAAACATAAGAACTAAGGCTACCAAATTTAGCCCTGTCTCAGGGGTCTCCTCTTTTACAGGGCCTCTTATTGAGGAAACATTCTAGACCTGTATTATATGGTATTGGGCTTTATCTTGTGGTCCTCTACAAAGATTCAAGTAAGTATAGCTCTGTGGTCAAAAATGGCTTTGCCCTGGAGTCATAAATTTCTTGTGGGCTTTTATAGAGAAAATTTTGTATGTCTAATGGTTTGAAACCAGTTGGCCAAGTATTGTTATGTTTGACATGTAGGGTTTTTACTTACTAGCCAGTGGAGCGATACAGGGCCATCATGGCCCTCTTGTTCTTTCATTTCAAAGATAAATGTCATCATCTGAGCCTCATCTAATTTAAATACTCCTAGTTTGGACAACTCTAAAATTTTGTCATCTGGGATACCGTTGCAGGTAGCTACTTTTTTACTATTGTTTTCTAAGCTTACCTGCACCCAAACTGCTTAAGATGAGTAACTGTCTTTGCTCAGAGTCATTTTTTATGCCCCCACCATGAAATGGCAGAAGGGCATATAGAGTTACCTGTGTCTGTGTGTGTGTGTATGTGTGTGTGTGTTAGTGCGTGTGTGCGTTAGCGTGTGTGTCCCATTTTTGTCCGGAGCATAACTTCTACATTTATAAATGGATTTCAAAATAATTTTGCACACTTGTTCTCCTTAACAAGTACTAGTGTCATGCAAAAAGTTTGTTTCGATACGCCCAAGGTCAAGGTTACAGTTGAAGGTCAAATGTTTAAATTGACCTTGTCCAGAGCATAACTTCTACATTTATCAATGGATTTCAAAAAAACTTCGCACACTTGTTCTCGTTAACAAGTACTAGTGTCATGCGAAAAGTTTGTTTCAATACGCCCAAGGTCAAGGTCACAGTTGAAGGTCAAATGTTTAAATTGACCTTGTCTGGAGCATAACTTCTACATATATCAATGGATTTCAAAAAAACTTCGCACACTTGTTCTCCTTAACAAGTACTAGTGTCATGCAAAAAGTTTGTTTCGATACACCTAAGGTCAAGGTCACAGTTGAAGGTCAAATGTTTAAGTTGACCTTGTCCGGAGCATAACTTCTACATTTATCAATGGATTCCAAAAACTTCGCTCACTTGTTCTCCTTAACAAGTACTAGTGTCATGCGAAAAGTTTGTTTCGATACGCCCAAGGTCAAGGTCACAGTTGAAGGTCAAATGTTTAAATTGACCTTGTCCGGAGCATAACTTCTACATTTATCAATGGATTCCAAAGACTTCGCTCACTTGTTCTCCTTAACAAGTACTAGTGTCATGCGAAAAGTTTGTTTCGATACGCCCAAGGTCAAAGTCACAGTTGAAGGTCAAATGTTTAAATTGACCTTGTCCGGAGCATAACTTCTACATTTATCAATGGAATTCAAAAAATCTTCGCACACTTGTTCTCCATAACAAGTACTAGTGTCATGCGAAAAGCTTGTTTCGATACGCCCAAGGTCAAGGTCACAGTTGAAGGTCAAATGTTTAAATTGACTGTTCAACCCAGTTTTACATCCTGCTCAGCAGAATTATGATATGAAGATACAGTTTTGGTTTTTAAAAAGACTCATCCAAAGAACTATGCCAGAGAATATTGAGGCTGCAACCTACCCTTCAACTATAGTCCAGTGTGATAATATTCGATCCAATTTGTTCCTGTCTCATAGAGGAAGTCTAACAAAGTAATTATTATTGCTATATTTTTCACTCTCATTCCTCAAGTTAAGATCTTCATAATCCTGAGTATAAGTAACCCTCAGTTGAAAGATTAAGGAAAACGCTGAATAAAAAGAAGTTAATGCTCAAAACCAGCATTTTCTTCTTTTTCTCACAAAGTTTTCTACCATATGTAGTACAAACCATATAATTTATTGTCTGCATATTGCTTTCAACTTGGACCAGTCCTCAATTTTGTTATCAGGTATAAATAATCTTTTATCTGCTTGGCTATATATATAACAAACCTTCTTAACCCTGTCTAAGCTGTTATCCAAAACAACAATTTTCTGTAATACCTACTGATTTTCTCATATGACATATCTGTGACTAATACCATTTAGTGGGGGCATCTGTGTCTCTGACACACCTATTTCTAGTTTCCATATGTCTTTGTGTTTGTCAAAAATATGAAAGATTCTCTACCAAATTATGAAATTTAATTTGCATCCATCCTAGGCTTGGGAAAAACTGTGTCAAGATTGCTATGAACGAGTGGGACTAGATCAGTTTTTATGTATGTGCAGTCGTAAGTGTGTATCATGGTGAGCGACTGTTCATCCTGTTCCTTTTTATCTTTGTGTAGATAGAATGTTTCACCATTATAAGAAGGTAAAAAGTGCTTTTTTCCCATTCCAGGCAATGCAAGTGAATATGAACTGGGCAGTGAAGCCACAGATTCTACTGAAGGTCAGATGCAAGTAGACGGGAATGTATCTGATGGAGGTGAAACAAGTAAAGATAACCTGATTACTTTT
Organism: Hippopus hippopus; assembly: GCA_946811185.2. NCBI lineage: Eukaryota > Metazoa > Mollusca > Bivalvia > Cardiida > Cardiidae > Hippopus > Hippopus hippopus. Next base: position 54,526,300 of record OX328106.1, on the reverse strand, counting down.
AAACCCTTAATATGCTAGAAGATTGTAGACTGTCCACATTGAAATAATCTGCAGAGGAAAAATCAAATGTGGCTCAAATGGTGGAATGGTGACCAGCATCTTCTCCTTTCCCCACATTTTTAATTCATTGCTTTTTCCTTAGATTTGTTATAACTCTTGATTGTTTGGTAAAGCGGCAATCACTGGGAAGATCAGACTGCACAGATTTTCAATTTTAATTTGAAACTACGTGAATCTACACAGTTTGAATCAATCCCACTTGAAAGCCTTGAAATTAAGGTTGAGGGGCAGGGAGGAATTATTTGGCCATCTTTGCCAACTGAATAAAGTTTATTTCATTACTCTGGTGCCCATAGAGAAAAAATCAATGGTAAAATATCATGAAGCCAAAAGATATTGATTGTATAACTGACAAAAGATCAACAATCTGCAAAGGAGATAGAAATGAATATGGGTTACTACGATACAAAAAAAAAAAAAAGTCTCGAACGATTTGAAAATGGGCCATGTTGGAACAAAAAGTATGTCGCTGTGACAAATCCAAGAAAAAGCTTGTGTACACTACATAGACAACATTTTCAGTCCAGTGCTCATTAAAGGTTGGTCAGAATATACTTCATGATGAAAGCTCGGAAAACTATGAAAATGGGTCATGTCGAGTCAAAAAGTAGGTCACCAAGTCAAATCTTTTTAGAAAAATGTATACACTCTTGAGGCCGAATTTTAAGTCTAATACTGATGAAAGTTTATCAGATTGTTTTTCTTGATGGTATTTCGAAGAAGTTGCGAAACAGGTCATGTTTGGTCAAAAGCCAGGTCACCATGTCAAATCATTGAAAAACAATTGTATACACCCTTGAGGCCACACTTTTAGTCCACTAACTCATAAAAGTTTACATCAGATCAAAACCTAGTTCACCAGGTCACATCTTTAAAAAAAGAGAGAAACCTTTTGTACACACTCTAGAGGCCATATTTATTGTCTAACGCTAATGAAAGTTGCTCAGCATGTTTGTCTTGATTATATTCAGGATGTATTAACTGTTTGAAAGTTGATTATGTTGGGTCAAAAAGTAGGTCACTAGGACAAATCTTAGAAAAAGCCTGTGTACACATTTTCAGTCTAATAGTCAAAAGAATTAGCCAGAAAGTTTTTATGCCCCCACCATGAAATGGCGAAAGGGCATATAGAGTTACCTGTGTCCGTCTGTGTGGGTGTGTGTTAGTGCGTGTGTGCGTTAGTGTGTGTGTCCCATTCTTGTCCGGAGCATAACTTCTACATTTATAAATGGATTTCAAAATAATTTTGCACACTTGTTCTCCTTAACAAGTACTAGTGTCATGCAAAAAGTTTGTTTCGATACACCCAAGGTCAAGGTCACAGTTGAAGGTCAAATGTTTAAATTGACCTTGTCCAGAGCATAACTTCTACATTTATCAATGGATTTCAAAAAAGCTTAGCACACTTGTTCTCCTTAACAAGTACTAGTGTCATGCGAAAAGTTTGTTTCAGTACGCCCAAGGTCAAGGTCACAGTTGAAGGTCAAATGTTTAAATTGACTGTTCAACCCAGTTTTACATCCTGCTCAGCAGAATTGTGATATGAAGATACAGTTTTGGTTTTTAAAAAGACTCATCCAAAGAACTATGCCAGAGAATATTGAGGCTGCAACCTACCCTTCAACTATAGTCCAGTGTGATAATATTCGATCCAATTTGTTCCTGTCTGTTAGAGGAAGTCCAACAAAGTAATTATTATTGCTGTATTTCTCACTCTCATTCCTCAAGTTAAGATCTTCATAATCCTGAGTATAAGTAACCCTCAGTTGAAAGATTAAGGAAAACGCTGAATAAAAAGAAGTTAATGCTCAAAACCAGCATTTTCTTCTTTTTCTCACAAAGTTTTCTACCATATGCAATACAAACGGTATAATTTATTGTCTGCATATTGCTTTCAACTTGGACCAGTCCTCAATTTTGTTATCAGGTGTAAATAATCTTTTATCTGCTTGGCTATATATATAACAAACCTTCTTAACCCTGTCTAAGCTGTTATCCATAACAACAATTTTCTGTAATACCTACTGATTTTCTCATATGACATATCTGTGACCAATACCATTTAGCGGGGGCATCCGTGTCTCTGACATACCTATTTCTAGTTTCCATATGTCTTTGTGTTTGTAAAAAATATGAAAGATTCTCTACCAAATAATGAAATTTAATTTGTATCCATCCTAGGTTTGGGAATAACTGTGTCAAGATTGCTATGAACGAGTGGGACTAGATCAGTTTTTATGTATGTGCAGTCGTAAGTGTGTATCATGGTGAGCGACTGTTCATCCTGTTCCTTTTTAGCTCATCTGAGCACGAAGTGCTCAGGATGAGCTATTGTGATCACTCACCGTCCGTCGGTGTCCGTTGTCCGTCCGTCGTCAGTCCGTCCGTCCGTCCGTCCGTCCGTCGGTCAGTCATCCGTCCTCCCATCTGTCGTCTGTTCACATTTTTTTGTTTACACTCTAGCATCTACAATTTTTAACCAATCAGCACCAAACTTGGTCAAAATATATATGACCATAAGATCTCGGATGAGTTCAATTATGGCTCTAATCGGACCAGAACAACTGGAGTTATTTGCCCTTGAATTAGAAAAATTGCTATATTTGACTTTGTTTACACTCTAGCATCTACAAATATCAACCAATCAGCACCAAACTTGGTCAAAATAGATATGACCATAAGATCTCAGATGAGTTCAATTATGAGTCTAATCGGACCAGAGCAACTGGAGTTATTTGCCCCTGAATTAGAAAAATTGTTATACTTGACTTTGTTTACAATCTAGCATCTACAAATATCAACCAATCAGCACCAAACTTGGTCAAAATAGATATGACCATAAGATCTCGGATAAGTTCGATTATGAGTCTAATCGGACCAGAACAACTGGAGTTGTTTGCCCTTGAATTAGAAAAATTGCTATATTTGACTTTGTTTACACTCTAGCATCTACAAATATCAACCAATCAGCACCAAACTTGGTCAAAATAGATATGACCCTAAGATCTCAGATGAGTTCAATTATGAGTCTAATCGGACCAGAGCAACTGGAGTTATTTGCCCTTGAATTAGAAAAATTGTTATACTTGACTTTGTTTACAATCTAGCATCTACAAATATCAACCAATCAGCACCAAACTTGGTCAAAATAGATATGACCATAAGATCTCGGATGAGTTCGATTATGAGTCTAATTGGACCAGAACAACTGGAGTTGTTTGCCCTTGAATTAGAAAAATTGCTATATTTGACTTTGTTTACAATCTAGCATCTACAAATATCAACCAATCAGCACTAAACTTGGTCAAAATATACATGACCCTAAGATCTCAGATGAGTTCTATTATGGGTCTAATCGGACCAGAACAACTGGAGTTATTTGCCCTTGAATTAGAAAAATTGCTATATTTGACTTTGTTTACACTCTAGCATCTACAATTTTTAACCAATCAGCATCAAACTTGGTCAAAATAGATATGACCATAAGATCTCGGATGAGTTTGATTATGGGTCTAATCGGACCAGAATGACTGGAGTTATTTGCCCTTGAATTAGAAAGTTCTTTATCCGGAGCATAACTTTGTCATCTCCAGTCCGATTGACTTGAAACTTGGCATTTGAGTTTGTTGCAATAATACGGAGTGCAGTGCGAAAGAACCATAACTCTACCTTGTGCTGTCTCAGTTATTTCCCTTTGATAATCATTTTCTGCTTGTCCGGAGCATAACTTTGTCATCTCCAGTCCGACTGACTTGAAACTTGTCATTTGTGTTTGTTGCAATAATACGGAGTGCAGTGCGAAAGAACCATAACTCTACCTCGTGCTGTCTTTGAATTATTTCCCTTTGATCGTCATTTTTACAGCATTTTCTGCTTGTCCGGAATACAACTTTGTCATTTTTAGTCTGAACATCTTCAAATTTGGTATGCATGATAGTTGAAAAATTACAGAGTGCTGTGTACAAGAACCATAACTCTTCCTAGCACGAATTTTGAGTTATTCCCCCTTAGATCTTCATTTTTATAGAATTTTTGCTTGTCCGGAGCATAACTGTCATCTCTAGTAGAAATGAATTGAAATATGGTATGCTTATTTGTTGCAATATTTGGAAGTGCATTGTGCAAGAATTGTAACTCTACCTTGTGCTGTCTTTGAGTTATTTCCCTTTGATCATCATTTTTACAGCATTTAGTGCTTGTCCAGAATATAACTTTGTCATCTCAAGTCAAAACGACTTCAAACTTGGTATGCACGTTTGTTGCAATATAACGGAGTTCAGTGCACAAGAACAATAACTCTACCTGGTGCGGATTTTGAGTAATTCCACTTTGATCTTCATTTTTACAGTCCAGTTCTTTGTCCGGATCATAACTTTGTCATCTCCAGTCCGACTGACTTGAAACTTGTCATTTGTGTTTGTTGCAATAATACGGAGTGCAGTGCGAAAGAACCATAACTCTACCTCGTGCTGTCTTTGAGTTATTTCCCTTTGATCATCATTTTTACAGCATTTTCTGCTTGTCCGGAATACAACTTTGTCATTTTTAGTCTGAACATCTTCAAATTTGGTATGCATGATAGTTGAAAAATTACAGAGTGCTGTGTACAAGAACCATAACTCTTCCTAGCACGAATTTTGAGTTATTCCCCCTTAGATCTTCATTTTTATAGAATGTTTGCTTGTCCGGAGCATAACTTTGTCATCTTTAGTAGGAATGAATTGAAATATGGTATGCTTATTTGTTGCAATATTTGGAAGTACATTGTGCAAGAATTGTAACTCTACCTCGTGCTGTCTTTGAGTTATTTCCCTTTGATCGTCATTTTTACAGCATTTAGTGCTTGTCCAGAATATAACTTTGTCATCTCAAGTCAAAACGACTTCAAACTTGGTATGCATGTTTGTTGCAATATAACGTAGTTCAGTGCACAAGAACAATAACTCTACCTGGTGCGGATTTTGAGTAATTCCACTTTTATCTTCATTTTTACAGTATTTCTTCCTTGTCCGGAACGGAACTTTGTCACCTCAAGTCAAATTGACTTGAGACTTGGTAAACATGTTTGTTGCAGTTACGAAAAGTGCAATGCACTGGAGCCGTAACCTTACCTAATGCCCTTTTGGAATTATTCCCTATTCATTATTTTTTTTTACAGCTTTTCATGCTTCTCTACAATATAATTTTGTCTTTTCATGTTGGAATGACCTGAAACTTTATATGCATGATTCCTTAATATTAGAGGAGACATTCATGCCTATTTCAATCACTTACATGATTTCTGCTGCACTACTATTTTCCTGTACCTGCCCTTTACGATTATTATCCCCCCTCGACAACTGGCGGTGGGACCGGCGTATCTTGCGACAATTTGCTGCTTTTGTTCATTAAATGTCATGTCGTGGAAAAAGGGGGCTTTACAAATATTTTCATTATGGACCAATATCTCTTTCACTACTGGACAAAATGCAATTAAACTGCATCTTTATTAAGCCACAGACAATAGTTATTTGATTTTATTTCATGAAATGCCATGTCATGAAAAAAGGGGGCTAAATGTATAATTTCATTATAGACCTATAACAGTTAATTCGCCCATTCATCCGCCTGGACAGATATCTTCTGAAGTCCTTGACAAACATTTATGAAACTTCATGCATGTCTTCCTTAGGATAGTCCGTTGATACAATTTTCTTTTATATATAATGACATGTCATGAAAAAAGGGGGCTTGATGTATATTTTCATCATTTGTTTTCATTTAATGAAATGCCATGTTATGGTAAAAGGGGACTTAATGTATGATCTCATATGGACCGCTTATATATTTTTCATTTAATGAAATGCTGTGCCATGGAAAAAGGGGGCTTAATGTGTAATTTTATCATGGACCATTAACAAAAAGGCCACATGTTCATGCAACACACAATACCTCTAATATGTTTGTATCAAAAAAGGTCTTTTTTGGCGGGGGAATATCATTTCAACGAAATTGCTTGTTTCATTATCATTTGGCCTTGAACCTCCATATATGGCATTTTTCCTTTGTAGACCTTTACAGCTTAGTACTCAGGTGAGCGATATAGGACCATCATGGTCCTCTTGTTATCTTTGTGTAGATAGAATGTTTCACCATTATAAGAAGGTAAAAAGCACTTTTTTCCCATTCCAGGCAATGCAAGTGAATATGAATTGGGCAGTGAAGCCACAAATTCTACTGAAGGTCAGATGCAAGTAGACGGGAATGTATCTGATGGAGGTGAAACAAGTAAAGATAACCTGGTTACTTTTAAACCTTTACTATGCTAGAAGATTGTAGACTGTCCACATTGAAATAATCTGCAGAGGAAAAATCAAATGTGGCTCAAATGGTGGAATGGTGACCAGCATTTTCTCCTTTCCCCACATTTTTAATTCATTACTTTTTCCTTAGATTTGTTATAACTCTTGATTGTTTGGTAAAGCGGCAATCACTGGGAAGATCAGACTGCACAGATGTTCAGTTTTAATTTGAAACTACTTGAATCTACACAGTTCAAATCAATCCCACTTGAAAGCCTTGAAATTAAGGTTGAGGGGCAGGGAGGAATTATTTGGCCATCTTTGCCAACTGAATAAAGTTTATTTCATTACTCTGGTGCCCATAGAGAAAAAATCAATGGTAAAATATCATGAAGCCAAAAGATATTGATTGTATAATTGACAAAAGATCAACAATCTGCAAAGGAGATAGAAATGAATATGGGTTACTACGATACGAAAAAAAGAATGTCTCGGACGATTTGAAAATGGGCCATGTTGGAACAAAAAGTATGTCGCTGTGACAAATCCTAGAAAAAGCTTGTGTACACTACATAGACAACATTTTCAATCCAGTGTTCATTAAAGGTTGGTCAGAATATACTTCATGATGAAAGCTCGGAAAACTATGAAAATGGGTCATGTCGAGTCAAAAAGTAGGTCACCAAGTCAAATCTTTTTAGAAAAATGTATACACTCTTGAGGCCAAATTTTAAGTCCAATACTGATGAAAGTTTATCAGATTGTTTTTCTTGATGGTATTTCGAAGAAGTTGCGAAACAGGTCATGTTTGGTCAAAAGCCAGGTCACCATGTCAAATCATTGAAAAACATTGTGTACACCCTTGAGGCCACACTTTTAGTCCACTAACTCATAAAAGTTTACATCAGATCAAAACCTAGTTCACCAGGTCACATCTTTAAAAAAAGAGAGAAACCTTGTGTACACACTCTAGAGGCCATATTTATTGTCTAACGCTAATGAAAGTTGCTCAGCATGTTTGTCTTGATTATATTCAGGATGTATTAACTGTTTGAAAGTTGATTATGTTGGGTCAAAAAGTAGGTCACTAGGACAAATCTTAGAAAAAGCCTGTGTACACATTTTCAGTCTAATAGTCAAAAGAATTAGCCAGAAAATTTTTATGCCCCCGTCATGAAATGGCGAAAGGGCATATAGAGTTATCTGTGTCCGTCTGTGTGGGTGTGTGTTAGTGTGTTAGTGCGTGTGTGCGTTAGTGTGTGTGTCCCATTCTTGTCCGGAGCATAACTTCTACATTTATCAATGGATTTCAAAATAATTTTGCACACTTGTTCTCCTTAAGAAGTACTAGTGTCATGCGAAAAGTTTGTTTCGATACGCCCAAGGTCAAGGTCACAGTTGAAGGTCAAATGTTTAAATTGACCTTGTCCGGAGCATAACTTCTACATTTATCAATGGATTTCAAAAAAACTTCGCACACTTGTTCTCCTTAACAAGTACTAGTGTCATGCGAAAAGTTTGTTTCAGTACGCCCAAGGTCAAGGTCACAGTTGAAGGTCAAATGTTTAAATTGACCTTGTCCGGAGCATAACTTCTACATTTATCAGTGGATTTCAAAAAAACTTCGCGCACTTGTTCTCCTTAACAAGTACTAGTGTCATGTGAAAAGTTTGTTTCGATACACCCAAGGTCACAGTTGAAGGTCAAATGTTTAAATTGACCTTGTCCGGAGCATAACTTCTACATTTATCAATGGATTTCAAAAAAACTTCGCACACTTCTTCTCCTAAACAAGTACTAGTGTCATGCGAAAAGTTTGTTTCGATACGCCCAAGGTCAAGGTCACAGTTGAAGGTCAAATGTTTAAATTGACCTTGTCCGGAGCATAACTTCTACATTTATCAATGGATTTCAAAAAAACTTCACACACTTGTTCTCCTTAACAAGTACTAGTGTCATGCGCAAAGTTTATTTCGATACGCCCAAGGTCAAGGTCACAGTTGAAGTTCAAATGTTTAAATTGACTGTTCAACCCAGTTTTACATCCTGCTCAGCAGAATTGTGATATGAAGATACAGTTTTGGTTTTTAAAAAGACTCATCCAAAGAACTATGCCAGAGAATATTGAGGCTGCAACCTACCCTTCAACTATAGTCCAGTGTGATAATATTTGATCCAATTTGTTCCTGTCTCGTAGAGGAAGTCCAACAAAGTAATTATTATTGCTGTATTTCTCACCCTCATTCCTCAAGTTAAGATCTTCATAATCCTGAGTATAAGTAACCCTCAGTTGAAAGATTAAGGAAAATGCTGAATAAAAAGAAGTTAATGCTCAAAACCAGCATTTTCTTCTTTTTCTCACAAAGTTTTCTACCATATGCCATACAAACGATATAATTTATTGTCTGCATATTGCTTTCAACTTGGACCAGTCCTCAATTTTGTTATCAGGTATAAATAATCTTTTATCTGTTTGGCTATATATATATATATAACAAACCTTCTTAACCCTGTCTAAGCTGTTATCCAAAACAGCAATTTTCTGTAATACCTACTGATTCTCTCATATGGCATATCTGTGACCAATACCATTTAGCGGGGGCATCCGTGTCTCTGACACACCTATTTCTAGTTTTAATGATATCTTGAACAGGTTTTGAAAATGGTTTACATTAGATCAAAAAGTAGGTAACTAGAAAAAATGTTATAAAAACCTTGTGTAGAGTCGTGAGGCCACATTTTGTCCAGAACATAATGAGGTTGATCAGAGTAATTTTTCTTGATGATTTCTTACACAAGTTTGAAATTACTCATTGGGGTTAAAAACCAGGTGAAATCTTAGAAAAAGCTTGAGTACACTCTGGAAGTCACATTTCAGTCAAATACTTATGAAAGGTTATCAGAATGTTTGTCTTGATATATTGAAAGAGATTGGAAATGGGCCATTTTGTACCAAAAAAGCTCAGTTGAGCAACTCAGGGCCATCGTGGACCACTTGGACTTGTGTTTATTTAACAGTGTCAAGATTAAGTAATCGTTCCATTGATTTCAGCATACTATGTGTAATTTCAAAAATGCAGACATGAAAATGTTCATGGATAGAAAACATGATATCATCAACACTGCCAATACTGATATACTAAATGGAAACAGAAACGCAGCATAAACATGCGCTTAAATGTAAAACTTTTCTTTGATTCAATTCTTGGTTTATTGCCAAAGGTATCGTTTTGGACAAATAGCCAAAATTTCATTAAATATGACCAGTATTTCGGAAGGGTTATAAACGTACTTATGACTTTGCTCCCCCACAATACTTCCAAAGAGTTCGATAATTCAGAATAAACTGCAGGTTTTTATGCTCCACAAAGGGGGAGCATATAGTTGTCGCTTCATCTGTCCGTCCGTCTGTCTGTCCGTCCGTCCATCCGAAGCCATTTCTCCACAAACCCTGGACCAAATTGGATGAAACTTCATCTATGAACTACTTAGGATATTGCGCCGATGTATTTTCTCGGTTTTCCAATTTGACGCTGTGTCATGGAAAAAGGAGGTTTCTTGTAAAATTCCAATTTTTACTAATATCTCCTTCAGTTTTTGTCAAACTTTCATGAAACTTCACATTTATATTGTTCATTACAGGTGTCACCTTGTGCCCTTGTTTTTTTATCTATGCAAAACCATGTTACGGGAAAAGGGTGCTTAATGTCTCATAAGTTATTGCCCTTTGTATATTTTAACTGGGGTTTTTTTGTCCAGGGCATAACTTAGAAAGTATAGAAGGTAGTAATTTCAAACTTCACACACAGATAGATCACATAAAGGAGAAGTGCAGTGTACAAGAACCATAACTCTTTCCCATTTATTTTTGGGGTTATTGCCCTTTTTAAATTTTAACTTGAAATTTTTGTCCAGCGAAAACTTCCAAACTACAAAAGCTAGTGACTTCAAACTTCATATACAGATAGGCCACTTTAAGGAGAAGTGCAGAGTAAAAGAACCATAATTTTATTCCCACTTTTTTAGAGTTATTGCCCTTTGTAAATTTTTAACTTTGGATTTTTGTCTGGGGCATAATTTGCAAAGTATAGAAGCTAGTAACTTCAAACACAGATAGATCACATAATGGAGAAGTGCAGTGTACAAGAACCATAACTCTATCCCAACTATTTTTGGGGTTATTGCCCTTTGTAAATTTTAACTTTAAATTTTTGTCCTGGGCATAACTTCCAAAGTAATTAAGTAATTTCAAACTTCATATACAGATAGGCCACATTCAGGAGAAGTGCAGTGTAGAAGAACCATAACTCTATTCCCACTATATTTAGAGTTATTGCCCTTTGTAAGTTTTAACTTTGGCTTTCTTTTCCAGGGCATAACTTTATGGGATATTGCCCTTTGTAAACTTTAACTTAAATTTTTTGTCCGGGGCATAACTTCCGAAGTAGAAAAGCTAGTAACTTCAAACTTCATATACAGATAGCCACATTAAGGAGAAGTGCAGTGTACAAGAACCAGAAGTCTATTCCAAATATTTTTTAGGGTTATTGCCCTTTGTAAATCTAACTTTAAATTTTGTCAGGGGCATAACTTCCCAAGTATAAAAATTAGTACCGGTAATTTCAAACTTTATATACAGATAGACCACATTAACGAGAAATGCGGTGTACAAAAACTGTAACTCTATTCCCACTATTTTTAGAGTTATTGCCCTTTGTAAATCTTAACTTTATATTTTTCTTTGTGGCATAACTTCCAAAGTATAAAACCTAGTGACTTCAAACTTCATATACAGGTAGACCACATTAACGAGAAGTGCAGTGTACAAGAAACATAACTCTATTCCCACTATTTTTAGAGTCATTTCACTTTGTAAATTTTAAAATTTGTTTTTGGTCTGGAGCATAACAGTTACTTATAAAATGACACCTGTTCTGTGACAAGGCGCTTTGTGGGGGTATGCGGCACTTTTGTGATAGCTCTAGTTTCATTTTTTCCTGTGTTATAGAAAAAGAGGGCCTAATGACAAACTCAAGCACAAAGTTTATAAATGCTTAATCTGATTTTTTAGCTCACCTGAGCACGAAGTGCTCAAGATGAGCTTTTGTGATCGCCCAATGTCCGTCGTCTGTTGTCCGTCGTGCGTCGTCTGTCATCCACAATTTCTTTAAACATCTTCTCCTCCTAAACCACTGGGCCAATCTTGATGAAACTTGGCAGGGATGTTCCTTTGGTGAAGCTCTACCAAAGTTGTTCAAGAGATAGAATTCCACGCATAACTCTGGTTGCCATGGCAACCAAAAGGAAAAAAATAGCAAAATCTTTGAAAATCATCTCCTCTGAAACTAGAAGGCGTAGAGCTTTGATATTTGGTTTGTAGCATCTCCTAGTGGACCTCTACCAAGTTTGTTCATATGATGCCCCTGGGGTTAAAACTGGCCCCGCCCTTGGAGTCACAAGTTCGAACATAGGAACAAAGAAGGAAAACTTTAATATTCTTCTTCTGTGAAACTGGAAGGCATAGAACTTCGATATTTGGTATGTAGCATCTCCTAGTGGACCTCTACCAAGTTTGTTCATATGACGCCCCGGGGGTCAAAAGTTCGAACATAGGAACAAAAAAGGGAAAACTTTAAAATTCTTCTTCTTTGAAACTGGAAGGCCCAGAGCTTTGATATTTGGTATGTAGCATCTTCTAGTAGGCCTCTACCAAGTTTGTTCATATGATGCCCCTTGGGTCAAAACTGGCCCAGCCCCGGGGATCACAAGTTAGAACAAAGGAACAAAGAAGGAAAACTTTAAAATTCTTCTTCTCTGAAACTGGTAGGCATAGAGCTTTGATATTTGATATGTAGCATCTCCTAGTGGACCTCTACCAAGTTTGTTCATTTGATGCCCCTGAGGTCAAAACTGGTCCCACCCCAGGGGTCACAAGTTTGAACATAAGAACAAAAAAGGGAAAACTTTAAAATTCTTCTTCTGTGAAACTGGAAGGCTTGGAGCTTTGATATTTGGTATGTAGTGAACCTGTTCTAAGTTTGTTAGCCCACCTGAGCACAACATGTTCAGTGAGTTCAAAATTGGGTCACCTGGGGTCATAAACTAGGTCACAAGGTCAAATTAAAGAAATACCTTGTGGGCACTCTAGATGCTACATTTATTGCTCAAATTACCTGGAATTTGGTCAGAATGTTTGTCTTGATGAAATCTCGGATGAATTTGGATTTGGGTCACCTGGGATCATAAACTAGGTCACTAGGTCAAATTAAAGAAATACCTTGTGGGCACTCTAGAGGCCACATTTTTTGCTCAATTGACTTGAAAATTGGTCAGAATGTTTGTCTTGATAAAATCTCACATGAGTCTGTATTTGGGTCAACTGGGATCATAAACTAGGTCACTAGGTCAAATTGAAGAAATACCTTGTGGGCACTCTAGAGGCCACATTTATTATTCAATTGATTTGAAAATTGGTTAAAATGTTTCTCTTGATGAAACCTAAGCTGAGTTCAAAATTGGGTCACCTGGGATCATAAACTAGGTCACTAGGTCAAATTAAAGAAATATCTTAAGAGCACTCTAGAGGCCACATTTATTGCCCGATTGACTTGAAAATTGGTCAGAATGTTTGTCTTGATGAAATCTCGGATGAGTTTGGATTTGGGTCACCTGGGATCATAAACTAGGTCACTAGGTCAAATTAAAGAAATATCTTGTGGGCACTCTAGAGGCCACATTTTTTGCTCAATTGACTATAAAATTGGTCAGAATGTTTGTCTTGATAAAATCTCACATGAGTCTGAGTTTGGGTCAACTCGGGTCATAAACTAGGTCACTAGGTCAAATTAAAGAAATACCTTTAGGGCACTCTAGAGGCCACATTTTTGGCTCAATTGACTTGAAAATTGAATAAAATGTTTGTCTTTATGAAATATTGGATGAGTTTGAAATTGGGTCACCTGGGATCATAAACTAAGTCACTAGGTCAAGTTAAAGAAATACCTTTAGGGCACTCCAGAGGCCACTTTTATTTCTCAATTAACTTGAAAACTGTTCAGAATGTTTGTCTTGATAAATATTTTGATGAGTTCTAAATTTGGTCACGTATGGTGATAAAGTAGGTCACTAGGTCAACTTATGCAAATTTCTTGTGGATGCTCTAGATGCCACATTTTAAGCTGAATTGACCTGATAATTTGTCAGAAATTGAATTTTGCACGTGGAGTGAAATTTCGCCTATTGACTCAGGTGAGCGATCCAGGGCCATCATGGCCCTTTTGTTTTCAGACAATTTTGCCATTACTATAGTAGTAATGTTTGATTTACAGATTGTTCACATTGCCAGGAAGTTTAACTCCACTGTTCCAAGAGTTATGCCCCTTCTTTATTTAATTATTTGAACATTGGCAAATGCAGTTTGGCAGAGGAGACCAAATACAAGTAGCCTGTTTCACCCCCACCCTCCTCTCCCATGACCAACCATTTACCGACAGCCTTCACTTTCCTAAAAAGAGACCTGTTCGGGGAGCATAATCCATCTACAATTGCTCTTGTTTTTCTTAGTTTTGAGAGGATTGTTTTATTCAGTGATTTTCAATGTCTGATATTTGAACTTTCTGTCTTGGTTTGTTTTCTCATTATGCGTTACAAAAAAATCTCTTTATGCACATGTACTTCATCACTTATAACAAATACCTTTTTTTGATAATGTAACTTTTCAGATCAAGCTAGAATACATGGGACTGGGAGTGATTCTGTGAGTGTTTTTGAAACTTTAGGTGTATACAAAGAAGCGGATGACTCGGATAGAGATGAAACAGGTTTTGATACAGTTTAAAATATTAAAAAACTAACCATATAATGCAAAATAATTGCCATAGAATATATGTTTATTTTTTTTGCAATGTCATTTCATAACAAGAAGTGCAAATTATTGAAATAAGTGAAACTTTATTACACTGAATTTCCTCATTTTTAGTTAATATTTACCAATTTTACACTTTACAATGCTCCGGATACCACCGAAATATCTTTCTGGTGTTGAAAAGTCTGAAGCAAGGAGACTGGGGGGTTATATGACAACACTGAAAGTCTGCGAATGAAAAAGTGAAATATCAACACCATCAAGAAACGAAAAATAGGGGTAGTTGAATAACCTGTCCTGGATATACAATGACCATGTACTTTGCAAGATATTGTACTCAAACGTATTTGAGAGTTTGGCTGTTTTACTCGTTTTTAGCTCACCTGAGCACAACATGCTCGTGGGGCGCTCTTGGGATCACACTGTATCCGTCGTGCATTGTCCCTCGTGCGGCGTGTCGTCAACAATTCTTTAAACATCTTCTCCTCCTAAACTGCTGGGCCAATTGGCTGGAATGTTCCTTGGGAGGTCTTCTTTAAAACTTATAACCAGAATTTGATTCCATCAGAAACTCTGGTTGCCATGGCAACCAAATGGAATTTTCTAAGAAATTCTTCAAAAATCTTCTCCTCTGAAACTGCTGGACAGATTTTGAAATAATTTCACAGAAATGTTCATTTTCAAAAGTTGTTCGCGAAATTTTGATCCATCGAAAAACATGGCTGTGTTGGTGGGGGGGAGGGGGGGAACTCTTTGCATCAAGCGGTGTCAACAATTCTTTAAACATCTTCTCCTAAACTGCTGGGCCAATTTGGACCAAATTTGGCTGGAATGTTCCTTGGGAGGTCCTCTCTAAGAATTGTTCACAGAATTTGATTCCATCAAAAACTCTAATTTTCTAAGAAATTACTACTCTGAAGCAGCTGGTCAGACTTTGAAATAATTTCATAGAAATGTTCCTTTGGTGAGCCTTTTCAAAAATTGTCTGCGAAATTTCCATCCATCGAAAAACATGGCCGTGGGGGTGGGGGCTCTTCTTCTCTTAAACCACTCGTAAGATTTTGAAACAATTTCACAGAAATTATCCTTATATTATGCTCCTTTTTTAGCTCGGCTGTTTTTGAAGAAAACGTCAAGGTATTGCCATGGCCCTGTTTTCGTCGTCTGCGTTGTCGTCGTGCAAAAACTTTGACATTTGTTATATCTTGGCTTCCACTCAACACATGTACTTGAAACTTGGAATAATTGTTCAATAGTTAAAGAGCAACCTAATAACAACAAGGACAGATAACTCTAAAATCATTTTGTCCAAATTATGCCCCTTTTTCGAATTAGAATTTTAACTTACTATCCAGCACCCAACAGCGAATCATTGGCACCTGCATGGGGTGCTCTTGTTCGACTTAATATTTTTAGCCACTATCGGGCATGTGCTCTTGTTCAAGAAATGGTCCTTGGGTGACCTATCCCAAAATTTATTTGCAGAATTTCATTTCGTCACAAACATGGCTGTGGTGATGATTGTAGGGGTGGTGACAGATTTTGAACTGATTTTTACGGGTGACCTTTTCAAAATTGAATGCCAAAATAATGATTTTGTTTCCAAAATTTCAATACTTTAAAAAAAAATGGCTATGGTCCTCTCAAAAATTCAGGTGAGCGTCTTGGCCCTCTTGTTTCTAGAAAGTTTCACTTCTGATATCTATATATTTAGATTTACCGCTCTATCTATTTCAGACTCCACAAATTCAGATGAAGCCCAGGATATTTTGGTCATTGTTACATATAAGAGAAAGGTTCGTAATAAATTGGAAAGTTTTAGAAGACCCCTTTATTTAAACTTGAATGCGGAGAGTTATCTGAAATGGCAGTACATCTGTTGTAAGCCTGATTTACTCCAGGACAGAATAAGGGAAATGGAAAAGATTGCTGAGAAGGCAGAGTTTAATGATGAGGGACTGAGACTATTTCTTGGGAAACAGAGGAATGACCCGAACTTTGACACTTTAACCAAGGAGATCCAAGCCAGATTTCTGAAGGATGCTGATCATTTGGTCATTTCTTGGTTCCCTGTGCATGAATCCCAATCTGATGAGGACATTTACAGCGTATTGTGCAAAGTCCTTAAAACATCAGCACTCCAGGAGAGAAACGAAATTTACACAGACATGTCTGAATCGGGATTGATAAGATTGGTATATGACATCGGACATACACATGATGTATCAGAAATTATTCAGACAGTAACAAAGAAATATGACGAAACCTTGCGTCCAGAATACACTTCTAAACAGATGTGTTTAAATGCAGTGCTAGGTCAGGTTTTTGATCAGAAACAGGTGAACAATGATGCTAGTACTAAATTTGCCAGTGTGAGAATGAAACATGAAATAGATCAATCCACAAATACACTAACTGTGGATTTATATGGACCACAAGAAGAGGTTAAAGAAATGCATACATGGCTAAATAAGACCTATGTTATACCATACACATGTGAAAGTTTACCATTCGCAGACATAAAGATAAAGGACAAGTATGTTGACACAGCAAAGGTCTTGGTCGAACACTTCAAAACTCAGTCATATAAGGACTTATTTTGGACAATCAATGATTACACACATGAAGTTTCTTTTTGCTCTATTCACAAGTTTGAGGTCATGAAAGCCATATCTGATGCTAAAGACTGTATGGAATGTGAGTGTATAACAATTAAAAATGACTCTCTTGAAGCCACAGAAGAAATAGTCAAATGGCTGAAAAATTTGGGAGAATTTTTAGAAAGGAAAGTGTCTTTGGGAATCACATTGGAGAGGAATGAGCTAAAGATATGTATTACTGGTGGTAAAGTCGATGCACATTCATGTATCCGTAGAATCAAAGCATATCTACGTGAAGGTGACATGCAGACCCAGTAACTTTAGTATGAGCAGTAATAAGATAAGCATCAAACATAAATGCCTTTATTCAGTAACTTTACTTTATTAAATGACAGACAGAAGTGCACCAATATGTACCGGTGTATACACTTTTTTTTTTTTTTTTTTCGTTTAACGCTCTACTACATAATCTTGGTTGATGGAGAAGGCTTTGTAAACATAGTGGAAAAACGAGAAAATGCTGGTAACCAGCCTACCAAATTAGGCTTGTAACTTCGTCAAATAGACCTGTACTGAAATTCTTCAAATTATAGCCAGGAGGTCACAGGTTTTTCCTGGGCTTATATGGTGAAAACTTTAAGAAAAATCTTTCTGTTCCTTACCAAAAAGCCATATCAAATTTGGCATTTTCATGTATCTTTACATATTTGACCCCTCCTAACGTTATTCAAATTATAGCTCGGATCAATATTGGTTCCACCTCAGGGGTTGCGAGTTTGAGATTGGCATATTTAGTGAAAACTACAAAAATTTTCTTCCATCATGGCCCTGGGGTCAAAGTTGGCCCCACCCAAAGTGTATAAAGCTTTATACAGTGGCTTATACACTAAAAACCAAAGGAAGCTTCTTCTAGATCTAGTTTTATTAAAATTTACATGTAGCTTGACCTAGTTTGCCTGTGGCAAGATTTGGAATAGTACTTGGGTAAGCCCAAGAGGAAGGGATAGGCCGTTTGGGAGGTGGGGGGAGGTAACAAGGTTTATAAGCTTATATAGTTGGAAGTTTTAGAATCTTCTTGTAGTTCATGAAGTCAATATGACTGAAGACTTTAAATTGATCAAGGAAAATAACTCCTGTTTACTCAATAGATATAAATAGTTTGTTAACATTTACTGTCATTGACTATTAAACTGTACCATTACATGATTGGTGATGGGCACTCAAGTATTTTTTTTTTCTTTTGGATAAAGAATATTCAGCTTCTAGTGAGAGTGATTTATTTTGATGTTAATTGGTTACTCTGATGAGTTAAATACGTTATGAAGTGAGGTTCCCATCATTAAGTTTTTTCGATCCAGAACTTTACCATTCATGCCACTAAAAAAATGTTTTCTGCCACTTAAGCTTTGCAAATCCTATAAAAACACTCCCTGTTAGAATTGATTTATACTCTGTATGAATGATACTTGATTCGACCTGCCTGTATTCATTGACATCACCTTTGCATTTGGAAAAGAATGTGACTAGGGGTGGCTATTTTCTCTCTGACAGTTTATTGCCATGTAGACTCCTCGTGATTTATGTCTCATTCGATGCCCGTGAAGCACATGAATTATGCATTTCTTCAAGAGCCAGTAGAGTGATACAGGGCCATCATGGCCGTCTCTTTAATCATTTTTCCCTGTGTTAATATTATAGTGTATGCTTTTGATTGCTTGTATGTAGTTTTCATATTACTGTTTCAAACTTTGACTGAACCCTGAACCTTACCTAAACCTAAACATAAGGACGGGGGAAGGGGTGTAACACAGTTTACAAAGCCTTACATAGTGGGAAGCCTAAGAATCTTCCTGTATTGTATGAAGTCAGTATGATTAAAGACTTTATATTAGTCAAGGGAAATAACTCCTGTTCATTCTATAGATATACATAGTTTGTTAACATTCATCTCCCTTGATTATCAAACTACACCATTACACGATTGGTGATGAGTCAGGTTTTCTACAAAGCCTTACACAGTAGGAAGTTTAAGAATCTTCCTGTATCATATGAAGTCAGTTTGATTAAAGACATTTTTTGGTCAAGGGAAACAACTCCTGTTCACTCTATAGATATACATAGTTTGTTAACATTTACCTCTCTTGATTATCAAACTACACCATCACATAATTGATGATGGGTCAGGTCTTTTTGAGGGAAGAAAATGTTCAATCTTCAGTGAGAGTGATTTATTTTGATGTTTTTGATGTTAAATGTTATACTCTGATGATTTGAATATGTTATGTTCAGCTATGCCGAAAAATCTACGGAATCAAACATCATCTATGTTTAACTTGCTGCTGAGAAAGTTGATTCAGTAAAGTTTGGGCAATAGATAATGGGTTTCATCCTTTACCAAACAACAAAATCTCAGACTCGTCCAAATTACATGTAAAAGTATTTGCCGACGACGTATTGGATGTTTCTCAAATGATAGAGTATGTCCTTGATATGATAGAGAACACTGGGGGGAAAGGAAGAAAGTGTCGGTTACTGGGATTTTTTTCCTTTTCCCACAATGTTGTCAAAAGATTTCGGTAATCGGTGGTCTTTGGCAAAGGTCTCATAAAAGAGGTTAGACTAAGACTAGATTGTTGAGACTTCAGGTTAATACAGTTGTCCCTTTTTGAAAGGAAGTAACAGGTTGCAATGGATAGGATACTAGTTAATAATATCTGGACGGGTCTGTCGTGTGTCACGACATCCTAAATACCTGGAGGGGGGTGGGGGGAATGGAAAGAAAGCTGACATAAAAAAAAGTGTTGATTGAGAGAAAAGCAGAAGAATTAATGGCAAATGTGGATAATTCGTTCGTTGTTTTTTAGCCCACCTGAGCACAAAGTGCTCAAGGTGAGTTTTTGTGATTGTGCTGTGTCCGTCATTTGTCATGCGTCATCAACTTGTGTACCTCTAGAGGCCATATTTTCAGTCCGATATTCATGAAACTTGGTCAGAATGTTTGTCTTGGTGATATCTCGGAATAGCTCGACAATTATGGGTCATGCCGGTCGAAAACCAGATCACTTGGTCAAATCTTAGAAAAACATTGTGTACACTCTAGATGCCACATTTTCAGTCGATTACTCAGGCTTAAAAGTTGTCAGAATGTTTGACTTGATGAAATCTCGGACAATTTTGAAAATGGGTCATTTCGATTCAAAAAATAGGTGACTTGGTGAAATCTTTAAAAAAAAGCTCTGTGTACACCCTAGAGGCCATATTTTCAGTCCAGTATTCATGAAACTTGGTCATAAAGTATGTCTTGATGGTATCTTGGACAAGTTTGAAAACATGTCTCCCCAGATCAAAAAAAAAAAATAGGTCACTGGGTGAAATCTAAGGAAAACCTGGTGTTCAGTCTAGAGGTTACATTTTCAGTGCAATACTCATGAAACTTGGTCAGAATTTTTAGCAGGTGATATCTCACATGAGATTTAAAATGGGTCACATTGGGTCAAAAACTAGGTCACCAGGTCAAATCTTTAAAATAGCTCTAGAGGCAAAATTTTCTGTCCAATACTCATGAAAATTAGTCCGAATATTTGTCTTGGTGATAGATAAGATGAGATGGAAAATGGGTCACATTGGGTCAAAACGTAGGTCGTCAGGTCAAATCTTGGAAAAACCTTGTGTAAACTCTAGAGACCACATCTTCAGTCCAATACCCATGAAAGGTGGTCTAAAGCTAAATATTTTGATAATATCTACAACAAGTTGTAAACTGACTATGTTTGGCTAAAAAGTAGGTAACTGAGACAAATTCCAGAAAAAGCTTGTGTACACGCTAGAGGCAAAATTTTCAGTCCAAGACTTATGAAAGCTTGGTAGATTGTTTTTCATAATATCTCAGAAGAGATTGGAAATGGGTCATGTTTGGTCTAAAGGCTAAGGTGATTGATGACCCTCTTGTGTAAGAAGACGGTTCACCTTTAATCTTATAAATAAAGTATGACATAATATACCGTGTTTTGGTTGTATTGTCTTTCGGGATCAGAATCGAAATAGCTAGGATGATTGTTTCAGATTTCAGATTTTTAGCTTGCATGAGCTTACCCGGGGAGCATTTAGGATTGACAGTTGTTCGGGATACAGCTCACCTTCAGAGCTATATTGCTGATTTCAGTCAGACTCCACAAAACATCAATGGATAGTTTTCCATTTCATTCAAAATATTTTAAAATTGTTCTGTTTCTATTTTGTTGTAAAAATGGGGCAAAAGAGCCAAAAAAAAGTGAAAACTAAAAGTTTATTTCTTCTTTTTTTAATTACCTCATGATAAAATATGAGATTTAACCATAACTGAAATCTTTATCATTATTGAAGACATTTACCTCAAACTCGGGCTAGTTGTTAACTTCCAAAAGAAAAAAGAAACCTGCACCAGAAGGGCAGTTAACACCAAAACTATTCCTGACACAGTTATGTCCCTTTTTATATCCCCACCACCTAAGAAGAAGAGGGGTGTATACTGGTTTCACCATGTCGGACTGTCTGTTTGTCCATCCGCCCGTCCGTCTATCCATCCGTTTGTAGACTTTTTCTTTTCCATGCTCTGACTCGAAAGCCGTTTGACCTAGGACCCTTAAACTTTATACAATTATTGCTTATGACCCAAGGTGGTGCCCTGTTGTTATGGAGTCATACAGGTCAAGGTGAATTTTGTTCGAAAATCGTTTGCGTGCTCCAACTCAAAAGCTGTTTGCCCTAGGACCCTGAAACGTCATACAAGTGTTGCTCATGACTCAAGGAGGTGTCCTATTCTTTTTGCACATGGATCAAAGGTCAAGGTCACAGATGAACTTTATTTTACAATCCTTTACGAGTTCTAAATTAGTAGCCGTTTGACCTAGGACCATGAAACTTTATGCAAGTGTTGCCCATGATCAAAGGAGGTGCCCTATTGTGTGTGTGTGTGGGGGGGTTTCATCACATGGGTCAAAGGTCAAGGTCGCTGAATAACTTTGATAATCGTTTCTGTGCTCTATTTCAAAAGCCGTTTGACCTAGGGTCGTGAAACTTTACACAGGTGTTGCCCGTGGTCCATGGAATATCCTACACTTTTTATGTCACAAGGGTCAAAGGTTAAAGTCACAGGTGATCTTTGTTTTGAAAATCGTTTCAGTTCTCTGATTGTGCTGCGTCAGTGACGATGTGCTGGGGGAGTGGGCGGGGGGGAGAGAGGTATTTGTCTGCTTTGCGACATTTGTAGTTCTACGAAGAATTTTGACTGGAAAACAACTGAAGTCGAGTGTATACACTCGCATGCGTCGCTCTTGTTCATAATTCATGGACTTGTTTTGTTATATGTAATACGTAAGGCGATTGTACGAACTTGTTTCGTTATCTATAATGCTTTAGCCTTATCATACTAAATAAGTGAAATAAAACAGTTAAGCCGATAGTAAAAAAGCCAAATTTTGCTGTTTCAAAGGAATTTTTTTGGGGAAAATATGTCCTTATCGGACAGTGAAGATCAAAGATCAGACTGCACGTTCTGTGCAGTCTGATCTTGATCTACACTGTCCGCAAAAGGTCAGTGAGTCGTGCTTAGCAACCTAAGGGTTAAGGCACTTCAACATTGGAGATATTTGGTAACGTCTATCGTTTCGGCTAATCTTCTCATTGTACTTGAAGTCAGTTACGAATACTAACCTGTTTGGGGGGGAAAAAAAACCAAACAAGGTGAATAACTTATTTTTTATATCATCAGGCTGTCTGGTCTGACATGAAATATGTATATTTATTTTTCATTTGCTTTTGACACTTTCAACAGTATTTATTACTAGTATCCCCCGGCGAAGGCAAACAGGTATAGTTTTAGCGTTGTCAGTCCGTCCGTTCGTCCGAAGAGATATCTTCTAAAACCCTTGACGAAAACTGATGAAACTTCATACATGCATTCCATGTGATAGTCCACCGATACTTTTTTTACTTAATGCAAAAAAGAGGCTTGATGTATAATTCCATTATGGACCGTAATCTCCAACTACTGGATAAAATTTTATGAAACTTCATGTTTATGTTGTTCATCATAACACGGGTGGTAAACGGGGCAACTAGCTCCGAAAGGAGTCAATAGTATTTTGTTGCCTCGTAACATACGGGTATTTGCGTGCTAGTTGCATAGATAGAAAAATTGTCAACAAAGGTAGGTGTCAATTTCTTTAAACCTTGTTCATTTCCTTACCGGAGACCTTTTGAAAAATCCGGCAATGCTGTGCGATATAAAAATGACTAAACTTTATTCACCGCTAGCATATGGCATATAAGTATGCAGCGCTTGGATAAAATCTTGGCAAAACTTTCGAACACAGTACTGCAAACCCGCCACTTTATGTAACACGGAGATTTGGAAGCACGGATTTTCTAGATATTCGTCCAACATATGGCCATTACACTACCTGATGCACGTTTTCTGGTATTTTCAAGCCCATAAAACACTAAAAAACCCAAAAATTGGAAATTAAAGAATTTGTATGTGGAGAATACTGGCAATATTTTTGTGCGCGCCAGTTGCCTAGCACAAGGGGTAGTTGGATAGACAAGGAGGTTGCCTCCTAATATATGTACTTCAAATGATACACATGAGTCAGCTTTTATCTCAGATTGAGCTTAGTAATATTTATCGTCTGCCAGTGCTTATATTTTCGACCCTGTCTAAATTTGTCATTCGGTCATCGGATGACTAAGTAATACTTTATATAATATTTTCAAGTGGGCGTGTCCGAGACACAGACACTCGGTTTCCCGATGTTTGAACAACTCACAAATACTGAGATCAATAAAATACACAAGGTTACGCAGCTGCCATTTTTTTCTAGCAACGGAAATTAATACTGACTCCACGTTGGTGCTGCGTTCATTTCTATAAAGGTTTCCGACATCCTTGGTACCCTTATTAGAAATTGGCACAGCCCAAACATGACGACAGTGTAAACTGAGAAAAAAGCAGCTGCAAAAACGTGTGTAGGCTACTTTATATACAGTCCTAAGAATTGGCAACTTATTAAAAGATCGGAAAACCGAGTGCCTGTTGTTCTAATGAAAAACTGCAAGGGATGGGTGGTATCCTTATCATGCATGTAACTGATGCACCCCCTTAAAGTACTTTAATTTGTTAAATTTGACATATATCTGCAATTTTAGAAAGTGTCAAAAGCACTTGCATATTACAAATTTTACTAAGCTCAAAATTCTGAAATGAAAAGAATATATAACTCGTGTGTTCCAAAATATGTTCAGAATCCTAGCTAAGTAAAATTACTTGTTGAATTACCCTGTACGGTGCTGATTTGGGGCAAATAGGTTAACTGAATTTTAATTACTAGGCCACTACGTCCTTGTCTATTCAACTACTCCCCGGGCTAGCCAACTAGCCCGCACACAAATTCAGCTATTATTCTACATACACGACTTCTAAAATTTTCAATTTTTGTTACTTCGCAATTCCCTGGGCTTGAAATTAATAGGGAAGGTGAATCAGGTATTGTAGTGGCTATATATTGGACGTTCGATGAGGAAATCCGTAGTTTCAAATCTCCGATTTACAGTTTTACCGCTCGATGTTCGAAAGTTTGTCCAAGATTTTATCTAAGCGCTGCATACTTATATGCCATATGCTAGCGTTGAATAAAGTTTAGTCATTTTTATATCGCATAGCATTGCCGGATTTTTAAAAAGGTCTCCGCTATGGAAATAAACAAAGATTAAAGTAATCGACACCTTCCTTTGTTGACAATTTTTCTATCTATGCAACTAGCACGCAAATACCCGTATGTTACGAGGCAACAAAATACTATTGACTCCTTTTGGAGCTAGTTGCCCCGTTTACCACCCGTGCATAAGCCAGAGACAATCATCATTCGTTTTTATTTAATAAAATGCCATGTCATAGAAAAAGGGGGCTTAATGTAGAATTTCATTATGGACCAATAACAAAAAGGCCACGTGTGCGTGCAAAACACAATAGGCTACCTCTTACATGTTTCTATAAAAAAAAAATGTATTTTTCGGCGGCGGATGTCATTTCAACGAAATAACTTGTTTTATTTACAGTGACCAGCGCACAAAGACATTTATCAAAATTGTGTCTGTAACCCTTTCAGCGCTATAGGCGAAAACAGGGTCTTGTAGTATCGGTATAGATCAAGATCAGACTGCACATAATGTGCAGTCTTACCTTGTTCTCGTTTCTATACCATGCATTTGTTTAGTCAAGTCTATTAATACACCTAACAAAACTTATAAACTGCCACTTTCTAAGATTTTTTCGGCACTTGCTCAAATAAATTGTTGTACTATGAGATTTATTGTATGGTCCATTTGTACTTTAGATAAAGACTTTGTAAGCCTTAATTAGCGTTCCAATCCTTTTATTTAAAAATGAATATTTTGTTTTAAACCAACATTAAAAAGTCAAACTAACGTTACCTATCTCAGACCAATTTGTGAGCACCATCAGCCGGTGAACATACATGAATAAAGTGAGATGTCGCCGTGATATGACTGAAATAATTTTTGAAGCGACCTAAAGGACCATTCATTCTTATAAATCGCCATTTTGAGGAAGTACGGTAATACTGATGAGCAAAATTAACACACTGAAATAATGTTTAAAGCGGTGTAAAGGACCATTCAATTAATCGGTGCAATCAGTTAATTTTGCTCATCGGTATATCCGTACTTCCTCAAAGTGGGCAATGGCGGTTTATTGATTGATTGAATGGGGTTTTACGCCGCTTTCAACATTATTTCGGTCACATCACGGCGACAGCTCATATAGTCATGTATTTACTGGGATTTACCAGCACTAGGCTGGGGCTGTGAAGTGTCTTGCCCAAGGAAACTCCCACGAAAAACCCAGTGGATCCAGTGCGACTAGAGCCCGAGGCCTCGAGGTTACGGGTCCCACACTTTACCACCGAGTCACGCAGGACCCCGCAATGGCGGTTTATAAGTTTTATTCTGTATATAGCAATCTGGGTGTCTTTTATTTATATATTGTATTTCATGTGTCTATTTTTAGAAATGTTATGGGTAAAGAAATGTAATTTAAGCTGGGGGGAATTATTTCCCCGTCACAGTGAATATTTTCCTCCTGCCGAAATATGGAACTACTTTTTTAAGTTTTTTAAGTTTTTAAGTTTTAAAAATGGCTTTCGTTGACAAAATAATCAGAGGAAATATAATTCATTTCATCAGCTTGTGGTTAATAAGGGAAAGGTCCGCGAAAATAACTCGTGCCTTACGGCACTCGTTATTTTCGCATAACTTTCCCTTTTTCGGCAAATATTTCCCCATATTAACCACAAGCTGATGAAATAAACTCTATATATTGAACCATCGAGAGAGATCGAGTTTATATGAACCTTGTTCTGTGAAAAGAGGGTTTAATACATCTTCAAAAAGTATCGACCAATGTCAGCTTGCACAGTCCGCGTAGACTGAGATGGATCGAAACATTTTGCTATTTGTAAAATTTGTGCCTTTTTATCGATTGAGTCGGTCTTGAGACAAAATGAATTTCATGGATCCATAATTATATGGCCTGCAACACGCGAAAAGGCGCATTCGGACATTTGCGTAAAGCGTTGTCTCGGATCAGCCTACGCAGTCCGCGCAGGCTAATCCGAGACTACACTTTCCGTTCTTGTTTTATTTTCTGTTTTGTGCGAGTCTGCTGTAGGACAAAAGCTAATGCAGTCTTAAAGTGCCGTTTTGGATTAGCCTGCGAGGACTGCACAGGCTGATCCGAGTCGACACTTTACGCAGATGTCTGAATGCCCCTTTTCGCGTGTTGCAGGCCATATGATGACTTGTTTGGTATATTGGGAGGGCGAGGCATTAAACTCCCTTTTGCCAGAGCATGGTTCATATGTGACCTGTCACGCAAAGAGGGACCATCTGGGAACTGCGAAAAGTGTCGACCCTGGTCAGACTGCGCGGATTGCGCAGGCTGACCAGGGTCGACACTTTTCGCTTTTATGATATTTTCTGTATGAAAAGTGGTCATTCTACCTTACTATACAATCAGTTTTGAACTATCAACTTAAATTGACATGCACTGTCTTTGATCTGTTTTCATCTAATTGATGTACGGAATTTCCATGTTGTCCCTTTTTGCGTGACGGGTCACATATATTTGGCACCGACGTTTACAGAGGGATGATTCCAGTCAAGGAACAATAAGGGTCCTTTGAAAGATCTCTGATCGAGCTGCGGCTCGAACCCACAACTCTGGTGTTATAAGCCCCTACAACTCACCAACAGTTACTAACCAGATTCTGCGCGTAGAAACATAATATGGGCATCACCAAGTGCATTTACGTACAACTGACTGCATTTTTTCTTTGAAAAGGTTGCCTTGGCGACGAAATGTTCCCATAATGTCTGACCAACCATTAAGGAACTATGTTTAGCTGGATGCTATTACGCAGAAATACACCGAGGAGAGAATTGAACTCAAAATTAAGAAGAAGGCGAAAGTGACGGACTTTATTTTGATTTTCATACCAGGGGAAGAGGAAGCTATCGTCATATGTAATAACAAAGAAGGTATTTTTCCCGCTCGTTTGTGTATTCATCTGTATGACTGTTGGATGGATGGATGAACGGACGGACGAACAGATGCATGCATGAAAGCATAGGTACATGTAGGTGCACGTACAAAATGAATGAGTGCACTTACTTGTAAATGAATCGATTGATGGATCTATAGGTGATCGACAGATTAATCTACAGGTGAATGGATCGATCTGCTGGTAAGCTGGGACACGGTAAAAAAAAATGTCAAGAGGGCTGATAAGAAGTAGAACATGATCAAAAGGTGTCCCACTTCAAGTGTACGTGTATTGATTTTTATTATATACCTTTAATTTTTCCGGCTAAAAATACATGTCGTATAATATCACACACAACAGAAGAAAATCATCTACACAGTGTCAAAAACGTTTCCAAATATGGTATGATGACTTATATGTATCTCGCACGTGGAATATTTACATACGGATTTGCTATTTGACAGGTCAACGTCTTACCCTGTAATACTCATCTGCCATTCATGATAAAAAAAATACTACCCACAAAACCATTGTTTTATTATGTATACCATAATACCAGGTGTCATCTTCGGGATTGTTTACTGGCCCACACATTCGGTGTAGTTCCCAGGAAGCAGAGTCGAGAGAGATTAGTATAAGTTGTAAGAACTTGTTACTCAATCGATGTCGATGCAAAATAAATATATTTACACTAAAACTATACCATTTTGGAATAAAATGTCTATAATTGCAATTTTTTGTTGCTGAAAGTTGTAAGTATAGGCCTATAATAAACAGAATATCATGCTATAGAAACTGTCTTGGTTTTAGTATTTGCATCTCACTGGGTAAGACAATTTTAACACCTCAAATGAAATATATCAAACTTTCTCACGCTGCTCGATCAAATACAAGCATTAGAAAAGGCACTAAAACATAATTTTCCGTATATCTTGTGATTATCGTTAGTGAAAAACGAGAGAGAGAGGAAGAGAGGAAGGCAGTGTGGAACAGACAGGCAACCTGGCAGACAGACGGGAGTTGAAAAGGAAAAGTTGTAGGCCCTATTATTTATATGATCTTAGACCACGGGCACTTGTGATTTTGGCCAAGTCTTTCGCAAGCTTCACCGTATAGAACCTAACAGTATAGGAGACCGAGGGCAGTTCGGCCTCATTTTAGACAATGTTATCCTTTAAGTGGCTAAATAAGTTAAATGGAACTTTCAAGCCATTAGTAAAAACCCGAATGTTGCTATTTCAAAGTTACTTTCCCCTTATCGGACAGTGTAGTTCCAAAATCTGATTTTTTTTTTTTAAATTCACTATCTTCTGAAACGAATAGCACTAAACCGCTTTGAAAACATCGTTGAAATCAGGAAAAATCAGCACGATGGCTACATACATGTACATTGGCCTGCAACACGCGAAAAGGGGCATTCGAACACTTGCGTAAAGTGTCGTCTCGGATCAGTTCGCGCAGTCCCCGCAAACTTATCTAAAACGACACTTTCCGTTCTTCTGTACTTTCTGTTTTGCAAGTCTTCTGTAGGACAAAATCTTATGTAGTCGTAAAGTGCCGTCTCGGATTAGCCTGCACGGATTGCGCAGGCTGATCCGATACGACACTTTACGCAGATTTATGTCCGAATGCCCCTTTTAGCGTGTTGGAGGCCAAATATAATACATTCCGTAACATGTTGTTTATGTTTTGGTTGAAAGGTAACGCTACATGTATTTAAACCCTAGACTGAATTATCTCCCTTTTGAGGACACATCTGATACTTGTAAGATTGCTCCGTCACTGTTTACTTCTTTTTAACGAGATGTTGTTAAACTGACAAGGATTCGGTCGAGAAGTCCACGGTTTCACAGGCTGCCAGTTCATCTTTGGGTAAATGTTTATACAATTTGTATTTCACTGCCATTAAAACAGCCTTCAGATTCTCTGTACTCAGTATGATCCGTTCTGCCGAGGTCCACCGGGATTTTGAAAGTCTTACTGTTGCTCCAGAAATAACCATGAAAATAGTTTTCATGTATGAAAAATATTTTTGTATTTTGGCCAAAAATTCTGAATACAGATTGACACTGAAGTTGATTGAAGAGTTGGTTGTTTTGCTGAATCGATACGTGCATATTTAAACCAAGGACACAAAAGAATATCTTTGAAAACAAGAGAGCCATCGGCCCTAAAGCCCTCGACTGAGTGAAGTCGTCTAGGATTGATAAAGCTGAAGAGATCCTGCTGGCTGTAATGATGTAAAACACACGAGTGTTAGTGACCTACTTTTTGACCGACTTGACCTATTCTTTAACTTGTCAAAGATATCATCAAGAAAAGCATTCTGACAATATTTCATGAGTATCATGCAGAAAATGGCTTCCAGACTGCACACAAGGTTTATCTAGGATTTGTCCTAGTGACCTACTTTTTAACTCGACATGACCCTATTTTAGACTAGTCTGACATGTCAGTAAAACAAACAATTTGATGAATTTTCATGAGTATTGGGCCGAAAATGTTGCAAACAAGGTCTTTTTTTTCTAAGAATTGTTCACATGACAAGCTTTTTGAACCGACATGACCAAATTTCAGGCTTGTCCTAGATTTCATCAAGGCAAACATTCTGATTAAGTTTCATGAGTATTGGGCTGAAAGTGTGGCCTCTAGAATGCACACAAGTCTTTTCTAAGATTTGGCCCAGTGACCTATTTTTTGACACAACGTGACAGAATTTTCAACTGGAACTAGATGTCATGAAGACGAACATTCTGACCAAGTTTCATGGGTAACCGACCGAAATGATGCCTCTAGAGTGCACACAAGGTTTTCCTTAGATTTGGCACAGTGACTTACTTTTTGAGGTGTCATGAAAAAGTTTCAAACCTGTCCGAGATATCATCAAGGCAAACATTCTGATCAGGTTCCATGAGAATCCGGCCGAAAACATGGCCTCTACAGTGCACACCAGGTTTGTCTAAGATTTGGCTCGGTGACCTACTTTTTGACACAACTTGACCGAATTTCAAATGTGTCTAAGATATCATCAACATAAACATTCTGATAGAGTTTCATGAGTATCAGGCAGAAAATGTGGCCTCTAGAGTGCACACAAGGTTTTCCTTAGATTTGGCCCAGTGACCTACTTTTTGACCCTACGTGACCCAATCTGGAACATGTCTGAGATATCACCAAAAAGAAAACATTCTGACCAAGTTTCATGAGTACTGGTCTAAAAATGTAGCATCTAGAGTGCATTCATGGTTTTTCTAAGACTTGGCCCAGTGACATACTCCTTCACCCGACTTGACCCAATATCGAACTTGTCCGGAATAGCATTAAGACAAAAATCTGACTGCGTTTTAAGAGTATCAGGCTGAAAATGTGGTCTGTAGGATGCATTTTTTCTAATATTTAGCTCAGTGACTGATTTTCTATCCAATGTGACCCAATTCCGAAGTTGTCCGAGATTTTGTCAAGACAAACATTCTGACAAGGTTTCATGAGTATCGAACTGAAAATGTGGCTTCTAGAGTGCACTCTAGGTAATTGTTGACGACCGCACGACAGACACAGCACAACGGACACAGGACAGCTCGCTTTGAGCAATTTGTGCTCAGGTGAGCTAAAAAAATGGATGCCATAAATTTTGCCCACAAATGGGGCTGCAGGAGCTTTTCAGAAAAATACGTCCACATTTTTAACAATCGCAAATATCCTTTTATTTATCCGAATATATAAGTACCATGAGGTAGGTAAAAAAAATGATGGGTAAACTCAGGGGCATCAGCTGTGCTTGGCCAATATTGAAATATTCAGAATGGACAGTGAAATGGTGAAATGTTATACTATAGTTAGTATAGAGATCGTAACATCTAGCTGTTTGAATGCTTTGTGTGAATCCATTAGTTGAATACTTAGTACTGAATTTTAACTCTGGGCAGCTATTGAACTTTTTTTTATAATTTTATGCGTAATTTCGCTTTTCTAATTCACAAGGCAGATATGATTGGGAATTAGGCTATGTTTTCTTAATGGAAATCGAGCAATATTTTCTTAATTATTGCAATACTAGTTTAACCCTTAGGCTGCTTAGCGCGACTTACTGACCTTTTGTGGACAGTGTAGATCAAGATCAGACTGCACAGAACATGCAGTCTGATCTTGGAACTACACTATCCAATAAGGAGATATTATTCCCCAGAACATAACTTAAAAATGGCAATATTTGAGATTTTACTATCAAACTGAAAATATTAGTTATTCAGCAGGATGAGTTAATGTTAAAATATTTTGCAGCCAAATAATCATGAAACACTGGAACTCCAGGAAGAAATACCGACAAACCTTCTACTAGATCTCCAAAGAATGAACATTGAAGTCCAAGTTAACAGGAACGAAAACCAAGTTACGAGTTTGATAAGCGCCCAACCTATTTTCAATGTAAATATGCAGCTCATGCAATCAAACAGGAGTCAAAACATGATGAAACAACTATAGCGGTAACTCACCCAGATGTTTGGAATACTGCTGAAATACTGAAATCTGATGCGATAAAGGCTCAAAAAAAATTAGGAATAACCACCACATATGACGGATACGTTGTTACTTTTAAAGGGGAAAGTCAGGGCGAGGATATAAATAATCACATTCAAGTCATAGAGTCATGTATAAAATCTTTACAGTGTATGTACATCGAGGAAGTAAAATTAACTGAAAAGAAGAGCAAAAAAATTAGAGATTGGTGTAAAGAGATCGAGTCAGAACAAAACAGACATTGCTGCGCTTTCAATGGAAAGAAAGAGGTGTTAGTTTTCGACTACACATGCTCTGACTGGGAAAAGATCAAGCATAAACTTCTTTTGAAAGATGGACAACGTAGGTTAACTGGAAGGGCAAGCCATGAGCTACATGCTGAAACATCTTCAGAAAACTCTTTACATACCATATAAATGACAATATATGGCCATCAAGAAACCCCCCCCCCCCACACTCGATAATGTAAACAGGACCAAAGTCTGTATTATACCGTCTTATTTGAGTTACTTTTTTTCCTTTTTCTGTATACAAACTTACAAATTCTTTAAGTGTAGACATGTCTTACAATGTTTGCAAGATGCTATTTTAATGTTTGACTGTCCAGACATGGTTGACTCCCTTACAAAATGACAAAAATTTGGACTTGGCCGAATCCAAAGGCTATAGCGATGTAAAACTAACAAGATCCATGTTGACATGGCCATTCCCCGCCCAATGCTTGCTCAGTAGAAGAGGTGTGTTTTCTTGTAGGTTGGTTTAAGGGCTAAAACAGCTAGATTTAAGAATTATTTTTTGGCAAGGCTAAATACCAAGTAGAATAAAGCAATAAATAAAAAATTATGAAAGGTAGAGTTATCATTCTTGCGTACTGCACTAGTCCTCAGAGACAACTATCCAGCTGTGAAGTAAATACAGCTCGAGTTATCTCCATTGAAACCTTGAGACTCAAAAATTAACATAAGAACATAAGTGCACAATCATGGAACTGCACTTCTCCTCAATAAAATATGCCTACCTCTGAAGTCTCACATTGAAACCATTTATAATTTTCGAGTAATGCACCGGACAAAATTTTAGTACAAAAAAGAACAAAGGGCAATAACTCCTAAATTATGGCACTGAAAGTTATGCTTCTTGTACACTGCACTTCTCCTCAATGTCATCTATCAACCTTTGAAATTTCATGTTCATATCTCATGTAGTTTTCAAGCTATGCTCTGGACAAAATTAAAGGAAGAAAAAATAACGTAGGTCAATAACTATGCAAGCAAGAGTTATGGTTCTTTGCACTACACTTCTCCTCAGTGTGATCTGTGCACCTATGAAGTATCATGTTAAAAGTTTTTGAGTTATGCTCCAGACAAAATGCAAGTAAGAAAAATATCAAAGGGAAGTAACTCCTAAATAATGGGACTGAAAATTATGGTCCTTGTACACTGCACTTCTCCCCAATGTCATCTATCAACATGTGAAGTTTCATGTTTATATTTCATGTAATTTTCAAGTTATGGTCTGGACAAAATTTAGGTAAGAAAAATAACAAAGGGCAATAACTCCTAAATTATGCAATCAAGAGTTATGGTTCTTGTGCACTGCACTTCACCTTGATGAGATCTATTTGCCTGTGAAGTTTCATATTTACACCTCTCATAGTTTTTGAGTTATACTTTGGACAAAAAAGTAGGATGGACGGACGGCTACTATTACCATATCCCCTGCCGCCTTTTGGCGGGATATAAATATGGCTATAATAGTGGAGTTTATCTCTAAAAGAGTGGAATAAATTTGCTTACCAGTATTTTCTCCATTTTCCATATTGTTTTTAAAGGCCCTCTCTGTCAGGGTTGTTAAGACTAAGGATTGTGTGTGAAGGGTTAAAACAGTTGGAGATTCCGAATCAAACCTGATCCTGCTAAACAAATGAAATAAAACTTTCAAGCCGATAGTTAAAACCCAAATTTTGCTATTTCAAAGGTAATATTTTGGGGAAAATAAGTCCTTATCTGACAGTTTAGATCAAAGATCAGACTGCACGTTTTGTGCAGTCTGATCTTGATCTACACTGTCTGCAAAAGCTCAGTGAGTCGGGCTTGGCAGCTTAAGGGTTAAATTGGGTTCAAGTGATGACAGATGTCTTTGAAAGAGTGGACAAACTAGACTACATGTACATGAGCCATGGTTTGGTAAAAGGGGCCTTAATGAATCTCTGTAATGCATTGCTTGCCAAGCAAGTCATCACATAATTACAGATCCATAAAAATCAGTTTAGTCTGACGATTGACTGGATACAAGGGTAGAACAGATTAAAAATTTACAAAAAGCAAAAAGTTTCGACCCATGTCAGCCTGTATGGACTGCTCAGGCTGTCATGGGTTGATACTTTCTACAGATGCATCAGGCCACCTTTTCACAGAGCATGGCTCATACTAAAATTGTGAAGTCAACTGAGATACTACAAGGTGTGTGTTTATCTCGCAAGATGCATTGTATAGATCCTTCAACAACCAACATGTTCCGATCTTGATCTACATTGTTCCCAGAAGCAAGTAAATCAAATTTGGCACCAAAAAAAATAAGACAGTATTGATTTAGGCCAGGTGAACTCTGGCTGCTAGCTGTATAAATTCAGCACTCTTCGTGTGCCAAATGCAGATTTCTACTGCAACTCAGATAATTTTGATTATTGTTTACCGTCAGGCAATGAACATCTTCGATTAAGATGTGACTCCACCTCCTGTTCAGCCTGGTCCTAATTTACGCCATCTAGAAAAGCTAGTTAAGTCGCCACTGGCAGTGACAGGCTTAAACACCCATGCATGTGTTTCCTGGCTTTCTCACACCAGTACTGACACAACTTTCCGTCAAAGTCACTGACTAATTTTCTCACATGCATCAGAGGTGAGTGGCGAAAAATCGCCAGAGAGAAAATTGCTTCAACCGGGTATCAAACTTGCAATCACCAGGTCAGCAGTCGGATACGCTAACCACCGATCTGCCCAGCTGGGCACTCATACTATAGCATTAACCCTTCAGCTGCTGAATAAATTAAAGATTTCCAGCCAATAGTGGAAACCCCAAGTTTACAGTTTAACTATTTTGCTCGTCAGAGAAATCTCGCCCTGTCAGACAGTGTAGATCCAACATCAGACTGCACGTTCTGTGCAGTCTGATATTGATCTACACTGTCTGCAAAACCCACAAAGTCGCGCTTACCAGCCTAAGTGTTAAGGACGCTGCAGCAAATTTGGATGCTATGTGGATAGTGTAAATATAGTCAGAATCAGCAATATACAAGCTGCCAAACCCAAAATATATTTTCAGTACAGAAATACCACCCAGATTGTCACAATTTCAAGGTTGTCCTACTCTCAAGTGTTTCAGCAAAGCAGACAGTGTAGATCAAAGATCAGGCTGCACGTTTTGTGCAGCCTGATCTTGATCTACACTGGCCTCAAAGGCAACAAAAGTTGTGAAGGCACTTTCAGGGTAAATTTTATTGTATCCAATCGTATACCTATGTAATTTATATCTATGTAATTCATAGTTCACAGGTTTCATTAGAAATGAATAAACACTGTTCATAATCCAGATCAGTCTAAATCATGTAGTATTTGTATTGATTCTTTTTAAGCCCTTTAAAGACCAAGTTTTTGACTTATTCAGATTCAAAACATTTAAAGACGACAAGTTAAACATAGCTCAACCAATGAAAGCTGTCCATAAAGTGGGAAATGGAGGAAAATGCTGGTTACTCCCTTTTTCTCCTTTGCCCATTTTTTTTTTCGAAAGCTCTCTTTCTCAGGGCTGTTAAAATTCAGGGCTGTAAGATAAAGGGTCATACTTTTTTTTTTGGGGGGGGGGGGGCATTTAAAGGTCTTTCCATTTTCATCCAGTTATTAATTATTCTGGAAGTAATTTAATTTGGAAACCAGAATCCAATATTTTTCTTATATCTGGGTCATTTTCACCTTAATATTTACAAAAGGGCCATGATAGCCCTGTATCGCTCCACTGGCTAATACGTACAAACCATACATACCAAACAGTATAATTCTCTGCCAAATGGTTCAAGAACAAGACTTTTAAAGTTTTCTCCACTAAATCCGATGTTGAAGTTGTGATCCAAGGTGGAGCCATTTTTGACCACAGAGCTATAATTACTTGAATCCTGGTAGAGGTCCACAAGATAAAACCACATACCAAATGACACACGTCTAAGCCTTGTGGTTATAAACAAGGTTAGGAACAATTAGATCTTTAAAGTTGTCACAATATGAGCCTATATACAACTTGTGCATTCTGGGATGGGGCCAAGTTTTACCCTAGGGCTATTTTTTAACAATCTTGGTAACGGTACATTAAGTAAGTATACATGTAAAATTTGGACCTTGGTCTTATAGTTAGGTACACCAAGATTTTTTGAAGTTTTCACTATGTAGGCCCATGTAAAACTTATGACTGCCATGGCTGGGCCAAATTTGACCCCAAGGCTACAATTTTGGCTACCTTGGTAGAGATCAAATAGATAAAGTTAAATGCAAAATTTGGTAGCCCTAGGCCCCATGGTTAGAAATGAGAAAATTTATAAAGTATTCACAATATACGCAAATGTAAAACTTAGAGCTCAAGGGTGGGGCCAATTTTGACCCCAGGGTTATAATTTCACAAGTCAGGGTAGAGGTCCATTAGATAAAGCTACATGCAAAATTTGGTAGCCCTATACCTTATGGTTTAGAACCAGAAGATTTTTTTAAAGTTTTCAGTATATTTAGCCTATTTAAAGCTTATGACACCAAGGGCAGGGCCAATTTGATCCCAGGGCTATAATTTGAAGAAACTTGGTAAAGATTCATTAGATGAAGCTACAAGCCAGACTTGGTAGAACTAGGCCTTATATACTGAACCAAAAAAGAAACTTCCCCTTAGTTTAAGTGCAGATATACACAAATATGAAAATCAGGATTAAACTAGATTTATATGCATTGAAAGAGTATTTTATTGCGACTTTGTGAGAAAAAAATTATTGCTGAGGGTTTATCCAAAAGTAGTGAAATGGTAGTTAAAATGCGGAAGGGGTTGCTCACCAAAATCACAAATTAATACCGGGTATGACCACCTTCATGCCTAGCATCGTTGGTGCATAGAACTGATAAGTGTATTGATTTCGGCTTGTGGAATGTTGTTCCATTCCTGAATTAAGGCTTGTCTTAGCTGAATGACATTTGACGGTGGAATAGGGCAACTTCTAACACGCTGGTCCAAATTATTCCAAAGGTGTTCAATGGGATTCAGATCAGGGCTTTTGGCAGGCCAGTCATTAATAAATGCAATGTTATTTGCCCTGAGGAAATTCACATTGTCCCTAGCTGTATGGCTTGTGGCATTATCCTGCTGAAAAAGAGTGATATTGGCATTATTTTGAAACAGTGGGATAATGTGCCTCGCAAGAATTTCATCCCGGTAGCGTTGGGCATTCAAATTTCCTTTGATAACGACGAGATTAGTGCGAAAGCCATGTGCAATGCCCGCCCAGACCAAGACAGAACCCCCACCCCCAAAACGATCTCGTTCAAGTACGCAACAGTCGGCATAACGTTCATTTCTCCTACTGTATACTCGAACCCTGCCATCACCTCGATGAATGGAAAACCTGGACTCGTCAGAGAAAAGAACGCTATTCCATTGTTGTCTAAGCCAGCGTTGGTGTGTACGTGCCCAATTAATACGATTTACGCGGTGACGTCGCGTCAAAACACAACCAACGTATGGACGACATGCATGTAGCCCACCCTCGCACAAGCGATTGCACACAGTTTGGGCAGATATACGGTTGTTATGTGTACCAGGGGTGTTAGAAGCAGTGGCTGTGGCAGTTTGGAAGCGATTGCGCAGGTGGGTGTTCCGAATATAGCGGTCTTGGCCGCGCGTCGTGACACGAGGACGTCCACTACGTGGTCGATCTTCCATACGCCCTGTTGCTTGAAAACGTTGCCTAAGGTGTCGAATAGCACGAGTAGAACATCCAATATTCATAGCAACAGCATTCATCGTCATACCAGCATTAAGCATGCCAATGGCACGTTCGCGTAAATTTTGAGGAATTCTAGGCATATCAAAAATAAAGAAAACTAAAAAGAATTTAATTTTTTTCGACGTCTTTTTCTTATTGACATGAAAGTCTATAAAATTAGACTGAAAGGTTTCTAAAAATATACACCAATTATACTGGTCCATGCATGCACGTGAAAATCGCTTTCAGCGGGTTTCTTCTGCAAAATGCTTTCAATCGAGTTAAAATTTGTTTTATCGGACACATAATCGTTCGCCCGAATATATGTGGGTCATCTGATATTTTGATTTTTTTTAGTAACATTGCATTTGCACTTAAACACAGGGGAAGTTTCTTTTTTAGTTCAGTATAGTTTCAGATGAGAAGATTTCCAAAGATTTTCAATCTTTTTCAGTTTTGTTGCCATGGAAACCAGTTTTTGAAGGAATCAAATTGTTTTAACAATTTCTGAAGAGGATCATGGCAGGATCATTTCTGTGAGGTTTGGTCAAAATTGGACAAGTAGTTTCAGAGAGGACGTTAGAAATAAAAGTTCCTACATGTCTGACATTTCAACAAGACAAACATTCTGACCAAGTTTCATGAGAATCGGACTGAAATTGTGGCCTCTAGAGTGCAAACAAGAATTTTCTAAGATTTGTCCCAGTGACCTACTTTTTGATCCAATGTAATAATAAACTTATGCGAGATAACATCTAGACAAACATTCTGAACAAGTTTCATAAGTATCAGACTGAAAATATAGCCTCTAGAATGCATACAAGTTTTTAGCACCACTGGCCGAAGGCCAGCGGGCTATGTCATAGCCCGGTGTCCGTCGTGCATCTGTCTGTCCGTGCATGCGTCCGTTAACTTTTATTTGAAACATCTTCTTCTCTGAAACTACTAATCCAATTTTGATAAAACTTCACAGAAATGATCCTGCCAATGGTCCTCTTCAGAATTTCTTGAAAGAATTTGATTCCTTCAAAAACTCTGGTTGCCATGGCAACAAAACTTAAAAATATTGGAAATCATTGAAAATCTTCGTCTGAAACCATAAGGTTATGGCTACCAAATTTCATGTGTAGCTTTATCTAGTAGACCTCTATCAAATTTCTTCAAGATATAGCCCTGGGGTCAAAATTGGCCCCGCCCTAGGGGTCACAAGTTTCACATGGGCTTATATAGAGAAAAATTTAGAACTCTCCCTGCACCTAGCCACAAGGCCTAGGGCCACCAAATTTTGCATGTGGCTTTATCTATTGGGCCCCCTACCAAGAGTACCCAAATTATAGCCCTGGGGTCAAATTTGGCTCTGCCCAGGGGTCACAAGTTTTACATGGGCATATATGGTGAAAACTTTAGAAATCTCCCTGTACTTGGTCATAAAGCCTAGGGTTACCAAATTTTGAATGTAGCTTTATCTAGTGGGTCTTTACCAAGAGTGCCCAAACTATAGACCTAGGGTCGAATTTGATCCCACCCCAGGGGTCAGATGTTTTACATGGGCTTATATAGTGAAAACTTTAGAAATCTTCTTGTTACTGACCATAAGACTTAGGGCTACCAATTTTAGTCCTGTTTCAGGGGTCTCATGTTTAAAACCAATTTGCCAAGTATTGTAAAGTTTGGCATGTAGTGGTTTTACTTATTAGCCAGTGGAACGATACAGGGCCATCATGGCCCTCTTGTTTCTAAGATTTCTCCCTGTGGCCTACTTTTTGACCCAATGTGAGCCACTTTTAATCTAGTCCAAGATGTCATCAAGGCAAATATTCTGACCAAGTTTCAAGAGTATCAGGCTGATAATGTGGCCTCCATAGTGCACACCGTTTTTTTTTTAAGATTTGTCCTAGTGACCTACTTTTTGACCTTATATGACCTAATTCTGTACTTGTATCAAACATCTTTGAGACAAACATTCTGACCAAGTTTCATAAGTATCAGACTGAAAACATGGTGTCTAAAATGCACATGTTTTTTAAGATTGTACCAGTGACCTTCTTTTTCACCTCATGTGACCCAATTTCAAACTTGTTTCGGATATCATCAAGGTAAACATTCTGACCAAGTTTCAAGAGTATCTGACTAAAAATGTGGCCTCTAGAGTGCACACAAGGTTTTTTTTTATGATTTGACCTGGTGACCTGTTTTTTCACCCAACTTGACCAAATATTAAACTTGTCTGAGATATTATAAAGACATACATTCTGACCAAGTTTCATGAGTATTGTACTGACTGTGTGGCTTCTTGAGTGTACACAGGGTAATTGTTGACGCCTAGATCACGAACTTGAACTCTTCTACCCGATACTAAACTTTGACAAGAATCATCTTCATCTGCCGTGGAAATCTATGTTAAACCCTTGATAAAAAACTGAATTTATTTTGTTGGAGTATATAATAGAAGAAAGTCATAATACAATAAATAATTTATTTCATAAAGTACTTCTTTATACTTGTACAAGACAAAAACAGTGGCAGCATTTGTTTACTACACTAGGGAAACTGAATAGAACTAACTCTTTATCAAACAACAAAATTTTAGACTGGTCCAAATTGAAAGTACTTGCAAACGACAAAATAAATGTAACTCAGAAATTGAAATTTGTTTCCAGCAGGGTAGAAAACACTGTGGGAAAAGGAGAAAATGCTGGTTACCAGCATTTTCTCCTTCTCCCACAGTGTTTTCAAAAGGCTTCAACCTCGGGGTTGTAAAAACCAGGGATTGTTCGGTAAAGGGTTAGCCCTTAGGGCTCTGAATAAACCTGGCATGCTCTTTCAGTCTAAGAATAAAACTTATTTAAGAGCAATTTCAGGGACAGTGTAAATCATTGTGGGAAAAGGAGAAAATGCTGTTTACCAGCATTTTCCCTTTTTCCCGCAATGTTTTCAAAAGCCTTTTTCTCAAGGTCCTAAAGCACAAACTTGAATTTTTCTACTCAAGAGGATGTTTTGATTGGTTCTTTCAAAGACTCTTCGTATAATACATGAACAATTCTCTGCAAAGGGGTCTTGACGCATCTGCAAAAAATATCAATCTGAGTCAGCCTACACAGTACGCACAGCTGACCTGGGCTTACATTTTTTGCTATCGATAAAATTTCTGGATGTCCAATACCAATTTACCTCATGATTCAGTCAGTTGTTAGACAAAATAGACTTTATGGATCCATGATCATGTGATGACTTGCTAGTTATCATGCATCACGGAGATGCATTAAGCCCTCTTTTTGCCAGAGCATGGCTCAAATACAATGTGAACTCATTTCTCGGTTCTGATGCGGGACAAATCATTGAGATTTCACACTATGATTTCACAATTAACCTCAGAATGCACAAAAAATAAAATCAAAATTTTCAGTCAAGGAAAAAACACCCAAAGAACTGCAAGTCCAAGGCTGCTTTTGTCCAAAATACTTCCAGAATATTGCACAGAGTAGATCCAAGAT
This sequence comes from Hippopus hippopus, assembly GCA_946811185.2. Lineage (NCBI taxonomy): Eukaryota > Metazoa > Mollusca > Bivalvia > Cardiida > Cardiidae > Hippopus > Hippopus hippopus. The sequence continues at coordinate 54,484,872 of OX328106.1, read as the reverse complement.
TACACTGCATGTTTTGTGCAGTCTGATCTTGATCTACACTGTCTGCAGATGCCAGTTCAATAATCAAATGCAGTTTATTGTTTAGCCCTTTACTACATGATAGTATTTTAGAATGGGTCCAAATTGAAAGCATTTACAGACAATCAATTAAATGAGACTAAATTGATTTGATTGTTTCTGAAAGGTTAGCAAACATTGTGGGAAATGTAGAAAGATGACAAATGCAAATGTAGTGACAACATTTGTATTTGAAAAGGTACAAAACATTGTGAGGGAGGAGAACATACTGGAAATGAGAAAATCAAGCATATTTTCCTTTTCCTGTGATGTTTTCTAATACCCTCTTCATCAGAATAGTTAAAACTCAGAATTGTTCGGTAAAGGTTCAGGACTTCTATACTAACATTATCTCATAGTGTGTAAGGTGAAACATAACATTCTTTCAGGTACAGTGTAAGTCAAGATCAACCTACACAGTACATGCAGTCTGATCAATGAATTACACCATTGATTATTTGAGAGATACTCAAGTGAAAAACGCCCTTGACATTAAGTTGCAATAAGTTGGTTGTCCGTTGCCAGAAAAAAATTCTTTTTTCATATTTTTTTTATATTTCTTCAGCAATCCAAAAGTAAATTGTACTTACCGTTTTCAAAAATGCAAGAAATCTTTACAATAAATCCATACAACATATATTCGACACAGAGCCCAAGGTAATTTTCTTACTACATAAACTACAGAACAAAAGTCCACTAACATTTAACCCATTAACTAATAATCTGCAAAAGTTTGGCCTACTTCCATTTAACTCTTTATCAGGTGACAAAATTTTACACTGGTCCAAACTGAAAGCATTTTCAGGCTACAAATTGAACATGACTCAAAAACTGATATGTAGAAGGGTATGGGAGAAGATGCTGGTAACCAGCATTTTCTCTTTTTCCCAAAATGTTTTCTGAAGCCATCTTCCTCAATGTCGTTAAAACTCATGATTGTGAGGTAAAGGGTTAATTAACAATCTGCACACAGTTGGGCTGCTCCCATTTAATTCTTAAACAAACAAAAAAATGTTACACTGTTCCATATTGAAAGCATATGCAGACGACAAACAAAATGTGGTTCAAATGATAGAGCTTCTCTTAGATAGGGTAGAAAACATTGTAGGAAATGGAGAAAATGCTGATTACCAGCATTTTCTCCTTTTCCCACAATGTTTTCAAAAGCCTTCCACCTCAAGATGGTTAAAACGCAGGATTATGTGGTAAAAGGTCAAAGCCCAGTACTACAGATAAAGCAGATCAATCTTGGATTTAAAGTCAACTAAGAAAACATGTCTGTAGCAGAACCACATGATCAAGAATTTCTGTGATGTCATCATTGGAAACAACACCATAAATCTCCTATCTTCTTGACTGAATCACAGGATGAAAAAAATAAAAGAATTAAGTACCACTTTTTTTTTACAGTTTCTGCCTTATCAAAAATTCTTTTATTCATCCCTATTTCATCTTATTTTCCATATCTTGAGATATTTTTTCCTTCTAACTATAACTAATAAATGTTCTCCCCTCTTTCCCAAGATTTTACAATGATCTTAAGACGAGTGTAGACATGTGTTCTACTATGATAAACTTTGGCCTGTTTTCGCAGAGCCTTCTTTAAGCATTATTTACACCGAACCATATGAGAGAAAAGGAAATGCCTTTCCTGATTTATATGGAAACCATAGTGACAAAAAGAGAATCAAAGTTATTAAACCAGTATCAAGTAATCTTTTTAAAGATTGCTTTGACCTTTTACCTAACAATCTTGTATTTGCAAGATTACGTTTTTTGAAAATATTAATATCCAACATTTTCTTTTACCACAATAAACCATGGATATCTAGAATTTTCTTTTTCTTTCAAGGAAATTCCATTGTTTGTTCTGCCACTGCTTTCAAAATTATGCAGTCTTGTATTGATACAAAATTAATTGCGACGCAAAAAAGCAGTGTGGAAAAACCAGCATTTTCTCCTTTTCCCACAATGTTTTCAAAAGCCTTTTTCCTCAGTGTCGTTAAAAGCTGGGATTGTGAGGTAAAGGATAACCCTTATCAAACCAGAATATACAGATTCTTCCATATTGGAAGCATTTACAGACAACAATTTAAATACGAAAAAAATGATGTGATTCCTGTTTGAAGGGGTGAAAAAAATTGACTAAACGCTGGTTATCAGAAGTTTCTCTTTTCTGCACAGTGTTTTCAAAACCCTTCATTCCCAGAGTAGTGAAAACATGGTATTAATTGTTAAGGTCCTTCATGCAATCAAAAAATTGGACATTTTCACCTCTGAGAGAAAAAGAGCGACATTTGGCAATTTCAAGGCTGTTTTAGCAAGAATGTTCCAGGAAATTTTATAAAATACAGGTAAAAGATGAGATTGCATGTTTTGTGCAGCCATTTGTAGCTGTGCCTAAAGCATTAACCCTTTCACCTAACAATCCCAACTTTGAACAACCCGGACAATGAAGCCTTTTGAAAACATTGTTGGGAAAAGGAGAAAATGCAGGGAACCAGCATTTTCTCCATTTCCCACTATGTTTTCTACCCTTTCAAAGAACTTCAGTACATTTTTACCATTTTGGAATTTGTCATCTGCAGGTACTTTCCACCTTGTAAGTGTCTAAAATTTGGTACATGAGAGGTTTTAAAATATTCTACATGTTCTTTGAGATAATGGTCGTCTAACAATTATCTACAAAAATCATCATTATTAACTAAGAGACTAATTCTGCAATGAAATAATGGTTAATGTTTCTGATAAATGATAAATAATGATACCTGGACACATAATTATGGTCCACACTTAGTTGTGACAAAAACAACACGATATGAAAGCAGATCTCTATTCAGTCTTCACCTCTGCTTCAGAAGTGGGTGGTGCTCCTGTGGTTGAAATGGGAGGTTTCTTATCCTGGCCCCACCCACTGTTGTGTTGTTGCTGTTGAGCCTGTTGCTGTTGCTGTGCTTGTACAGATGGTGAGTTGGGGAACTTTTCGTCGTCGACAGGGTTGTTCTCGAATTGTTGGTTCTCTAGACGAGTGATCAGTCTCTCATCCTCGTCACCGAACTCCCCACCCATCAACGTTGGCTCCCCCACCACCATTACATCCTGTTAAACAATACAATTCAAGTGAGGTATTATACACAATTTAACCCTTAGAGCGCCATATAAACTCTACATACATATTCAGACCAAGAATAAGATCCAATTAAATGAAATTTGGATGGTTGCTTTTAACTGTAGATTTTAAAATAGCGGCCAGTGTGGATCAACGATCAGACTGCATGTTTTGTCAAGTCTTATCTTGATCTAAAATGGCCACAAAAAACAACTTAAGTTGTGAAAAGCACTTTTTGGGTTGATGAGCCCTACATACTATAAATAATACTAAAAGAACTGAAACATTTGTCGAATATAATGCTAAATGTAATCCATTGCAGATTGATCAAACTACTACCAAGGTACAGGCTTTAACTCTTTACCAAACGACAAAATTTTAGACTGGTCCAAATTGAAAGCATTTGCAGACGACAAAATTAACATGACTCAAAAATTGAAATTTGTTCTGGGAGGGTGGTAAGCATTGTGGGAAAAGGAGAAAATGCTGGTTACCAGCATTTTCTCCTTTTTCTACGATGTTTTCATATTTTTTCAGGGTGATGAAAACAAGGGATTGTTTTGGAAAGGGTTAATAAAGGATACATAAACACATAACATTTGAGCCATGCTCTGTGAAAAGGGGGCTAAATACATCTGCAAAAAGTATCAACCCAAGTCAGCCTGTGCAGTTGGAACAGGCTGATCAGAGTTGACACCTTTTGCTATTGTTAAATTTCCTGCATGAAAGAGACCATTCAACCTCTTGATTCATTCGGCTGTTAGACATAACGGGCTTTATGAATCCATAATTATGAGATGACTTGCATGGTATAATGCTTCATGGTGATGCATTTAACCCCCTTTCACCAGAGTATGACTCATTTCAGGGTCCAAAAAATCCACTCGTCCACTGGTATTTACAAGTAAGAAATGGGTGAGGACGGGTGAAATATCAGTCATGGTCGTCCAGCAGGACGAGTGGTGAATAAGAGATAGTAAAACAAGTTTTTTAGATGAATATTTAACTTACAGGAGACAAAACGGCTATTCCATTACTGAATAAGCGAATTAACGGTATTCAGGAAATCAAATTTTGAAACGGAACATAAAACCTGATGGTCCCCACTCCAAATAAAGACTGGGACCTTTCATTGCAAACAAAAATCTTATAATATGCTTCAGGTAGACCTAATTCAATATGAGCGACTTTGCTGATTATTAAAATGAATGATATTAAGATTAACGCAAAAACTTTCCCGAAACCAGTTCGAAAAACAGTGTTGTTTTGGCTTTACTAATTTCTGTAACTTGACTGGATAACTGGTCCCGGTTCTTAAAACCTGGTATTTAATATTCTTTGTAACGTTTCCGTTTTGTCTGAAAAAAAAAAAAAAAACATGAGTCCAATATTGGAAGGGTTTTTCTCCTCAGACCAGTGAGGATCAAAGCAGGGCAAGTGTTTTTTCCAAGTCACTTGTCCTACAGGATGAGTGCCTTTTCTGGAAATTTTTTAACCCTGCATTTGCATTTAAAATACTGTTACAGGGGATCACTCCTTCCTTACTGTATAGCTTTGCCTTATAAAATCAATACCTGACAACTGCGTTAGGGAGAATTCTCTTTAGCTCAGTGGTTACGGTGTTGGTCTTTTAAACCTCGAAAAACGAGGATATTTGTCTGCACGGATTTGAATCCAATCAGGTGCAGTTTGTATTTGAGCTATGCATTTGTTGCGAACTTTCATGTTCTTAAGATGGGGGCTCGTCCGGGATTGGCCATTGAGCCATTTGTTGTCTAATTAATAGACTTACTGCCTAATTAGGCTTTCTGTCATCAAAATGATGACATTTAAGAGGGGGTTTGTTACGGGAGATCACTCCTTCCTTACTGCATAGCTTTCCCGTATAAAATCAATACCTGACAACTGCGCTAGGGAGAAGTCTCTTTAGCTCAGTGGTTATGGTGTTGGTCTTTTAAACCTCAAAAAACAAGGATATTTGTCCGCAAGGGTTCGAATCCCGCCAGGTGCGGTTTGTATTTGAGCTATCCATTTGTTTCGAACTTTCATGTTCATTAGAATATGCAACCAAGAAGAGATGGTCCAACTTTCATTTTGTCCATCGAAGACAATATTTGGACCTTTTTCATCTCTGGGACAAGTAATGTGCACAGAATTGAGACCACAACAAACCTGTCACAGAAGATACATCTAATGTACACAAAAAACCAATGTGACAATGTAATACATATGAGTGATATCAAAAGCAGATACTTTGTGGAAAATTCAGGAGCAGAGCTAGAGAAAGGCCAAAAGTAAGAGCCATGCTCTGGCAAAAGGGGGCTTAATGCAGCTAGAACTCTGTGATGCATTATACCAACCAAGTCAGTAAATTATGATGGATCCATAAAGTTCATTTTGTCTAATTTCCAACCGAATTGTGAGATAGACTGATCCTTTGACAAGCAGAAAGTTGACCAATAGCAAAAAATTTCAGCCTAGGTCAGCCTGTGTTGTTTACCCAGGCTGACCTGGTCGATACTTTTTGCAGATACATTACACCCGCTTATTTTAGAGCATGCCTCATACGTAATTTTAACTCACCCCTGGGACAGATGTGTTGATCCCATGGGGTCCCGGGGATCGCTTCTGTTTTCCTGAGGGTGGAATGTTATTACTAACGTTGGAAGCACTTCCTGTTGAGGACTTCCTTTTCCTCCTTTTCCCTTGTGCTCTTGATGTATCTAAGATACAAAATACAAATATTGTAGAATTCATATCTAACATGTTAAATACCCAAGTGTGATCTGATGGGAGTGTGTTTAACTCTTAAAGACACAATCCGTAGGTTTAACTACTTTTTGGTAACCAGCATTTTCTTCTTTTCCCACAATGTCTTCTACCCTTTCAAAGGTGAATTTCTATTTTTGAGTCATAATTATTTTGTCATCTGCAAAAGCTTTCCAATTTGGACAGGTCTGAAATTTTGTCATTAGTAAAAGATGAAACAGTCACTAGCCTAAAATAATCAGACTTGTGTTAAACACAAATGACAAATTTAATGTGGCTCAAATTACGAAATTTGTCTCAAAAGAGTGAAAAACACAATGGGAATAGGTGAAAATGCTGATAATGACCATTATCGCTTTTTCTTAGTTTTTAACAATTTTTTCAACAGCTTTCTTCAGTCATTAACATGTGTAATAATTTTGAAACAGGTTAATAAAGTTTAACAATTTCATGTTTCTTTGACTTTCAGGAAAAAGACTTTTGAACATATTTTGGGACATTGAACCTGTAACCAGCATTTTCTCTCTCTAAAAATTTCTTTCATACCCTTTCACAGAGAAGCCACTTTTCATTCGTGGCTGAAACAGCGGTAAAGTTGCAAAATTATGGGTGGTGTTCACATGTATTCATTTGTCACTCTCTCACTTCAAAAATATGTATATAGAAGGGATTGAATTATTTCAGATTTTTTTAGTCCATCACAAGCTCAGTATCAATAGCATAACAGGGTAAAGGTTAGGAAAACATACAACATATGACTAACTCTTTACCAACTTTTAATGACTCTGAGAAAGAAAGCTTTTGAAAACGTTGTGAGAAAAGGAGAAAATGCTGGTAACCAGCATTTTCTCCTTTTTCCACAATGTTTTCTACCATTTTGAAATTAAATTTTAAATTTGATTCACATCCGTGTTGTTGTCCGCAAATGCTTTCAACTTGGATATGTCAAAAATCTTGTTGTTTCTCCTTAGTTAACTCTTTACCAAACAATCACAGGTTTTCACAATCCTGAGGAGGAAGCCTCTTTTTTCCTTTTTCCACCATGTTTTTACTCTTTTGAAGACACATTTCCACCATTTGAGCCACATTTAATCTGTTGTCTGCAGGTGCTTTCAATTTGGACCAGTCTAAAACTTTGTCGTTTGGTACAGGGTTAAGACTTAGAGCACCAAATAATTGAGATGGACATTTCTCTCAAAAACAGACCAAAAAGATTTGCAATTCAAAGGGTACTTTTGTCAAACGTTTCACAACACATCTGACAGTGTAGATCCAAAATTAGACTGCAGTATGACCTTAACTTTTACTGTGTAAAATAAACTGTCTGATCTTGATTTAAAGCATCTACAAAAACAACCAAAGTTGTACTAACCCTTTACCAAACATTCCTGAGTTTCAGGACCATAAGGAAGAAGGTTTTTGAAAACATTGCGGGAAAAAGAGCATTTTCTCCTTTTCCCACAATGTTTTCTACATTTCCAAAGAGAAATTTAACTTTCTGGGTCACATTTAATCTGCTGTCTTCAAAATCTTGCAATTTGGGCAAGTCTAAAACTTTCTCGTTTGGTAAAGAGTTAAATGCCCTGGGGGTTAGACCTAAAACTTAGCCCACTGGATACCGAGGAAACTTTAGATAATACACTGTGGACAGTGAAGATCAAAATCAGACTACAGATTTCATGCTATTTGATCTTGAATCTATACTGACATTACCACAGTTACAATTTTTTAGTAATATGGCAAATTGGATACCGAGAAAAACTTTAGATTATATTACTGTGAAGAGTGCAGATCAAAATCAAGACTACACAGCTCACACTGTTTGATCTTGAATCTATACTGACATTTTCACAGGTACAAACTTTTAGCTGTGGCTCTGGAATTACATCAACCAGGCTTAACCCTCTACTACACATTCCTGAGTTTTAAAAAACCCTGAAAAAGCCTTTTGAAAACATTGTGGGAAAAGGAGAACAAGCTAGTAACCAGCATTTTCTCTTTTTCCCACAATCTCTTCTACCCTTTCACCTAAGCATCCCATCATGAGTTACATTTGTCATCGGAAAAAGGTTTTCTATTTGAACCAGTCAAAGAATTTGGCGTCTGGTAAAGAGTTAAGGCATCGCTGATAATATCTAGAACTATTCATTTGGTAGGAGATTTAACAGTCTGTCTGGTAACCAAGCAAAAAACCAAACGGTAAATACAATAAACAAGTAGTTAGTCAAACATGTTGAAGAAATGTGATAAAGGGGCATGCATTCATGTGAAATAACACTTTACCACAAAATCCAGAGTTTTAAAGATCCAAAGGAAAAGGGCTCTTAAAACATTGTGGCAAAATGAGAAAATGCTAGTAACTACATTGTTTTCTACCCTTTCTAAGACAAAAAATTTAATATTCATGCAACATTTCATTTGTCCTCTGCAAATGCTTTCAGTTTTAACCATTCTAAAATTTTGTTGTTTGGTAAAAAGAGAATCACCTATTATGATGCAAGCTAATTTTACAACATGCTGGTCTAAGTTCTTTATCAGGAGGCCTACAAAATAGGGTACTGATCTAAGATTTGACTCTCTACTGCACAATCCGAAGTTTTAACAACCTGTGAAAGAAAGCTTTTGAAAACTTTGTGGGAAAAGCAGAAAATGCTGGGAACCAGCGTTTTCTGTCATTTCCACATTGTTTTCTAATCATTAAAAGACTAATCCAACCACTGAGCCACCCTGAATTTGTTGTGTATGCATGTAAATTTGGACAAGTCTAAAAATTGGCTGAGTCCTGGGAGCATGATCGGTAGTGTACAGGATTTGTGAGCAGAGGGTCATTGTTTCAATTTCCAGACACTTTTGATGGTCATCTTGACAGGATTCATTCCTCTCTTACTGCTGATCATAGTTTCAATGATGGTATGTAGGAAAGCAGCCAGTTGCTTTGAAATAATATAGTATGAAGTACTTGTTGATTGTATGGTGTTTTCAACATTATTTCAGTTACATAACGGAGACCAGTGCACCTACCCATGCTTTCCTGGAGTTTCTTTTACCAGTGCTCCACATAATATTCTTTCCAAGCCACTGGCTGCTTTCCCACATAGCCATCGTCGAAACAATGGTCAGTGGCCAGACAGAAATGAATCCTGTTGGTAATGGCTATTATCAAAACTCAGAAAGAAATTGAGGAAGTAATTGTGACAGAAATTCAAGGAAAACATATACATATGCACTGGCAGCTGTGATATAGCCGAAATAATGTTGAAAACAGGGAGAAGATCATACAATCAATCAATCTAATTGATTGATTGATTGTATGGTGTTTAACGCCGTTTTCAACATTATTTCAGTTATATCGCGGCAGCCAGCGCACCTATCCATGCTTTCATGGAGTCTCTTTTACCAGTACTCAACACAATTTTCTTTCCAAGCCACTGGCTGCTTTCCCACATAATCATTGTCGAAACAATGGTCAGCGGTGGGAGAAGAATGAATCCTGTCTATCTTCAATCCTTGGAAAGAAATTGGCTGAGCCAGGGGTCGTAGCCTGGGATCGAACCCTGGACCCCGTGTTCTCAAGTCCTGCACTACTGCGCTACCGGGGCTCAGCAATCAATCTAAAATTTGATTGTTTTGTACAGAGTTAAAATACGTAAGACAGTTGGGATACTGTAAAAGAACTTCATATGGGAAAAAAGACCACATTCTTTGCATGATTTTCACACTATATCTATAAGGTCATCAATGCAGTTCATATACATCTTTAAATCTTTAGAATTAGGTTTTTCACTACCAAGGTCAAAGCTCAAGGTCACAATGATGGGTTAAACTAACAAAGACATGCATGTTAGTATCAAGTCTAAATTAGTAAGCTACCAGGGGGACTACTCCATTTCCCTGTAAAATTGAAGATAACAAAATATGAAAACTTAAGAATTTCAGGGGCAGAGAGGTGGAAACAAAGAAAGAGAGAGAGACAGATACTAAAATGCGTACAAAATATGAAGGGAATATACAGAAGAATAAGTGCTACTGTATTTCTTTCCATATAAGTAATTCAAAATTTCACTCTAGAGTCTGTTCATCACATTTGGTCTTTTGACAATGGTAGCACCATGATTTCACTCAATCATCAGCAACATTTCACCTAGCATCTGTCACCTAGGTCCTTGCTAGATTTAGACCATGAAAAGGCACAGGGACCTTCTCATGAAAATCTGAACAGACCTGAATCAGATCTAATCTTATATGCGGTGTATGAAAGGCCCTATATAAATCTTGTAACCTTTTACCGATTAAACCTTTCCCAAACGTCAAAACTACAGGCTGGTCCTAATTGAAATAGAAATGATCTGCAAACTACGAATACTGCACAAATTACAAAGGATATGTGTACAAGCACTGTGAGAAAAGAAGAAAAACCCTGGTTACCAGCCTTTTCTCCTTTTCTAATAATGTTTTTTGAAAGTCTTTTTTTTTTTTTTTTTGAAGGGGGAGTGTCATTAAAACACAGCACAGGACTGCTGGGTAAAAGGTTAATAATTTATAATTTGAAAAGACTATTATTTTTGTATGTTTTATCAGTAATGTACTTGACAAATAAGGGTCTAGGTTACAAAACTAAGAGAACTTTTGAAGATTTACAGACATTTCTGAAACACTTTCACTCATACATGCAGAGGTCAGTTCTGAGTCCTGCACTAGGTAGATCAAGATAGGATAGTACAGAAAATGCAGTCTGATCTTCAACATAAACTGTCTAACATTCTGTCACTCTGGCCAAGACTGATATAATATGTAATTGTTTTGTTCTTAGCTTTCCTACAGATACAAAAGAAATTATTGTTTAACTCTTTACCAAACGACAAAATTTTACACTGGTCCAAATTGAAAGCATTTGCAGACAACAAATACAATAATATGCAAATGATTGCATTTGTATCAGAAAGGGTAAAAAACATTGTGGGGAAAAAGAGAAAATGCTGGTAACCAGCATTTTCTCTTTTTCCCACAATTTTTTTCAATAGGCTTCTTTCTCACGGTCGTTAAAACACAGGTTTGTTTGGTACAGGGTTAAATCATTGTGCGCTTTGTATATCAAGCATTTTGAAGATTCTATCTCTACACCAAAATCATGTACCAATCAACCCTTTCCACATAATCCTGAGTTTTAACAACACTTGAAAAAACGGCTTTTGAAAACATTGTGGAAAAAGGAGAAAATGCTGGTAACCAGCATTTTCTCCTTTGCCCACTATGTTTTGTGCCCAATCAAAGACAAATTCCATCATTTGAACCACATTTAAGTTGTCGTCTACAAATGCTTTCAATTTGAATAAGCCCAAAAATACTTGTATTAAGCATTTTCTCTTTAGCCTACAATGTTTAGTGCCCCATCAAAGACAAATTCCGTCATTTGAGTCACATTTAAGTTGTCGTCTGCAAATGCTTTCAACTTGAACAAGCCTAAAATTTCGTCGTCTGGTAAAGAGTTAAGATATTACTCAACCAAACCTTGTTCTCTAATAACAATTTTCTGCTCCGCCTACATTAAGACTATAGTTACCAAGGAAAAAATATTTTGATGGGAGCAGAACTCGCATGTGTGAGATATTTGTCATCTTACATAGTATATCCCATCCTCGGTGACCCAGTTTCAATTCATTCTGTAATCGTGATGCATGGAGAGTAACGTAATGCTTCAAATCTGGGTTCCGACAATGAGTATATCCATACTTCTCAAAGGGCTTCAAAATCCTTTTTTTTTTTTTTTTGCCAGTAAGCTACATGCTTTAAATTTTAGACTTTAAAACAAATGAAGCAATATTTTCATTCAGGAATAAAAGCGAAATACAATACTCATGTAGGCTCATATCAGTTGAGTAATGCACAAAAAATCAGAACATTGCAGATTTAAAATGAGTCAGTTACTTGGTTTAACTTTTAGACTGTTTACCCTTTAACACACAATCCTGAGTTTTAACAACCCTGAGAAAGACACCTTTTGAAAGTATTGTGGGAAAAGAAGAAAATGCTGGTAACCAGCATTTTCTCCTTTTCCCACAATGTTTTCTATCCTACCAAAGACAACAACAATCGTTTGAGCCATATTTAAATTGTCGTCTACAAATGCTTTCAATTTGGACCTGCCTACAATTTAGTCGTTTGGTAAAGAGTTAAACAAGAGGACCATGATGGTCCTAAATCGCTCACCTGAAATGCAACTCAGCTATCATTGTTATGGCCACTTGCCTCTTTGCTGGAATTTTTTAGTTTTGAAAATGATTCATCCATATGACAATACCAACAATCAGAGCAGGTAAGAAAATGATAAAGCCGAAATTATAGGCCCTAGAGTGTAAACAATGGAATTGTCATCAAGATCCCCTATTTTGATGCTTTTAGCTTGTCCCCATTTTGATCAGATTTGTCCTTAGGTCATTATGAACATCCATGGAAATTTTGAGTATGACTGAGCCAGAATTGTGTTTGCTGAGTGTGTTCATGTTCATGTTCACAACCTTACAAACATTCTGGGTGATGGATCAAGATTATGCTGGAATTCTGATAGCTATATAATAAACAGTGGAATTTTGGCGACGCATATTCAAGGATACATAAAAGCTAACCATGAGTATGTTATGCTCAGGTGAGCTGATAATGCGTTTTCAGACAGAATCACATGCCAAATGTATGTTGTGGGCCATACAATATGGAACAGGAGGATTCCAAGAATACACTCTTTACATATTTGATCCCACATTGTGACTACAAAGGACTTTTTGTGATTCCAAGGAAGAAATTTGGTAAATGCTATTAGCAAACAAGAGCTGTCAAGTGGTTGTTGAGAAATCGCTTCGGACGGACAGACAGACAGACAAAGTGGTGACTATATGCTCGCCCTTACGGGAGCATAACTATCCACCAGTCCATGCTGAATATGAAAGCTCTAGGGTTAATGTCTGGATGAAAGAAGATTTTAAAAGATCTTTTATTTGGATGTGGAAACTGGGATCCAACAACAAAGCACTTATTTTTTTTCCCTAAGGTCACAATTCAATGTACTTTGGTAGAGTGCTACTGTTGCCAATTAAGTTGTAGGCTTTGTGTTTGGGTTGATTTTTTTTTTTCAGCAGTTGACATGGAAACCAGAGTTGTTCATGAATTCCAATTTGTCAAAGGGCAATACAGTTGATCTTGCTTAGCTAAGCGACTACGTTTATTAAGCCAACACTTTTATTAAGCGATAGGAATTCCAATGTCTCTGTTGAAATATATAAGACGAGCTGGAATTGAATGCCCCATGGATTAAAGCCTTTATGCTGAGCTAAATCCTATGTTGTTAGTACTTATTACAATCATCTTGTGAAATCCGAGAACCCACAACATAGGGCCATTTTCAACACTAGGGCCATAATTTGAAGTATTTTGGTAGAGGGCCACTAGATGATGCTACATGCCATATATGAAAGCTCTAGCCCTTACGGTTTGGGACAAGAAGATTTTTAAAGATTTCCTTCTTTATCTCTATGTGAAATCCGAGAACCCACAACATAGGGCCAATTTCCACACTAGGGCCATAATTTGAAGTATTTTGGTAGAGGGCCACTAGATGATATATGAAAGCTCTAGCCCTTACAGTTTGGGACAAGAAGATTTTTAAAGTTTTTTCTTTCGGTTGCCATGGCAACCAGAGTTCTTCATGGAATTCAAATCTTTGAAGTATTCTGAAAGTGCATCACCTAAGGATCATTTCTTTGAAGTTTCATTGAAATCTGATTGGCGGTTTCAGAGGAGAAGATTTTTTAGCAATTGTTTACGGACGGACAGACAGACAGACGGACGACGGACATTGACCGATCACAATAGCTCACCCTGAGCACTATGTGGTCAGGTGAGCTAATAAATGAAGTTATATTTTCAATCAGGTTTTTCAAGCAAAATTCTTCAAAAATAGTGAGTCAGAACAATGCAGATAAAAAATCAGAGCTCAAATTCTGTACAGTCTGATCTATGCTTTCCCCAACTTGTCTGTGGTATTTTACATGTTATGTCTAATTTTGCTAGATTAGTTTGCCCTACTTAAGTTACTAGAATTATTGGGTTAGCATGACACTGAGGGACCTACTTTTTGTCTTCTGTGCACCCATGTCACCATGCTGCATTGCAGCCATGTGGCCCATTCCATCTAACAAAAGTAAAGACAAACATGCAGGCAGGTGGAAAAATACCAGTCTTTCACAAAACTTGTAATACCTTTGGACAGGTTATAGTAATTTAATTAACCCAACAAGAGCACCACATGCGGGTGCCAACACTTGGCTGCATTGCTTTAAGCAAAAATTCCAAGTTGAACAAGGGGCATAACTGTGTCAAAAAGATTTTGATGATAACCTGGCCCTATTGTGTGGGTTCCCATTTTGATACTTATCAAATAGTCCGAGCTTGAGGAAAGGCTCTTCAGTCATGACAGAGATATCATAACATGTCAAAGTTTTTGCACAACAAAGCAGATGATGCCAGGGCTATGACAATACCTCAATATTTTCTTCAAAAACAGCCAAGCTAAAATCACAAAGGCTAAATATTCACCAATACATTTTCTTTTAAAAAAAGCTGAGCAAGAACAGACAAATGTTTCAAGGAAAGATTGATACTGTTTTTCGAATACTACAAAAAATAAGAGCACTGCATATAGGTGCCAATGCCTGGCTGCAGCTGCTTGATTTTTAGTGAAAATTCAAAGTAAAAAAGGGGCTTAACAATGTCAAAAATACTCTGATGGTTATATGCCCTTGTTGTATAGGTTCCCCTTTTGACAGTGAACAACTTGTCCAAGTTTGAGGTAAATATCTTCAGTAATGATAGAGCTATTATAAAATGGGAAACTTTTTGAAAATGTCTAAGTTTTTGCACAATGACCATGCAGACAACAATGCCAGGGCTATGACAATACCTCGACATTTTCTTCAAAAACAGTCAAGCTAATAACTGTGGGTGAATATGAATTACTGCAACAGCTCCTTTTCCCACAGTGTTTCCAAAGTCTATCATTACATGGTCATATTTGTACAGTAATCTCTTGAATGGAGAGATTTCTCCACCTTCTATAGTATTCCACAATTGTATGATGCAACTTATATAAGAGGATAAAAGGCAAGGCAAGAACTGATTTAGAATTAGGGCACATACAACTAGCAGCTGTAGTCCTTTACCACATAATTCCGGGTTTCGGAGACCCCGAGGAAAAAAACTTTTGAAAACTTTGTGGAAAAAGGAGAAAATGCTGGTAACCAGCATCTTCTTCTTTTCCCACAATGATTTCAACTCATTAACAGAAAAATCTCAAGTTTTGAGTAACTTTTGATTTGTTTTCTGCAAAGCTTTCAATTCTGGCAAGTCTAAATTTTTTTTTTGTTTCGTAAACAGAAAAAACAGAACTTAGAATGTTTTAATCAGCTTGTACAGATTGAAAGCGATCTGAATCAACATCACATATAATACATGTGCATGCTGTATAAATACAAGTACAGGTAACAAAAGGTGCAAATGTAGGGTGGCATACAAATTAACCAACAGAGCAGCAAGCACAAACTTCAAAGACCTTTGCAGCCAGTGCAGATCAAGATCAGACAAAACAGAATATGCACTCTGGTTTTCTACCTACACTATCTGATATTTTTCTAACAGGCAATACAGCCTTGAAATTGTATATTTCTTTTTTCATTGCCTAAACATGCTTGTACTATTTATTTAGAGTTCTAAAGGTAAAACCCATTACCTTTTCTGGACAATTCTTTTCTCTGTCTTGCAGCAGTATACTTTTGAAAACACTGTGGCAAAAGGACACATTGCTTATAAAAAGCAATTTCCTTTTGAAACAGTGTTCACTCTTCTACTGCTGTATCACACCATCCTTCATGTTTTTCTATTTTTACATAGATATTCTACATTCTCTGTGGCAAATTCCTTTAACTCTTTACCAAACATCAAAACTTTAGGCTAGGCCTAATCCAAAACACATTCAAAGTCAATGTAGCACAAAAAGTGATTTCTGTCTTTAAAATGGTAGAAAACACTGTGGGAAAAGGAGAAAATGCAGGTAACAAGCATTTTCTCCTTTTCCCTCGACGTTTTCAGAAGCTTTCCTTTTATGAGTCGATAAAACATGGGATTGTTTGGTACAGGACTAAGGGGCATAATGAGCTTTCCTATCAGTCTGTGCAAGAGGAAAGAGGAATAAACTGTACACTCACACCCACTATTACCTTTGCCAGGAGGAGAAACCATTCTCTGCCACTTCTGAAACAAAGTTGTTTTAAGACAATCCCTTGGATTCAAACCGTAAGCCTTGTGTCTTGACATTAGCTCCTGCATTGGTTCAAGTATGACACACAGCTGGAAAAAACAAGTAACTGGATAAAGAGTCAGAGCTCCAGGTAAGAGGGAGTGATGGTATTCTAAATCCATTATTTCTCTTCCAAACCCTATGTTATGGGTACTCATTAGAATCGTCTCGATAGGGTTTAGTGGAGAATAATTAAAATTTTCAATTTTAAAAATCAAAATCACTACCTCTGTCTGGATCTCTGATAAGTCATTCATCAATGGTATTATGTGAGGAAAAACACTGCTTCTGATTTAATTTCTTACCAAAAATAAAGACTAGTCCAAATTCAAAGCATTTCCAGATGACAATTTAAAAGTGGCTCAAATGGAGGAATTTGTCTTAAATTTCGTAGAAAACATTGTGGGCAAAGGAGAAAATGCTGGTTATCAGCATTTTCTCCTATTCCCACTATGTTTTCAAAAACTGTCTTTGTCATCATAACATGTTTTTTTCTGCTATAATGTTTTTCAACATTAACTTAAAAGTGGAAAACCTCAGTAAAATTTAATCACATTAGAAAAACAAAGAATTTTACGCAATTTCAAGGCAAATTTGGCATAAATACCTTGTAAATATTTTAAACAATGTCTACAAGCTCAGTATCAATAG
The DNA here is from genome assembly GCA_946811185.2 of Hippopus hippopus. Taxonomy (NCBI): domain Eukaryota; kingdom Metazoa; phylum Mollusca; class Bivalvia; order Cardiida; family Cardiidae; genus Hippopus; species Hippopus hippopus. The sequence continues at coordinate 54,467,944 of OX328106.1, read as the reverse complement.
CATAACAGGGTAAAGGTTAGGAAAACATACAACATATGACTAACTCTTTACCAACTTTTAATGACTCTGAGAAAGAAAGCTTTTGAAAACGTTGTGAGAAAAGGAGAAAATGCTGGTAACCAGCATTTTCTCCTTTTTCCACAATGTTTTCTACCATTTTGAAATTAAATTTTAAATTTGATTCACATCCATGTTGTTGTCCGCAAATGCTTTCAACTTGGATATGTCAAAAATCTTGTTTCTCCTTGGTTAACTCTTTACCAAACAATCACAGGTTTTCACAATCCTGAGGAGGAAGCCTCTTTTTTCCTTTTTCCACCATGTTTTTACTCTTTTGAAGACACATTTCCACCATTTGAGCCACATTTAATCTGTTGTCTGCAGGTGCTTTCAATTTGGACCAGTCTAAAACTTTGTCGTTTGGTACAGGGTTAAGACTTAGAGCACCAAATAATTGAGATGGACATTTCTCTCAAAAACAGACCAAAAAGATTTGCAATTCAAAGGGTACTACACAATATCTAGCATGATTTTGATCTAAACTGTCCATGCACCCAAGCTCGTAATCCTACTATCTTCTTTGATTTCTTCATAGCTAAGAATATTTTGTACATTAAAGGTCCAATAGGGACAAAAAAAAAACAATGCAGGTGTAAAAATACATTTAAATTTACATCAGATCATTTAAAAGTATGGAAGATATTGTGAAGATGACAATCTCTAATGTGGTTGGTCCAAGTGTAAGTCACAGGTAAAAAGATGAATTTTAAAATCAGGCAAAAAGTAAACAAAAAACAGAGTGATCTGGCAACTTTTAACCAGTTTTGAAATTATTTTCTCTGCTGGCGACTATCACTTGGACCAACCATACAATAACAGATTGTCATCTTCACAATAATTTCCATACTTTTAAATGGTATGATATAAATTTAAATGCATTCAAACACCTGCTTTGTTTACTTTTGACAGCTATTATTACTTGTAATGGTAAAACATTACTTCACAATATACATGGATTGCAAATGGAGAAAATGCTAGCACACCCAGCAAATTTTCCATTTACAACCATGTTGTAAAAGCTTGCAATTCTGATACAATGCTTCAACAGATTCCACATGGTGATAAGTCATCAATTCATAACAATCCACAAAAAGAATTTCTTGTATGTGACAGTGATTCACTTGATTCAGCCTTTCAGCATATAGGTTTCTTTTGATGTGTTACAAAAAGTGAGTACGTGAAAAAAGAACAATGAAACTGAAATTCTCTATGCAAGCTTTAGTTTCTCCATTTCCAAGCAGTGTTTTTTTGGCAGCCCTTCAGTAAGAGTTTTATCATTAGCTTTTCTTTCTCTGGAAGCCTACAACTTGGAATGGGAGAAAAACAGTACAAAGTGTAAATGGATTGAGTAGCCAAAAGAATAATATATATAAAACATTTTAGATACCCTCAGAAAATTGAGTGTGTAGTTTGTTAAACCCTGTCTCGTGATGTTCTTTGACAGTTGTTCTACCATGGCTGGCTCCTATACAATAAAAAAAAAAAAACATTCATAATCTTTTAAGGTAAATGCCTACTCTTTATCGCTCTTAGAAAGCAAAGCACATACCTTTGCAGACAGAGTAGCTTAAGATCAGACTGCACAAGACATAGAGTCTGATCTTAGATCTACACTGTCCCAGATGTTGCAAGACACTCTGACTGAAGCAGCATCAAAATAGTGCTGAGTCTTCTACATCAGATTGTACAATGCTGTTTCAGTTTTGATTAACTCTTTACTACATGATGAAATTTTTGTCCTAACCAAATTCTAAGCATTTGCAGGCAACAATCAAATTATTCCTACAAAACCTGATGAAATTTACCATAGAGCATGTACCTACTTTAAGAAAAAAGTGTTCAATTTTCCCATAGATTTTGCCTCTCCAGACGGTCTGGTGGCCAGATATAGATAGCCATTTAAACTGCTTTCACTGTACCTTTTATACCAATTGTATGGAAAAAAAAATATGGGAAAACTCAGAACTAGAGGCGCTTGAGCGCCTGTATCGCTCCACAGGCCTGATATTTCTATAATGGCGAAAGGAAGTTTTTAACAATTATCATTCAATCCTGCATTTTAGCTCACTGAAGAAACAATTTGGTAGACAACCACCATAGGAACTTACCTGCAAAACAACAATGAAATCCAATGAATAGTTTTAGAGAAGAAATTTTTCAAAGATTTTACTTTATACCATAAAAGGAAAATGAGTCTCCCATAAAAGCCATGTTTTTTGACAAGATCTTTTTTTTTTTTAAGGAATTCTGTAAACCTGTATCTAAGGAACATTCCTGCAAAATAATAATGCTATCCAAATAGCGGTTTGGGAGGAGAAGATTTTTAAAGGTTTTTTACTTTGGTTGCCATGGCAACCAGAATTCTTCATGGAACACAATTATTTGAAGAAATTCGAAAGAGGACCACCAAAGGAACATTCCTGTGAAATTTGGTAAAAATCCAGTCAATAGTTTCTGAGGAGAAGTTTTTTAAAGAAAAAGTTTACGGACGCACGCACGAACGGACGGACGGACGGACGGACGCACGACGGCCACAACGCCATGACAATAGCTCTCTGGCCTTCGGCCAGTGGAGCTAAAAATCACTTGTAACAAGGAATCATTTCTTTTCCTATCCTGTTTTCAAAACCAGTCAGCTGTAAGGACATAGGAACTTGTTTCAGTTCAGCAGTGTGTGCTGTGCTTTTTCCAGCTGGAGGTTTTTGCACGTAATGGTAACAGAAGTTGGGGGTACGCAAACAAATATGGGGGTTCAAATCTAAACAATATTATTATCACTCTTTAGTAATAAGTTAAATGAAACTTTCAAGCCAATAGTAAAATCTGGAATAATGTTATTTCTAACATAATTTTTAAATTTTTTTTTTTTTTTTTTTTTGGGGTGGGGGGGAAGTATCCCCTTATCGGACAGTGTAGATCAAGATCAGACTGCACAGAATGTGGAATGTGCAGTCTGATCTTGCATCTACACTGTCCACAAAACGTCAGTGAGTTGCGCTTAGCAGCTTAAGGATAGAAAAAATTAGAGACATTTTGTACCTCATTTGCCCCCATCTGCATTGCTATAACACTACGTGGTATAAGTTCTCGATGTTGTCTGACGGCAAAATGCCAGGTGCGTATTCTCATAAGATCGTCAAATGTAAACTCTAACAATAATCGACCTTCAGTGACAACCTGTTATAAATAAAGTTACAGTTAACTCTTTACCACACAATCCCGACTTTCAACGAACCTGAGAACGAAGCCTTTTGAAAACATTGTAGGAAAAGGACAAAATACTGGTAACCAGCATTTTCTCCTTTTACCCCAATGTTTTCTACCCTTCCCCAAACAAATTTCAATTTTTCAGTCACTTTTATTTCGTCGTCTGCTAATGCTTTCAATTTCGACTAGTCTAAATTTTATCGTTTGGTAAAAGACTTAAAACCATGAAATTTCAGATTCATCCAAATTGAAAGCAGTTGCAGACAACAAACTGTGCGTGGCTAAAATGGTGGGATGTGTATTTGTATGGATAGAAAACATTGTGGAAAAGGGTTAATTTGGTTATTGGCAATATCTTGATCCAATAATGTTTTCAAACGTTTTATTCTGTAGAGTGTTCAAAACCAAGAGCACAGCATGCAGGTATCAACGCTCAGCTGCAGCTGTTTTAGTGAAGATTGTCAGTTGAAAAAGGGGTATAACTATGCCAGAAATATTTTGATGGTTACCTGCACTGTTGTATGGGTTCTGTCTAGATGATTAACAATTTGTCCATAACAATTAGTGTAAGTTTGAAGTAAATATCTTCACTAATGACAACGCAGGGGTGTAAAATATTTTCTTTGTCTACTTGTCCTGTAGGACTAGTGGGTAGAAAAAAGTTACTCGTCGTTATGACACTATCACTTGTCCCAACTTGCGGACTTGAATGACCATTTCTACTGCATATATACTACGGTGTCGATATAAACAAAGTAGACGGTGTTTAATACTTATTTTTTCCGGTGGCTTGACTGGTAAACCTGTCCCGATCTAACAATACAGGAATTGTAGCATAGATCGTACAGGTATACTAGCCTAACCGACGTCGTGAACAGAAAACCCGTCAAGCACTTTACAGATGCCCATGCGTAATAAACATAAACATCCTGTATCGTGGTCGAAGAGTTGCTCTGGAATTTCAGTTTTACTTTCGTTTTATGTTCGCCATCAAATAACCTGTAATTTGAATTTTACTCGACAAATTTAGAATTCATTAGTTTTATAATGTACTCGTCCAACAGGACGAGCTTGGCATTTTTTCTACTTGCCCAAAGCCAAATGTTACTCGTCAATACGAGCGGACGAGTGGAATTTTACACCCCTGCAAAGATATCATAAAATATCAAAAGTTTTTGCATGGCTACCACATAGACAATGATACCTGGGCTATGACAATACCCTTCTAGCTGACTGAACAATTATTCAGCTGACAGATTTAAAGAGGCCCTTATACTCATTTTCAGCCAGTTTTAACTCGTTTTGTCTTTTTATTTTATCAAACTAGAGTCATTCTATCATCTTCATGCCAAATATTGCGCCTGACGGTTGCAAGGTTGCTTAGATTACAGTCGATAGAAAATGCATTTCGCTGAGTTGCGGCCTTCCATGTAAACAGACTCGTCGTTTCCGGTTTTTGAATCGAAGATTTTTGATATCCGTTATACACTCGGGTAGATTCGTATGATGATCATGCATTCTGTCACGTGACTATATTTGACCTTCGCCCTGCGTCTAGTGAGGTAAAACAAAGGAAAATGGAGGCTTCTCTGTTGCAGCCTTGATTTTCAGACAGAGGTTGCGGCCTATATGCAAATTACACCGTATCCTACTCTAGGTGGAAACCAACGATAAATTTCCGTGACGCACCGCCATTGTTTACAGCTTCGATCGTCAGCCAGTTTTCTTCTGACCAATGTTCGGTTTCAAATACAAATCTCCGTGTTTCTTTTTTTCAATTACACCATATATGTCAGTAATTTATCCATGTTTACACAAAGGACTGATTTCTGTACCATTCTAAATTGTTTGAAATTTAACAGCGTTTTTGCTCACCGGCTGTAGACGGGCATCTTTAAAGGTTTTATTTTATATGCAATATCAATTTTAACATTTTTGTATGAGCATTATTTAATGCCCTTATAACATTATTTTAGACATGTTATGACAAAAGTTCACATATTCATGGCTACCCTTGAGTTTTACCACAATGTTTTCTCATGCATTTGTTTTATCTTATTTTGTGCACCACTGTTAGAAAATACTAACTACATGTACTTTAATTATAAGCCACTTGTACCTTTGTGAACATTGGTTTACCATGGTGTGTTACCATGGTAGCAAGGTCACAGTCCAAGGTTATAGAGGTTGTGTGAAATGATTCTTTGGGATGTTTAAGATTGTAGTAGAGATCTGTGACTCCTCCTTCAAACACACTTCTGAAATATCGTGGAATTAATGTCCGCCCGATAGCTGAAATACATCATAGAATTATATTACAGTCAGAATACTCATGAATGATTAACCCTTTACAACATAATTCCAAGTTTTAACAATCCTGAGAAAGAAAGCTTTTGTAAACACTGTGGGAAAAGGAGAAAATCCTGTTAACCAGCATTTCTCCTTTTCCCATAATGCTTTTTAGCCTATTAAAGGGTAACTTCCATCATTTGAGCCACCTTTAACTCTTTACCACACAATCCCGACCTTTAACGACACTAAGAGAAGCCTTTTGAAAATATTGTGGGAAAAGGAGAAAATGCTGGTAACCAGCAATTTCTCCTTTTACCACAATTTTTTCTACCCTTCCCAAACCAAATTTCAATTTTTCAGTCACAATTATTCTGTCGTCTGCAAATACTTTCAATTTGGACCAGTGTATAATTTTGTCGTTTGGTAAAGAGTTAAAATAGCAGTCTGCAATTGCTTTGAATTTTGACAAGCCTAACATTTTGTCATGTGATAAAGAGTTAACAATTTTTAGACATTTATTACAAACAAAATTTATTTCTGTTCTTTCAAATTCTAGTCATATTTTTTTTTATCTATTGTTTCTAACTTTCACATGTTTATCAAGTAAATGAAATCTTAATGATATCTGCTGTTTCCAGCTTTGTGTCATATCAAAATCTTTAAAGTGTTTATCAAACAATATAATTTCACACTTCTAAATTGAAAGCAATTACAGACAACAAAATAAATGTGAAAGGTTAGTGATCATTGTGAGAAAAGGAGAAAATGCTGGCAACCAGCATTTTCTCCTTTTCTCACAATGTTTTCAAACATCTTTAACATCAGGGTCAGCCTGCGTTGACCCCTTTTCACGGAGTATGACTCATTTATTTGCTACTATTACTGATAGATTGTTAAGAATGTGGCTGAAATCAAAATTTCTATTATTTGGGTATCATTTCTAGAATGAAAATGTCTGTTACATTTATTCAGCGCTCTAAGGTTTCAGATTATTATTGGTTACAATTGGTTCAAAGTGTAAACATTACTGTATCTCTTTGGTCCATCCTCCAAACAGAAGGATAAGGTGAGAGTGGCCTCATCTTCAAAGAACTCTGTGGCAAAGGCATCCCACCATAAATTGTCACTTTCCTGGAAGGAAAGTTAGATAGTATGATAAATAACTCATTGTACATGTCTTTTTGGCACTCCTCCAAACAACTTTTGAAACTATTTTAGCAAAATTCAAAATTGCTCTAAACTCTCTACCACACAATGGTTTAAACAACTCTGAGAGAGAAACCTTCTAAAGACATTGTGGGAAATGGAGAAAATGCTGGTTGCCAGCATTTTCTCTTTTTCCCACAATGCTTTCTACCCTATCAAAGACAAATTTCATCATTTGAGCCACACCTAAATTGCTATCTGCAAACACTTTCAATTTGTACTAGTCTGAGTTTTTATCGTGTGGTAAGAGTTAACAGGCAGTTCCTCCTTTTTGCCACAATGTTTTCTGAACTATGTTCCACAAACCCTATCTTGAGACATTTTGCAATCAATGATTTCAATTTGGATAAGTCTTATCTTATTTAGACTGTTAAGCCTTCACCACACAATTCTGAATTTTAACAACTCTGAGGCAGACAAGGAAAATGTGACTCAAAAATTGATATTTGTTTATGGAAGGGTAGGAAACATTGTCAAAAAAGGAGAAAATGCTGGTCAACAGCATCTTCTCCTCTTTCCACTTTGTTTTCAAAAGCTTTCTTTCTCAGTATCATTAAAACTTAGAATTGTAAACAGCACAATTGTGTGGCAATTTTAATGCCATGTTGCTACTAATCTGGTAGTATTTCTACAGTGAACTAAAAAGTAAATGTTCATTCAGAAGTATAAATCCTTCCCTCTTTTACCCAAAGACAAACACTGTTTTGCCTATGGCTAGGTGGGAAAGCAGCTTGTGACTTTGAACTGAATGTTGTGTGTACTTTGAGTAAAGAAACACCAGGGCCTATATTAACCAACCATTCTTAAGAACGTTCTTAGTCTTCTTCTCCAGAATTTTCTAAATTTGAAAGTAACACAACTTTTGTTGCTACACCATTCAGTTTAGTATATCACCAGTTGTGTTACTTTCAATCATCTGAACTAGGCATAATCCCGGAAACCTACCCCCACCATGGAATTTGTTTGGCAATAATGGGGAGAAAATGCAAGAAATGTGTGGAATGAATATTGAAATGGTGGAAACACACGACTTGCATACATGTATTCACAATTTGAACATTTATTCCAAAAATTCCTTGTGTTCTCCTCCAAAAATTGCCAAACAAAATCCATGGTGGTGACTTCCAAGGATTGTGTCCTAAACTAGAGCAAAAGGAGTTAATTCTCTATATTTCAGAATGTGTTGATTCTTTACCAAAGAACAAAAATTTTGACTTTTCCAAACTGATAGCATTTACAGAAGACAAAATAAATATGACACAAAAAATTCGTTTTGATTTATGAAGGGTAGAGAACAATGTTGGAAAAGGAGAAAATGCTGGTTACCAGCATTTTCTCCTTTTCCCACTAAGTTTTCAAAAGGCTTTTGCCTCAGGGTCATTAAAACTTGGGATAGTGTGGTTAAGGGTTAACTCTTTACCACATGACAAAAATGTAGACTTTTCCAAATTAAAAGCAATTGCCGATGACAATTCATATGTGGCTCAAAAGACCCAATTTTGTATTTGAAAGGGTAGAAAACATTACAGGAAAAGGAGAAAATGCTGGTCAACAGCATTTTCTCCTTTTCCTACAATGTTTTCAAAAGGCTTCTTTCTAAGGGTTGTTAAAACTCAGGATTGTGTGGTAAAGGGTTAACTCTTTACTACAATCCCGACTTTTAACGACCCTGACAGAGAAGACTTTTGAAAACATTATTGGAAAAAGGAGAAAATGCTGGTAACCAGCATTTTCTCCTTTTCCCATAATGTTTTCTACCCTCCCCAAAACAAAATTTTAATTTTTGAGTCACATCTGATTTGTCGTCTGCAAATACTTTCAATTTGGACCAGTCTATAATTTTGCCGTTTGGGAATGAGTGAAAAGCCTTCTAGTGCACAGGTATCACAAGGCAACTGCATGGCTGGAGAGGATAAATGTGAATGAACTTTCTATGTACAAAGGCGTTACCCCTCATCCTTAGTTCCTTACCTCTGTCCTTTGCTGTTGACCAGCCCCCCTAGCTCAGTTGGTAGAACGTAGAACTCGTGAATGTGATGTTTCGGGTCACTTAAGAGTGTGGGTTCGATTCCCACATCCAGCCATCTAAAATTACTAATAGTCTTTGGGGTGAGACGTTAAACCGAGGCCCTGTGTGATGGTGCTATACACAGAGCATGTTAAAGAACCAGGCGTAACTTAGGATGGGTTTTGTCCTGTATATGCACTATCCCCCGTAACAATACTAACAGCCTTCAGGGGGGCATCGCCCATATGGGCAACTGGTGGTGACAATAAATAAATGCAAATTCAATCAATCTTACCTCTGTCCTTTGCTGTAGCCGCTTGTTCAAGTCATGTATCCTGTAGTCAGGTTGCCCCATGTGTGGTGCGTGTCGCCTGTTAGAATACATGGAAAAGGGAGATGAGTAAAATGGGTCTGAATTTACCGGTGCCATACCTCCAAGGGGCATCCCAGAATTCATCATTTTAAAGTCCATGCTTTTAGAACTCTGTCGCCTGTGTCATACAAAACTTGGCCTATTTCAGGTCTTTTGCCTATCCATCACATCTAGAAGTTGTCACAATAATGTGTCAGACTGCAATTATGTCTCTCCAGCTTTCATCACAAGTCTTTACACATTCCATACTTAATATTTATACATTGTACTACTTTGAACAGCTGTTGGTATGTATAAGTTCATTCATGTGTTTGTCACCTACATACACTCTTATTGTCCAAGATGCTGAAGACACTTCCTGAATCATGGTAGATCTATTCGGTACTTAACTCTTTACCAAATGACAGATCCAAATTGAAAGCAGTTGCAGATGACAATTTTAATATGGCTCAAATAGGGAAAATTGTCCTAGAAAGGGTACAAAATATTGTGGGAAAAGGAGAAAATGCTGGTTTCCAGCATTTTCTCCTTATCCCACTATGTTTTCTAAAGGCAATCTTCTTCGGGTCGTTAAAACTCGGGACAGTGTGGTAAGGAAGTTAAGATAGTTTCTTCTGTCACATTTCCATGTAGATTTAGTTAGATGATGGTAACTCTTTATCAAACAATCCTAAGTTCTAACCCTTGAACAGACGATGTCATGTTTTAGAGACAAAGGAGGAAATGCTGGTAACCTGGTAACCAGCATTTTTTCCCATTTCTACCATGTTTTCTACCCAATCATAAACAAAAAATGGTATTTGAAAAATATGAAATTTTTGTCCGCAAATACTTTCAATTTGGACCAGTCTACTTTTTTGTCAACTCATAAAGAGTTAAAAGACTTGAAACCATCAATTGTGAGAAAAGGAGAACAATGTAGGAAACCATTTATCCCATTCTGATATGGCTTGCAACACACGAAAAGGGGCATTCAGACATTTGCGTAAAGTGTCGTCTCGGATCAGCCTGCGCAGTCTGCACAGGTTAATCTGAGACAGCACTTTACGACTACATGAGATTTTGTCCTTCAGTAGACATATGCAAAACAGAAAATCACATAAAAACAGAGTGTCGTTTCGGATTAGCCTGCACGGACTGCGCAGGCTTATCCGAGACGACACTTTACGCAAATGTCGGAATGCCCCTTTTAGCGTGTTGCAGGCAATATGGTTTGCAACCTTTTCTGAGACAAATATCATCATATGAGCCACTGTTTTAACATAGATCTACAAGTTTATGATTTCAGTGTGGAAAAATTGAAGTGCTAATCCTTTACCATACAGTTGCAAGTGTCAATGAACTTCAAGGAAAAAAGAGAAGGCTCTTGAAAAAAATTAGGGAAGGAGACAATGTTGGCGACCAGCATATTCTCCATTTCCTACAAAGCTTTATTGTAACCATCCAGAGACTGATTCCACTATTTGAGCCATACTGAATAGTTGTCTGCAAATAGTTTGAATTTGGACAACGCTAATATTTTGACATTATGTAACTCTAAGCCAGAACAGCATCCTGTCATATTCCACACAACTTTGCAGTTACATGAAGAGAGATAATTATAAGCCCTCAATGAATGGCAATAAATAGAGTTTATTTCATCAGCTTTTGGTTAATATGGGGTAATATTTGCTGAAAAAGGGAAAGGTATGCGAAAATAACGAGTGCCGTAAGGCACGAGTTATTTTCGCGGACCTTTCCCTTTTGAGGCAAATATTTCCCCATATTAACCACAAGCTGATGAAATAAATTAGATATTATATTTCCTCTGATTATTTTGTCAACGAATGCCACTTTTAAAACTTAAAAACTTAAAAAACTTAAAAAAGTAGTTCCAGATTTTCGGCAGGAGGAAAATATTCACTGTGACGGGGAAATACTTCCCCCCCCAGCTTAAATTATGACATTTCTTAACCCGTAACATTTCTAAAAATAGACACATGAAATATAATATATTTTAATACAGTCAAATTAATATAAACAATTTGTCTGAGGCAAGATCATATTGCATATTATGTGCCATCAAATTCTGACCTTGATTAATTGTATGATCTTTAACGCTGTTTTTAACATTTCAGTTGTATCAAGGTGGCCAGTGCACATATCCATGCTTTTCTGGAGTTTCTGTTATCAGTACTTCGCACAATATTCTTCCAAAGCCACTGGCTTCTTTCCCACATAACCATTGTCCAAACAATGATCAGCCATGAAAGAGGAATGAACACTGTCCCCCACAACTATTATCAATCTTCAGAGAGAAATTGGCCAAGCTGGGGATCCAAACCAGCGACCCCATGGTCTCAAGTCCTGTACGCTACTGACTGTGCTAGCAGGGCTCAGCACCATCTGACCTTGGATCTGCACGGTGCATAATAACTCTATACAGTTGACAAAGGTATAGATTTGTCAAAATTGAACATATTTGCAGGCAACTAATTAAATGTGGCTGAAGGAAAGGGTTCCGTCTTTGAAAAGGCATAAAACATTGTGTCTGTGGAAACAGAAAATGCTTGATACTAGCAATTTCTTCTTTCCCTTGATAGTTTTCATAATCCTTATTCCTTGAGGTTTGTAGCCCTTTATCACACAATCATCAGTTTTCACAACCTTAGGAAAATTGCCTTCTAAAAACATGAGAATAGGAGAAAATACTGGTAACCAGCATTTTCAACCGGCATTTTCTCCTTTTCCCACAGTGTTGACTACCCTTCAAATGGTGAAATTCTATACTTCATTCAGTTATTTTGTTGTCTGCAAAAAGCTTTCAATTTGGGCAAGTCTCAAATTTTGTTGTTTGGTAAAGGGTTATAGGGACTGTTTAGTACAGGGTTGACACTGTAAAACTAGATCAAGAACCTGAACTCTTTATCACACTACAAAATTTACACTACATCTAGTTCAAATTGAAAGCATTTCCAGACGACAAAAAAAATGTGGATAAAATGATGAGCTTTGTCTTTGACAGGGTAAAAAACATTGTGGTAAAAGGAGAAAATGCTGGTTACCAGCATTTTCTCCTTTTCCCATAATTTTTTCAAATGCCTTCTTTTTAAGGTCGTTGAAAGTTAGGATTGTATGGTAAAGGGTGAAGGAATAATCCTTTTACAAACCACAAGTTTCTCTCACAAGACTCTCCCAAATTCAAACAACAGTGTCTGCAGACGACAAATTAGAAATTGGTACAAATGAAGTTTTATGACTGGGTAGAAAATGTTGGAAAAGGGGAAATTGCTTGTATTAACTCTTTAACCACTTACCACACAATCCCTTTTAGCGACCCTTTGAAAGAAGCCTTTTAAAAACACTATGGGAATAGGAGAAAATGCTGTTAACCAGCATTTTCTCCTTTTCCCACAATGTTTTCTACTCTTTCCAAAACATATTTCACTTTTTCAGTTACATTTAGTTTGTCTTCTGCCAATGCTTTCAGTTTGGACCAGTCTAAAATTTTGTCGTTTGGAAAAAGAGTTAACGGACGACAAAGTTTTAGACTGGACCACATTGAAAGCTTTTACAGACAATTTAAATGTAACTCAAAAACTGAAATAGGTCTTTTGAAGGGAGGAAAACATTGTGGGTAAGGGAGAAAATGCTGGTTACCAGCATTTTCTGCTTTTCCCAAAATGTCAGACACCTTTTCCCTATAGGTCTTTCAATCTCGGGATTGTGTGGTACCGGTAAGAAGGCTACCTAAGCACATATCCTAACCCTCTGCTAAACAAAATCAGGCTGACAAATTCCACATTTGAGCTACATTTCAATTGTTGTCTGCAAATGCCTCCAATTACGCTGGCTTTAAATTTTTGTTCTCTAGAATGGAGTTAATGAGATACAGTTAAAAAATAAACGAAAGGGTGCTAAACGAAGTAAATCCATCTATACTTTAACCCTTTACTGCACAATCCTGAGTTTTAACAATCTTGAAAAAAAAGACTTCTGAAAACATCGCGGGAAAAGAAGAAAAATGCTGGTCCAATTTTCTCCTTCCCGTAACATTTTCCACCCAATAAAAGGCAGAAATCACTATTTGAGCTACATTTAACTCTTTACCACACAATCCCGACTTTTAACGACCCTGAGAAAGAAGCCTTCTGAAAAAATTGTGGGAAAAGGAGAAAATGCTGGTAACCAGCATTTTCTCCTTTCCCCACAATGTTTTCTTCCCTTCCAAAAACAAAATTCAAATTTTGAGTCACTTTTATTTTGTCGTCTGCAAATGCTTTCAATTTGGACCAGTCTAAAATTTTGTCGTTTGGTAAAGAGTTAAAACGTCGTCTGCAAAAGCTTTCAATTTTATGCAGTCCAAAATTTTGTTGCTTGGTAAAGAGTTAATTTAAAAAATAATCACTTCAACATCACACTGTTTCAACACAACTACGAGAATCTGATTTTAACACAACACATTGATCTGAAATAACTAAAGGAAATCTTCACTCTATCCCAAGTTCTCCGTTGTATTTAAAAATGCAAAACCAACATTAATTACAAGTTTCCTGCACAAAAGAAACGGAAAAAAAAAATGTGAAAGAAAACACAAAATTTTCTTAAGGTCAGAAACCATCTCTATGACTAGAATTTTCTTTTTAAATTTTCAAAGCAAAAAGGGACTGTAGTAAGTGCACACTTGTAACACTAAAGTAAGCATTTCCGCATCAAAACTTAGGTTGAATCAATGTCAACATGTTAAATATAGTTGTGAAGTGCAACAGTCTGCAAATAATGCCTCCACAAACAGTCTGTGTCCAACCAATTTTTGCCCATGCAAAAGTGAAGGTTTTTGACATCTAACCTACATGTATACATACTGGTATACCACTGAACATGTGTACATTATTGCATACATGTATACAGATTATTTCATTTGCATTGTGGGAAAGCCTGGGGGCTCAGAGAGGGGAACTTCACTAGTCAGGTGTATTTCAGTCACATACCAACTTTACATTGTCAGACCAAAATCTTTCATACACCCCTTTCTCAACCTAAGAAAAACAGTTATCAAATACAGATTAAGCCCACAAGAAATAGTTTAATTTCCCATGATTTATTCAGAGATTCTAGTTGCTTTTTTCCTTGGACAGCCTCCTGCCTTACTTACAGACTGAACTGAAAATAGCCCTGGTAATCAACTATAGTCTATATCTCAGTACAGTGCTCCCAAATAACATAGCCAATATGGATGGATGAGAAAAGCATACTGACCTAACTCTCCCTCTCTATTATTGATTTACACCCTTTCTCTCTATTTCACCATAAACCTATGTGCAACCCATGCCCTCCTATCTTTTTTATGTACCTGTGGCAGAAGAGTCTATTTGGAAAACATTGTGACAAATAAAGATTTAATCCTTACGAGCAATTTCTTTGCAAAATATTTTCTTGAATAATGCTAATGACAAAATATTCTCATTATTTACTTGTTCTACAGTGTATAAATATTTAACCCTTTACCACACAATCTCTTTCTTTAAGTATCACATGGAAGAAGGCTTTTGAAATATTCCGGAAAAGAAGAAAATGCTGGTAACCAGCATTTTCTCCATTACCCAATATGTATTCTCCCCTTTACAAAGACAAATTCCAATGTTTTCGCCACAAGTAATTTGTCGTCTGCATATGATTCTACCTTGGACATATCTAAAATCTTGTAGTTTGGTAAAGAGCTAACCCTTTTGGCACCATAAGCTAAAACAGTGACTTTAGCAGACGGCATAGATCAAGATCAGACTGCACAGAATGTGCAGTCTAATCTGTGATCTATACCGTCCGCTTGTGTAGTCAAGCCTATACAGTCAAAATCTTTGTAAGTTTCAATGGATAGTATTTAGAGACGTGGAAAGAGGTTGAGTTTATTTATTTGGCACTGAAAGAGTTACAGCACAATCACAACATTAACTGTACTGGCAAGGAAAGTTAGAAGAGCTATCCTTTCTTTCTTTATACCAAACACTGAAATTGTGCATTGTGCCAAAAGGAGAACATACTGGTTATCACATTTTCTCCTTCCTGGTATTGTTTGGTAACTCTTTACCAAGCGAGAAAATTTTAGACACGTCCAAATTGAAAGTATTTGCAGATGGCAAAATAAATGTTACTCAAGTATTTAAACTTTATTTTCAAACAGGTAGAAAACATTGTGGGGCAGGGATAAAATGCTAGAAACCAGCTTTTTCTCCTTTTCTCACAATGTTTTTAGAAACCTTTTTCTCAGGGTCATTAAAACTTGGGATTTTGTGGTAGAGGGCTAAAGGAGCGGGTCCTTACCATAAGAAAAACATTCATAGACAGTAAACAGTAATACATAGACAAGAAAGCTAAATGTGGCTTTAATAATTTGATTGCTTTCTAACAGGATAGAATTTGTCTGTGTGAAAGGAAAAAAAGCTCATTTGCTGGTATCCAAAATTTTCTCCTTTTTCCATGATTTTTCAAAAAACTTTCTTTCCTAGGACAGTGAAACACATGGGTCACAACAGTATTTTTTTGACTCTTTAACATTAAAAATTAGTACAAATGAACTGAAACTGTCTGATAGTGTTGAGAACATTGTGGGAAAAAGGAGAAAATGCTAGTTACCAGCATTTTCACTTTTTTCCCACAATGTTTTCAAAAGCCCTCTTTTGATTCCTTGTGAAGGTTGTTTGGTGAAGGGTTAACTCTATACCAAACAACAAAATTTTGGACATGTCCAAATTGAAAGCATTTGCAGACGACAAATTAAAAGTGTCTCAATTTATGAAATTTGTCTCTGAAAGGATAGAAAACCTTGTAGGAAAAGGAGAAAATGCTGTTACCAGCATTTTCTCCTTTTCCCACAAGGTTTTCAAAAGCTTTTCTTCCCAGGGTCGTGAAAACCAGGGTTTGTTTGGTAAAGAGTTAAATCAATACTGGATGCCCTCAGACCAATACACAACTAACAAAGTCGACACATCACCTGTTACCTTAGGGGATGCATTTTTCCACTTACAGCAAACCACTTTGGAAAACACTTTCACAAAAGGAGAAATTGTTTGCAGGGAGAATTTTCTCCTTTTGCAGCATATCTTGAGCTAATCAATATTGATTTAAAGGTGGGTATTTAGATTTTTCACATCTCACCAAATTAAAAAATATATGTAACACTGAAATTTATATGAAAAAACAATACAAATCATTAATAGTTAAGAATCATAAAATTACAAAAAAAAAATTTTTTTTGATGGTGTTCCCTTAAAAGGCTACGTAGCCTCTTAATGTATTTTTAGATTTCGCGCCAGAAATCAAAAAAGCATTGTGCGAATGTCAAGTGACTGGCACGTGACTAATAACGCTTAAATTCCATAACATAACAAATATGTAATTATTTTCAATAATGTCTTCTTCTGACGCTATGTTTGAAGCTTCGTCTGTGTATTTCCAGTATGTAAATGAGCGAGTTGCTCATGTAAAAATAGACCGTGTTTCCCGTCGGTGTCGACCTGGGCCGTAGTAAATCTCTAATTTCTCTTGTTGTCGGATGGTTTTCGACTACTGGGGTTTTATGAATGAAAATTAAAAGGCTTTGGGAGTATAAGGATGATTTTTGTGTATTTTTGTAAAATTTTTGTCCCAAAATCTGAAGGGCCACCTTTAAAGTGCTTATCCAAAGATTTTAAGGATCTTCATTGTGCTCTGTTGCAAACTGGTTTCAGAGGGTTTCAGAAGGAGATAATGCTGGTCCCACAATGCTTTTAAATCTTTCGAACACAAATCTCAGCATTTGAGCCCCATCAAATGTGTCATCTGGCACCAAAATGGACAAGTGTAAACGATTCTGTTGTCTGGTAAAGGGCTCAAGAAAATAATACCCCCTTTCAACATCACCTTATCCATTTAACAACTATATAAAGTCTGGACATTCAAGGCTGTTGTGTCCAGGTGATCAAACTGGTACTTGTGTTTGTAAACCCCAGATCAGGGCATGTATTCATCGACCATTCTAATAAAAATACTATTAGTCTTGTGCACAAGAATATTGTTAAGTTGGAAAGTAATACAACTTCTGATTGGCTAAACCATTGGTTTAGCCAATCAGAAGTTGTGTTACTTTCACATTTAGAAATTCTTGAGAATTTGATAAGACAACTTCTGATTGGCTAAACCATTGGTTTAGCCAATCAGAAGTTGTGTTACTTTCACATTTAGAAATTCTTGAGAATTTGATTGATTTATTGATTGACTGATTGATTGAATGATTAAATGGTGTTTAACACCATTTTCAACATTATTTATAATATAATATTATCGCGGCAGCCAGTGCACCTGTCCATGCTTTCCTGGAGTTTCTTTTACCAGAACTCTACACAATTTTCTTTCCAAGCTACTAACTGCTTTCCCACATAACCATTGTCAAAACAATGGTCACTGTTGGGAGAGGATTGAATCCCGACACAATGAGTATCACTATCCTCAATGAGAATTAGCCGAGCCTGGGATCGAACCAGGGACCCCTGTTCTCAAGTTCTGCACTCTACCGACAGAGCTACCAGGGCTCTGCCTTGAGAATTAGGAAAGAATATTCTTCAGAATGGTTAGTGAATACAGCTCTAGAACAGTACATTCAAATCTACAGTCAACAGAGGCACAAGTAGTGCTCCTTGAATGCTCAGAAACTTAGTATCCCCCTCCCCTACCAGTCATATACTTTATGATACCATTATGCTTTATGATTTATACCAGTCCTGCCTTTTTGAAATAGAAACTTATTGGCAACACCCATATCATTATATCGTCTGATTTAATTGCTTGATAGACTGAATGGTATTTTACACTACTTTCAACATTACTTCAGTCATGTCATGGTACACCTCACATGTTCATGTATGCACCATATTCACCAGTACTTGGCTAGGGCTCTGAAGTATCTTGCCCAATGACACTCCCACAACAATTCCAGTGTGTCTAGTGAGACTTGAACTCAGTGCCTGCTGGTAACGAGTCCCACACATTCACCGCTGAGCCACACAGGACCCCATATCCTCAGATTTAAAGACATCTTTTTTTATCAGAACCAAAGGCAACTAGAACTACTGTAAAGCAGACAAATACCCCCCACCAGCACCTTGTCACTGAAGCAGCACAATCAGAGAACGGAAATGATTTTCAAAACAAAGATCACCAGTGATCTTAATCTTTGACCCATGAGACCTAGAAACAATAGGGCACCTCCTTGGGTCATGAGCAATATTTGTATAAAGTTTCAGGGTCCTGCGTCAAACAGCTATTAAGGTAGAGCATGGAAACGATTTTTCAAACAATGTTCATCTATGACCTTGACCTTTGATTCATGTGACCCAAAAACTATAGGGCATCTCCTTGGGTCATGAGGAACACTTTCATAAAGTTTCAGGGTCCTAGGTCAAACGGCTTTAGAGTACAGAATGAAAAACATGAAACAGATTTACGGAACGACAGACAGACATGATGAAACCAGTGTACCCCCCCCTCTTATATAGTTACAAGGTACTTAAAATGCAAATGTATAGATTAAGATCAGCATGTATGTTACATGCAGTCTGATCTCAATACACTATAAAGTATTATATGGGGTCTACCTGTATACAGCCCCCCCTTTTTGATGCTGCAAAAAGGAATTTCTGACAGGTACAACAGCTTGTTATAGTTCAGCTGTGAAACATTCTTGCCTCAGCCTAGTCTACCTTGTTTTCTGGTGATTTCACCCTTTACCACACAGTCTAGAGTTTTAACAACCCCCACCTGAAGGAAAAGACTTTTGAAAACATTTTGGAAAAAGGAGAAAATGCTGGTAACCAGCATTTTCTCCTTAACACATAATATTTCCTAATACAAATTTCACATTTTATTCAACATTTGTCTTCTACAACTTCCTTCAATTTGAACCAGAGTCTGTCCTGTGAGTTAACCCTTTAACACATAATCCCAAGTTTTAACAACCCTATAAAAGAAGTTGTTTGAAAACAATGTGGGAAAAGGAGAAACTGCTGGTCACCAGCATTTTCTCCTTTTACACACAATGTTCTCTATCCTATCAAAAACATGTCCCTCGATTTCAGCCTCATTGTTTACAAATGCTTTCAATTTGGACAAATCTAAAGTTTTCTTGTTTGGTAAAGAATTTACTCTTTACTAAAAGGCAAAATTCTGTACCAGGTGAAATTCAAAATTTTGCAGACGACAAAATTGATGTAGCTTAACTGATGGTTTCTTTTAAAAGGGTGGAAAGGATTGTGGGGAACGGAGAAAATACTGGTTACCAGCATTTTCTCCTTTTCTCACAATGTAAACGAAAGACTTCATCTTTACGGTCATGAAATTCTGGATTGTTTGCTAAAGAGTTAAACTTTTACCACACAATCCCGACTTTTAATGACCCCAAGAAAGAAGCCTATCGAAAACATTGTGGAAAAAGGAGAAAATGCTGGTAACCAACATTTTCTTTTTTTCCCACAATGTCTTCTACCCTTCCAAATACAAATTTCAATTTTAGAGTGACATTTATTATGTCTTCTGCAAATGCTTTCAATTTAGACCAGTCTAAAATTTTTGGTAAAGAGTAAAGGCAGTGCAAGGTTAGAAATCACAACAGTCAGAGAAGCTAGCTCTGACTGCTACAAGGTAATTTTAGAATCAATAATTGAAAATCAATGACATTCCAGAACAGCTACATTTTTCTCTCTCTAAGACTCTCAGAAACATCCTCCTGTGGTTCCCTTGGTGATATTATCAATAAATGGACCCTTCTAAACTCATCAGATCTGTGTTGCAGGGGTTCACATAGAAAGTTATTCTTATTCCAGAAATATTATTCTCAAACTAAAACTTGTGTTACGTGGACTCGGTATACCGGTAGTTCTCTTTATGAAACAGTTCCAAGAAGTATAATAACAAAGGTTTCAGCTCTGTAATAAATTGATTAATTCTTTACCATACAATCCTGAGTTTTAACAACCGTGATGTAGAAGGCCTTTGAAAACATTGTGGAAAAAGGAGAAAATGCTGGTAACTATCAAACATAGAAATTATCATTTTAGCTACGTTCCATTTGTCATCTGCAAATGCTTTTAATTTGGGCTAGCCTAAAATTTTGTTGATTGGTAAAGAGTTAAACTAGGATAACTCCAAACTGTATAACAGCTGTACCTCTTTGACTTCCAGCATTGAAGAGTAGAAGGTGATCATGAATGATAGCCAATGCCTTAACCCTTTACCACACAATCCCGATTTTTGACGACACTAAGGAAGAAGCCTTTTGAAAACAATGAGGGAAAATGAGAAAATGCTGGTAACCAGCATTTTCTCCTTTTCCCACAATGTTTTCTACCTTATCAAATAAATTAATCACCATTTAAGCAACATTTAATTTGTCTTCTGCAAATGCTTTCAATTTGGACAAGTCTACATTTTTGTCGTTTGGTAAAGGGTTAATGTATTGACCACGAAATAAAAAGGCCCTTTAGGACCTCAATCACTGTATTTGCAGTGATTTTGCTTAGTTACTAGCATACATCATGTGGACTTTATCGCAGAAACAAGAAATGTAAACTTTAAATGAACACTTTTCCCTCACTAATTGTCAAATTGTTTTCCAAATCTATATGATTCAAGCTTTTGATGACATAAAGAAGCTGTGTAAGTTTCATGAATATCAAACCACAAAATGCAGACGTTACTTGAGAAAATATTAAGATTAAAATAAGAAATGTAAATTTTCAACTTCAAAAAGCTACTTTTCCCTTACTGATTGTCATTATTTCATTCAAAATCATGCAGACTTTAATGCATAAATAAGAAAAAGCTAACAGACGGACAGAGAGACGGAAACCACACCATAAAAGAAAGGTCTGCGAGCTTCCAGCCAGTAGTGCTAAAAAATAAAAACCTGTGGGGAAAAATGAATATCTTGGGATGAAAAGAAGCAAAACAGACACCTTGGCAAATGGAACAAGAGGGCCATGATGGCCCTGTATCATTCTACTTCCTTATAAGCAAATGTTCCACACACATATCTGGCAGTGAGACATATTAACCAAAAGAGACCTGTACTGAAATAAAGTTCATTGAGATATAACCTTGGTGGCAAAAAGTCTTAACTTTTTCACATGCCAAGATGATGTAAATGAATACAAGCATATCCAATCTAGAATTTTTGTATTACTCTAACAAATTGACCTGAAATTGACCTTTATGCAAAGAATAATTAGAAAGTGAATATTTTTATCATCATGTATACTCGGACAGTACGGAAATACTATTAACGGTAAATATCGTGTTTGATTCTTTCAATACCATAGCTAAAGGAACAAGCTTTTGCAAATGACATAGATCAATATCAGACTGCCTAGAAAGTGCATCTTTGATCAGTGTCATCCGCCACATAGTACCAATTTAAACCAACAAAATTATGTTTATTTCACGCATTTAAAGTATTCTGTAAAACACGATAAATCTATTGGCCGTATTAAGAGTTGAAAATCGCTCACGCAGTTTCGCATTCACATGACAATAGCCGAAGCTAAGTCTGGATAGTAATTCAAGCATGTAATATATGGTAATAGAGGTCATTTATTTCATGTCAATTTATTCGAGGAATACTAAACATCAACAAACTGTTGCAAACAGTCTTTTGACAAGGAAATTTCAGTAAGTTAAGTAGCAGAATTTATTGATTGTAGGGTATTAAATGTAATTTTCGAGATTATTTCACTACATTGCAGCAGTCAGTGCATTTAATCCATGCTTATCTGGAATTTTTTTCAATACTTCACACATGATTCTTCCAAAACCACTAGTTACTTTTGCACATAATCATCATCAAAACAATGATCAGTGATGAGAGAGGAATGAATCCTGTTGAAATGACTATCATGAATCCTCAGGAAAAAAAATAAGCTAGCTAGGGATATGAACCAGCAACCTCCTGCTCTCAGGGCCTGTATACTGACTGCACTACTAAGGCTCGGTTAAGAAGCGGAAAAACAGTTTTTCAATGACACAGGGCCATGATATAAGCTCGACCAGAGCAGCTACAATCTCACATCTCAGTGCAGCATCGACTTTTAAAATGCTTTTGGAAACACAGGGCATTTTTCTTCTCTACTTTGAGTAGTTTATTTCTCAGGCTTATAAAATTTATGTAAATCTAATTTGAATTTGTGTGTCTGTCAATAATCATATTTGCAAGCGCTTTCTTGCACCTTGAATCTTCTTCTTTCCCTCTTCTTTCTTTGTTTGAATGGTGTTTTACGCCGCTTTCAACATTATTTCAGTCATATCACAGCGACAGCTCACATATTCATGTTTCCCTGGGTTTCACCAGTACTAGCTTGGGGCTCTGAAGTGTCTTGTCCAAGGACGCTCCTGTGAAAAACCCAGTGGAGCCAGCGAGGCTCGAACCAGGGGGCTCCAGGTCACGAGTCCTACACTTTACCACTGAGCCACACAGGACCCCCTCTTCTTTCTAACCTTCAGCATATGTGTCTGTAACTGTTTGGATTTTTACCCCCCCCCCCCATAACCTGTAATTTGATGTGCAATTAACTCTCTACAACACAATCCAGAGTTTTAATGACCCTGAGGAATAAAGCCTAGCGTAAACCTTGTTGCAAAAGTAGAAAGTACTGGTAACCAGCATTTTCTCCTCTTTCCACAGACTTTTCTACACTTCCATAGACAGTTACTATCATTTCAGCTACATTTAATTTGTCGTCTGCAAGTGCTTTCAATTTGGACCAGTCTAAAATTTCATCATTTTGTAACAAGTTAGGGTGAAGGAATCAAAGAAACAGAGAGAAATACCATAAAGGTCACCATCATTAACCCTTTACCATACAACAACATTCCAGACTGGTCCAATTTGAAAGCATTTGCAGACGACATATTGAATCTTGCTAAAATGATGATTTTTATCTTTGATAGGGTAGGAAAAACATTGTGGGAAAAGAAGAAAATGCTGGTTACCAGCATTTTCTTCTTTTCCCACAATTTTTTCAAAAGCCAATCTCTTTCTGGGTCATTTAAGGTCGGCATTATGTAGATAATGGTTATGGTAATTTCAACTTTTGCAATATTCAGATATTACAACTCGTTTATCGAGAACTAACAGAATTGCAATGTGCAAGTGCAACAAGTATCTTGACTCTATTCCTAAAATGTATGGGAACCATAATGTCTCTTATCATTGCTCCCCTTCTAAAAAGCACTCCCCCAGCTTTCTTTCTAACCAAAATTGGGTTTACCAGACAGCCAATCAATCAATAAAGTTGAAATAAATAAGCTGGAATAAACTTACAGCATTGATATAATCCTAATAACTTCACGTTTCGATGTCATGAACACCTAACTATCCGAATAAAAGTACACTCCCAATAAGGTTATAAACTTCCAAAAACACATTCACTTGGAAAATCTTTAAGAAAGTGAAAGTATCGAAGACCAATGGCCTACATTAATCATGAATGCTACTTAAGGATAGAGCACCCTAATGGGATTCTTGTAACATCGCCTTTCATTGTACGGATTCGGCTAAGACTCTGGTTATCCGTAATTGATGTGGCGAACCAGCATCTATCAGCTGATCGATTACGGATTACCCGAGTCTTAACCCAATGCGTACGTTCTTTGGCGATGTTACAGGAATCCGCAATAGGGTGCCCTATCCTTAATGTCAAAATTTAATCATATTCGGCAGTAAAATTGATATTCTGAATTAATACAGCGGGTTTCTCAAATGGCGATTACTTTGAGTTGGTACTGACTAAAAATTCGGACCGTAATCTTACCGTTATATTTGGAAAGTATTTTGTCGTTTAAACTCTATTAATCGCATTTCCCCCCCCCCCTTCCCCCCCAATTGGAAAATGTGACCTCCCCATGGGGTCCTTAAAAGAGACAATATGGTATTTTCGTCCACATAACATAGAAAAGTGTTACACCACTTTTGTTTTGGTTCAGTCAATATTTGCTGAAATTTTGTTTGGCAAATACTGAAATAAGTAAACAAAGGAGCATTGCCAAGATTCCATTCCTCTGTGTGAGGTCTTTTGTTTTACCTTCATTCTCCAAAGGGAAGGAAACACTATCTTATTGCAGACCAAGCCCAATTGTAGCAATTTTTAACCCTTTACAACATAATCCTGAGTTTTAACAAACCTGTGGGAGATGGCCTTCGAAAAAATTGTGAGCAGAGACAATCTTTAACCCTTTACCACACAACCCTGAGTTTGAACAACCCCGAGTGAGAAGGCTTTTGAAAACATTGAGGGAAAAGGAGAAAATGCTGGTAACCAGCATTTTCTCTTTTTCCCTCAATGTTTTCTACCTTATCAAAGACAAAAATCATCATTTGAGCTACATTCAATTTTTAGTCCAAAAATGCATTCGATTTGGTAGAGTACAAAATTTTGTCTTTTGATATAGAGCTATCCCTGCCAACACCAGATTTTGTAAATCAGTGATCAGACTCCATATTCTGTGAATTCTGATCTTGATGTACACTGTCTGCAAAACATCTCTTGAACTTTAACAAGAAGCTGTAGGCTCTATGTGCTCAGGAAAAGTGACATAGATCATTTCTGTCAGCAATACACGCAACTAGCCAATCAGAAATCACCATTTTATATGGGTCCTTTTGGCTAGAACAGATTGATTGATTGATTGTATGGTGTTTAACCCGTTTGCAACATATTTCGCAGCGGCCAGTGCACCTATTCATGCTTTCCTGGAGTTTCTTTTACCAATACTCCACACCATATTCTTTCCAAGCCACTGGCTGCTTTCCCACATAACCAGCGTCGAAACAATGGCCAGCAGTAAGAGAGAAATGAATCCAGTAACTGCATCCTGTCGCAATGACTATCATCAATCCTCTGAAAGAAATTGGCTGAGCCAGGAATTGAACCCAAGACCCTCTGTTCTCAAATCCTGCAATCTACCGACAGAGCTACCGGGGCTCGGCTTAGCTTGAACAGTCTGATGGTCCTAGATCAGACTGAATTTGCAATGGGAGTCTTAATTAAAGGCCCTACAGCAGCACAAAGAAAAAAATGCCAGTGTTGAAATGCATTTGAATTTAAATCATACATTTTCAAAGTATGAAAATTATTGTGACCATGACCAATTCTATTTCTCTCCCCCTCTCTCCCATCAGTCCAAATGTTAGTCCAAATGTTAGCCCCTTTCATGGCTATGGTTGCCTTTGCGGCCAGTGTAGATCAAGATCAGGCTGCACAAAACAGGCAGTCTAATCTTCGATGTACCCTGTCCGCTTTGTTGAAACTATGTAGACAAAAGCAAGCATGAAATTGCAATTATTTGACTTGTATTTTCTAGGATGAAAATGTCTGATAGGTTTGTTTGGCACTCTAAGGGTTAACTCTTTACCACACAATCACAAGTTTTAACGACCCTGAAAGAAAAGGTTTCTGAAAACAATGTGGGGAAAAGAGGAAATGCTGGTAACCAGCATTTTCTCCTTTTCCAACAATCTTTTCTACCCTATTGAAGACAGAAATCATCATTTTTGCTACATTTATTTTATTGTCTGCAAATACTTTCAATTTGGTCCAGTCCAAATTTTGTTCATTTGGTAAAAAGTTAAAACCGTGTAAAACATTGCCAAGTCTGTCTATTTGTTGTTTGACCGCATTACCAGTCTGAGGAAAGTAAAGAGTTTCTGATACAGACTATAATACACTTATATAGTGGCTGGCCTAGGCCAACATTGATTTTCTTCAAGAATTATTGAGCCACTAGATAACTCAATTTTTCTCTCTCTCTCTCTCTGGCCAGTTGGAGGATCCAGAAAGGTAAACCATTGTTACATCCTTTGACCCTTTTCCAGACTACAAAAATGTAGAGAAGTCAAAATTGAAAGCATTTGCAGACGACAATTTCAAACCTTTAAACACAATGCTGACTTTTAACGACCCTGACAGAGGCCTATAGAAAACATTGTCAGAAAATGCTGGTAACCAGCATTTTCTTCTTTTCCCACAATGTTTTCTACCCTTTCCATAAACAACCCTGAGAAAGGGGCCTATAGAAAACAGTCAATGTGAGAAAAAGTGAAAATGCTGGTAACCAGCATTTTCTCCTTTTCCCACAATGTTTTCTACCCTTTCACAGACAAATCACTTATCAATTTAAGCCACATTTGACACTTACTGAACTACAAGACTTAAGACTAAACCAATAGAAAGCATTTGCAGATGACAAATACAAAATTGCTCGAATTGTGGGATTTTTCTACGAAAGGGTACAAAAAAATGTGGGCAACAGAGAAACTGCTGGTTACTGGCATTTTCTATTTTACCATCATTGTCTTAAAAAACCATTCACTGTCCGAGTGGTTAAAACTGAGGATTGTGTGTATAAAAAACTGTACAGTTACTGGAAAAAGAAAGTTCCCTTTTCAACTGTTCGTAATTCATCCATTTAACTCTTTACCACACAATCCCGACTTTTAACGACCCTGAGAAAGAAGCCTTTTGAAAACATTGTGGGAAAAGGAGAAAATGCTGGTAACCAGCATTTTCTCCTTTTCCCACAATGTTTTCTACCCTTCCCAAACCAAATTTCAGTTTTTCAGTCACATTTATTTTGTCGTCTGCAAATGCTTTCATCTTGGACCAGTCTATAATTTTGTCATGTGGTAAAGAGTTAACCAAACAAGAAAATTTTGGACTCGTCTAAATCCAAAGCGCTTGCACTTGACAAATGAAACATGGCTCAAATGGTGGATTTTGTCTTTCAAAGGGTAAAAAACCATGTAGGTAAAGAAGAATTTTTGTTCCCTCTTTTTCCCACCATGTTTTCAAAAGGCATCTACTTCAAAGTAGTAATAACTTCTGATTGTTTATCGAAGGGTTAAGTTTCAGTGGCAAGTTTATATCATTCTTTGTATCCTGTGTTATTTTACCAGTACAAATCACAAATCTCTAAATATAGATGTGGAAGCTTCTCAACTTTAATACTGTTTACAATCCTGTGTTAAACAACCCTTTTGGAATAAAGCTTTTGAAAGTGATGTGGGAACAGGAGAAAATGCTGGAAACCAGCATTTTCTTCTATTCGCACAGCTTTTCCTAACCTTTCAGACAACCTCTGTCCTTAGAGCCACATATAACTTCAGATTATGTAAATGCTTTTAATTCCGATAAGTCTAAAATTTTGTTTTGTGAAGAGTTAACACTGAAAATGCATACCTGTACAGATAATTTTACAGTGAGAAAGGTATGTATCACTGTAATTAAACTATAGAAAATTGTTCAACGGTGAGATAGCAATGATTTCTGTTTTAATGGATAAAATGAAACATTCAAATTCAGCTATGGTTCAAATTATTAATCCTCAGAATAAGAGGCATCACAGAATGATCTATAAGGATTTGATGGTGTAGGGGCACAAGGGAGATAATCAAATATTGACATCAATTATTTCTGTTTCATTACCTCCCTTAGGATATTGCTATCAGCCTGTTGAATGGTCATGTTTAACCCTTAACTCGTTCTTTGCTTAACCCAATACCACACAATCCCGACTTTTGACGCCCCTGAGAAAGAAGCCTTTGGAAAACATTGTGGGAAAAGGAGAAAATGCTGGTAACCAGCATTTTCTCCTTTTCCCACAGTGTTTTCTACTCTTCCCAAACCAAATTTTAATTTTTCAGTCACCTTTATTTTGTCGTCTGCAAATGCTTTCAATTTGGACCAGTCTAAAATTTTCTCGTGTGGTAAAGAGTTAACTCTTCAACTCACAACTCTGAGTTTTAAAGACTCTCCAATGCTCAGACAGGCGGCTCTTGAAAATATTGTGTGAAATGAGAAAAGTACTGGTGACCATCATTTTTTCCTTTTCCAAAAATGTTTTCCACCCCCCCCACCTTCTGATACAAATCCCATTGTTTGAGTCATATTTAATTTTGTCATTTAAAAATGCTTTCAACTTGTACTAGTCTCAAACTTTGTCATGTGGTAAAGAGTTAAGGAAACTCAAGCTTTTTCTGATGACAAAGATCATGAGGATTTTATCAGATTGAAGAGAACATGCAGTTTGATCTTTGATCTACAGCCTTTGCTACTAATTGCTAAACTATGGCCATAATAAATATCAAACTGCAATGGAAATGTATTCTAGACCTAAAACCAGAGCACCACATGCAGGTGCCAACACTTGGCTGTAAATGCTTGATTTTCAGTGAAAATTTTAAGCTGAATAAGGAGCATTACTGTGCCAAAAACATTCTGAGGGTTACCTGCCCCTGTTGTATGGGTTCCCCTTTTAGTAGTTAACAACATATCCAAGTTTGAAGAGAATATCTTCAGTAATAACAGAGACATTATGTCAAAGTTTTTGCACGATGACAATGTCACAGACAACAAAAAAGCCTCAGCTATGACAATAACACATTGTTTTCTTCAGAAACAGCAGAGCTAAAAGGCTCAAAACTTACCCAAATAGCAGGTAAAGAGTCAAGGCACTACTCATTTATGTTACTTTTTTGAACAAGGTTAGTAAAGAGCCAGGCAGCACACTTTACTACCCTAGATGCAGTAGTGACCTATTTTGATGGGTTTGATGGCAAAATTTTAGACTTGCCTAAATTTCAATTGAAAGCATTAATTTTGCTGATGACTAATTCAATGTGGCTCAACTGATAGAAATGGTCTAAGGAATGGTCTAAAACATTGTGGGAACAGGAGAAAAAGCAAGATACCCACATTTTCCCCATAAATGCACAATAACTTCTTGGACCTTTTTCAATAGAGTTGTGAAAACCTTGGACTGTTTAGCAAATGGTTACAACTTCCCGTTTGTAACAAGTATTATACGAATCGTCTTCTCATGAGAATTCATATAAGCACCCTGTCTCAATAATGAGATGCTACGATGAAAGTTTTTATTTTATTGTGCTGCGTACCATCTCAAGTCCATCATAAATTTTCCAGTAGGAAAGGAAGAGCGCCATACTGACTGTTTAATCTGTTAATCGGCTTAATCTGTATTGCAGCGAAATGCAATTAACTTTTAGTAACAAAAATGACCAAAGACAAGTTATTAAATCTTTCATTACCTAAAGACCTTGTAGAAGTCGATTATAAAATGTAAATCTCAGAAAAAATTGTGTGGTGGCCATTTTGTGTGTTTTTGGTAACGTAAACAATGCAAGTAACAGATAAAATGAACAGTAACTGTTACTGTTTTTTCTTATGTTCAGCATTTAAATTGAAAATATTTGTATTTCAAACGAAGGGATATTGAATATGCAAGCAACAGGTATGTTCAAATCCTAGTTTTGTGCTCTATTTGTAAAATTATGAGAGTTCAAACTTGCGCAAAAAATCTGTGCGGAGATTTCGACCGTTTTTTTTTTTCTTGATCGTCTTTGTACCCAGAGGTGACCAGTCAAAAAGTAACATTGCCCCTGGGGACAGTTACATGTACTGAATTAGCACCAATAACATGAATTTTGGTGAAAAAAGCAGATTTTTGTATTAAAAATGCTGAAAAGATTCTGCCCTTTGTTGTCTACAAACATCAAAGAAACATTTAGTGACTTACCTGAAATTTTTACAAAGTCCTTTTAATTCTTATACACAACACTAATTTCTCCACTAGTCTATCTTTCAAGTGATCCAAACCTAGCAGCCTCACAGCAACTTTTCAAGGTCTTGATGATAACATGAGGACATTTTTATCCATCCTTTACACTGATAATTTTTTCAGCAATCGGACTTCACAATGCAGATTCAGTTCCTAATATATTCACCATACCACACCAATAATGCAGCGAATACAAATAAATCCTTTACCATACAATCCTGAGTTTAACAACCCTCAAGAAGAAGGTCTTTGAAAACATTATAAATAGGAAAAGGAGAAAATGCTGGCAACTAGCATTTTCCCTTTTTCCCATCAATGTTTTCTACCCTGTAACAGACAAATGTTCACGATATTTAATATTTTGTCTACAACATTTAATGTCTTCAATTTGGTGCAATACCAAATCTGGTCATATGGTGAAAAAAATCACAAAATTTTAGCTTTTGAGCAGAAATATTGTGATTTTTTTTACTCAAAGTAAATCATCCATTTACAACAATATTTTTAAATGACACCTGTTTCAGGCATGTCAAGGGTTCATCCCTCCTGTATGCATATTAACCCTTTCCCACACAATCTCGATTTTTAGCAACACGGGAATAAAAGACTTTTGAAAACATTGTAGGAAAAGGAGAAAATGCTGGTAACCAGCATTTTCTCCTTTTCCCACCATGTTTTCTACCCTTTCAAAAACAAGTTTCAATTTGTGAGTCACTTTATTTTGTTGTCTGCAAATGCTTTCAATTTGGACTAATTTGTCATTGGTTAAAGATACTGGCCAACAGTGCTATATGAGTGTAATTGACATAGTAAGTCAATAAAATGATAAAACACTGGCAGATTCCTTGCTGTAAGAATATCCTAAAAACTATGTTAACCTGGATACAAGGTTGAACTGCAAATTCCATACAGTCTAATCTTTATCTTCACTGTCTCATGACACAATTATATTGTCCTTAGCAAGCTAAGAAGTAAGAACTAACTCCAGTAACTCTTTACCAAATAATGAAATTTCAGACTAGTTCAAACTCAAAGCTCTTCCAGACTACAAATTAATCCTGTACCACACAATTCCCACTTCACATGACCCAAAGAAGCCTTTTGAAAACATTGTGGGAAAAGAAGAAAAATGCTGGTAATAAGCATTTTCTCCTTCTCTGACAAAGTTTTCTACCCTTTCCAAGACATATATGAATATGCGATTCACATTTAATTTGTCATCTGCAAACGCTTTCAATTTGGACAAGCCTAACATGATTGTTGTCATGTGGTAGAATTAACCCATTACCACACAATCCCGACTTTTAACGACCCTGAAAAAGAAGCCTTTTGAAAACATTGTGGGAAAAGGAGAAAATGCTGGTAACCAGCATTTTCTCCTTTACCCACAATGTTTTCTATCCTTCCAAAAACAAATTTCAATTTTTCAGTCACATTAATTTTGACGTCTGCAAATGCTTTCAATTTGGACCATTCTAAAATCTTGTCGTTTGGTAAAGGGTTAAATGTGGCTCAATTCACGAAACTGGCTTCTGAAGGGACAGAAAACATTGTTTGAAAAGGAAAAAACTCTGGTTTGTTTGGTAAAGGAGTTAAGATATTCGAAATCAGCCAATCAACATGCATATAATTTCCTATTAAATATGAGCCACTTTATTTCCCTCTTTTCTTTTATAACTGATTGATTATCACTTGAGACTGCATGCTCTATCATCATTATCAGCCATAATCCTTGTGCCTAACAGCTACTGTGCTCTAATCCAGCTATCTCCTTTTGCCTAACTGTGTTCTAATCAAGCTATGTTATCCAGGTTATCCCTGAATCAGATGACACAATTTTAGACTCCCTCCATACTGAAGATGTTGCAGATGACAAAATTTTATTAAATGCCAATTTAAATGTTACTCAAATAATGACCAGCCGGCATAGCTCAATAGGTAGAGCGTAGGACTTGTGAACGTGATGTTTCGAGTCTTTGGAGGGTGTGGGTTCGATCCCCACGGCTGGCCACCTAAAATTACTTATTGTCTTTCAGATGAGATGTTAAACCGAGGTCCCGTGTGACGGTGCTATACACCGAGCATGTAAAAGAACTAGGCGTAACTTAAGATGAGTTTCGTCCTGTATCTGCACTATCCCCCGTAACAATACTAACAGCCTTCAGGGGGCATCGCCCATATGGGCAACCGGTGGTGACGATAAATAAACACAAATTCAACAAAACTCAAATAATGGAACATATCTTGGAGTTTGATGAGGAGAAAATGTTGGTTGCCAACATCTCCTTTTCCCACAATTTTTTTCAAAAAACTTTTTGCTCAGGGTCATTAAAGCTCAGGATTGTTTGGTAAAGGGTTTAAGCTCCTTTCATAACTTCAGCTACCTGTGTGGCCCATATAGGTCAAGATCAGACTGTGGAAAAATCTGTTTTTCTGTGCAGTTTGATCGTTGATCAACACCAGCAACTTAAAATTACAATAATTGGGGTCCTGTTTCTTGACTGAAAATGTCTAATATGTTAACCCTAATCCTGCGGAATAACTTCAATGGAACATTCTAGTCAACAGAAACTAAATGAATTTGGTCTTTTCTAAATTTATTTCTGAGAGAAAATATCTTCTTATTAGACAGTGTAGATCCAAGATCAGACTGCACGTTCTGTGTAGTCTGATCTTGATCTACACTATCCGCAAAAGGTCGGTGAGTTGCCCTTAGCAGCCAAAGAGCTATAATTATGGTTAAAAGAAAATTTCTGACCAGAATTTTCTACCCTTCATCAAACGACAAAATTTTAGACTTGTCCAAATTGCATGCATATAATGCAGACAACACAGTAAATGTGATTAAAAACCTGAAATTTCTCTTTAGAAGTGTAGAAAACATAAAGGGAAAGAAGAAAATGCTGGTTATCAGCATTTGCTGCATTTTCCTTATTGTTTTCAAAAGCCTTTTTTTCAAAAGTCATTAAAACTTAGGATTGTGTGGTGAAGGGTTGAGATAAAATCTTACAATTTCAAAGTTCATTTTACCAGAAAAATCCCACCATATCAAACAGGGTAGATCTAAGATCAGAATGCACCTTCTATGTAGTCCGATTTTGATCTACACTATCTGCAAAAATGCAATGATTTTCATGTAGCAGCCAAAGCGTTAACTCTGCACCATACGACAAATATGTAGACTTGTCCAAATTGAAAGCATTTGCAGACGACAATACAAACTAGAGCTGTCACTGAATGTGACTCAATATCCTCGCCAGCACTTTGACAGAAACAGGCAATTTAACAAAAAATTTTCTAAGTTCAAGGGGAGATTACCCTTGAATCATAGGGAGTAGATGATTGAAAACTGCGTCTTGCACAACTTCAGTATACGATCAATGTATCAACAAACTTTCAATACAATAGCAGCAAAACTGTAGGAGGAGTTTGCGACACAAAATTACTAGTATTTTGTACACAGACGGACACACTGACAGACGGACAGACAGGCTGATTCCAGTATACCCCCGAAAACATTCGTTTTGCGGGGGTACAATGAAGCTCAAATGACGGAATTTCTCTTTGATAAGGTAGAAAATATTGTAGGAAAAGGAGAAATTGCTGGTTACCAGCATTTTCTTCTTTTCCCACAATGTTTTCAAGGGGCTTCTTTCTCAGGGTCATTAAAACTTAGGATTGTGTTGTAAAGGGTAAAGAGAAAAGGAGCACTTGCATTTAACTCTTTACCAAACAATCCCAGGTTTTCATGACTCTGAGAAAGATGCCTTTTGAACACATTGTGGGAAAAGGAGAAAATGCTGGTAACCAGCATTTTCTCCTTTTCCCACAATGTTTTTTTACCCTTCCCAGAACAAATTTTAATTTTTGAGTCACATTTATTTTGTCGTCTGCAAATGCTTTCAATTTGGACCAGTCTAAAATTTTGTCGCTTGGTAAAGATTTTTAAAACTCTTTACCCAATGACAATATCCAAGACTTGTTCAAATTGAAAGCATTTGGTGTGGACAAAATAAATCTGACTGAGAAATTCAACTTCAGTTTTGAAAGAGTAGAAATCATTGTGAGAAAAGCAGAAAATGCTGATTACCAGCATTTTCTCCTTTTCCCATAATGTTTTCAAATATCCTCTTATCTAGGGTCGTTAAAAATCGGTATTGTTTGGTAGAGGGTTAAAACATAATTGCTCCTTTTCCTGCAGTATTTTCAAAAGCTATCTGCTGAAGGGGCATAAAAATTTGTACTTTATGGATACAGGATGATGATGAAATGAACTTGAAGAATGAATTCAAGACAGAACAGATGGTACAGATAGTTGCCATGACAACAAAACTACCTGTTAACAATGCACCAGACAAAAATCCCTATTTTTCAACCTCCTGGACAAAAAGATTAGAAACAATGCTGGTAATTAGCATTTCTTCCTTTATCTCAAAGACAATTTCTATTGGTTGAGCGACTTTAACTCTTAACCAAAGGATAAAAAATTTGAGGCCATCGAAATTGAAAGCACTTGCAGATGCAGATGACAATTACAATGTTGCTGAAATTTTGAGGTTATGCTGCAAAAGAGTAGAAAACAATTACATTGTGGAAAAAAGGAGACAATGCTTGTCACCAGCATTTTCTTCTTTTCATAAAATGTTTTCAAAAATCTTTTCCCTCAGGGTCATTAAAAGTCAGAATGTTTGTTAACCCTTAGGCCGCTAAGCGCGACTCACTGACCTTTTGCGGACAGTGTAGATCAAGATCAGACTGCACAGACCGTGCAGTCTGATCTTGGATCTATACTGTCCGATACGGAGATATTTTTCCCTAAAATATATCTTTGAAATGTCAACATCTAGGGTTTACTATCGGCATGAAAGTTCCATTTCAGTTATTGAGCAGGATGAGGGTGAACTCTTTACCAAACAAGCCCTGATTTTCATGACCCTGGGAAGGAAAGGTTTTGAAAACCTTGCAGGAAAAGGAGAAAATGCTGGTAACCAGCATTTTCTCCTTTTCCCACAAGGTTTTCTACCTGTTCAGGAACAAATTTCATAAATCGAGACACTTTCAATTTGTCATCTGCAAGTGCTTTCAATATGGACCAGTCTTACATTTTATCATTTGGTAAAGAGTTAAAGAGTTGATATGCCATTTGCAAAATGCTTCAAATAATGTACAAGTCTACACCTTCTGTGTCTGATTGAGAGCTTCATCTTATACCACACAATCCCAAGTTTTACCGACCCTGAGGAAGTAGCCTTCTAAAAGCATTGTGGGGAAAAGGAGAAAATGCTGGTAACCAGCATTTTCTCCTTTTCCCTACAATGCTTTCCTAACTTCATAAGACAAATCCTATCATTTGAGCCACATTTTAGTTGTCATATCTGCAAATGCTTTCAATTTGGACAAGACTGCATTTTTGTCTTTGATATAGACTTAATTGAATTAAAGAAATAACTACACTATCAAATGAAAAAATTCAGACTGGTCCAAATTCAAAGTATTGGTAGACGACAAAATAAAGATTACTCAAAAATTGAAATTTGTTTTGGGAAGGGTGGAAAACATTGTGGGAAAAGAAGAAAATGCTGGTTACCAGCATTTTCTCCTTTTCCCACAATGTTTTCAAAAGCTTTTTTTCTCAGGGTTGTTAAAAGTCGGGATCATGTGGTACAGGGATAACTACTGGCCAATCTGTCACTCAGTAAGGGTGATTATGACCTACAACTTTCATTGACAGTTATAACCCCTGTTGAGCACTGAATTACTATGCATCATAATTTATACTTGTAGGCTATTATGCCATATGCTCTAGAAATGCTCTGTACCAGTCATTATAGCTGTGTACCAGTCATTATAGCTGTGTACCAGTCATTATGGGGAAAAATATTCTTAACCCTTTACTACACAATCCCGAGTTTTAACAACTATGTTGAAGAAGACTTTGGAAAACACTGCAGGAAAACAAAAAATTGCTGGTAACAAGAATTTTCTCCTTTTCCAACAATGTTTTTCTATCCTTCTACAGGCAAACTTCAGATTTTTTAACCATGCATCATTAATTTTGTCATGTACAAATGCTTTCAATTTGGACCCGTCTAAAATTCTGTCGTTTGGTACAGAATTAACAAGTTTCATGAGCACTTGGCAGAAACTATGGCCTCTTGAGTGCAAGGTAAAAGTTGACAAAGCACAACTGCTGCAGAACAAGCACAATAGCTAATCTAGACCACATTTTATCTCTGATCAGCTTTAAATCTATTATCAAATGACAAAATTTTGGACTTATCTAGATAGAAAGCATTTGCCAACCATAAATTGAATGTGGCTAAAAATTATTGACTTTGTATTAACCTGTTACCACACAGTCTCAACTTTTAACAACCCTAAAAGACTAAGCTTTTGAAAACATTGTGGGAAAAGGAGAAAATGCTGGTTACCAGCATTTTCTCCTTTTCCCACAATTTTTTTTCAAAGAACTTCAGTTCATTTGTACCACTTTTAAACTTGTAATCTCCAGATGCTTTCGATTTGTACGAGTCTCAAATTTGCTGAGTGGTAATGGGTTAAGAGGGCTAGAAAATATTGTGGGAATAGGAGAAAATTGTGGTTACTAGCATTTTCTTCTTTACCAATGTTTTCCATAGGCATCTATCCCGGAGTCTTTAAAAATTTGGATTGTTTAGTAAAGGGTTAAACTCATGAGAACATGAGAAGATCAAATGCTTACCCTGGTATCCCATGATCCCGCTCCATATGGTTAGGGAGGGGCTGGGAGGGCATCCTAGGACTTGGGAGACGTATTCTGTCCAGTATTGCGATCCCCAATAAAGAAAAAAAATAGGGAAGTTGTCTAGGTTGGCCAAGTCTTCCACCCAATCTGAAAAGTAAAGAGATATATGAGCCATGCCCTGGCAAAATGGGGGCCTTAGCGCATGTACAGGATGCATCATATCAAGCAAGTAATCACATAATTATAGATCCATAGAATCTATTTTGTCAAACAATACACTGGATTTAGGGTAGAATGGTCTTTTGCAGTGTAGAAAATTCACAAAAAGCAAAACCTTTCAACCCATATTAGCCTGCATGGACTGTGCAGGTTGACTAAGGTTGATACATTTTGCAAATGCATGATGCCCCCTTTTCACAGAGTAGCTATTTCTACTTTGCCTTCTATGGATGCAGAGGCTTGAAAATTTGCGTCAGTGACCCATTATTTTGCATCCTTGCTATGAGAAGCATTCTTGGACATTCCAACTTTTAGTATTTTGTAAACTGACTATAAACAAAAAGAAAATACTTCAACCAGCCTGGGTATTAAAAATCATGCCAAAAACGGACATTACGCTGACTGTTTCTATCAAAAAGACAAAAACATACTGATGAAAATTATAACCAAAGACAACTACATCAGTTAAAATATTCTCTGATTTTACACATCGATTGATCCCTGAATCACAAATTGGTTTGGTTTGAGCGGGTTTCCAGCAGAGGAAATAATGTCTAAATTATGGCCCATTTCGCAATGAATCTGTACCATCAGATTTAAAGCTAAGTATTTACACGTTGGCCATTGTTGTCAAAGATCTTTGAACCTGTGCTAAAATGATATTAATAAAAACATTTTGATTCATAATGCTGGGCTTGAATTGAAACAATGTAGCTGTACCTTGGTTCAGTCTCAATAGTGAGACCCTCCGGTTATTTTTTTTTAATTTGGACATTTATTGTGCACCCTACCCAGTGATTTTTTTACAATTTGCTATAAGTGAGTCCAGGGACTCACCAGGATGGAAAACTATGAGTCTGAAGCAAACTTTGTGAATCCCACCTTTTAAACCCCATTTCAGTATTTTTTTTTTATATTGTAAAGATGGCTCATGACAACCGTTCTTTTCTTATGAATGTAGGGGAAAGTGGACCTTAAAGATATTTAGAATGGAAATCATAAGGTAGCGTATGAAATTAATGGATGATCTCCGCTTTGCCCAGAAAAGACAGAAATATCCCGATGTCCATCTATCGTCCAGGGACGTACATCTGCTCAAAGGCATAGATCTACTATTTCTTTCTTAATTGCAGCAGATTTTCTCAAAATGATTGAACAACTATTTTTCTCTGTTTTCACCGACAAATAATTACTTTTTGACTCGTTTTTATACCCTGACCATTTCCATTTCATCCATTTTGTAAAAAAAAATCCCAATCCGTATTTCAGGCCTAACAAGAAAAAAGACGCTGGACATCGATTTTCTTTTTACCCGAAAAAAGAAAACCAGAAACCATTCCTTAGACTAGAACATTACTTAGCAGTGTTTGCATTTTTTTTTTTTTATTTTTGTACCGAGTCACATGAACTCGGTGCCAATCAGAAAACTGCGCCCATCAGGCTCTAATTGAGTCCCATTCTTCTGCCCGTTGGAAGGATTTCAGAAATGATCCTTTAAATTTTCTTATTTCAACATTGCACGGCAATGTCTTTAAGTCTGGTCCAGTGTTCAATCTAGAGCGCGCCATTGCGCCATGGGCCCCCTAAAATCCCAGATGGCGCAATTCTAAACCAACCTCGGGCCCGTCGGGCGCACCCGATCATAAAAGTGCTATTCCACGTTCTTTCGTCTGTTTCTATTTTTTTCCGCTCAATAAACATAATGCTGAGCTTTCTAGTGAGAACTTATCGATAACCCGACGGATAGACTGTTACCGATCTTTGTGTCGGTCGCTGTCGGCAGAATAATGGGTACCAGAGGTTACGATTCTGAGCATCTGATCATTCAATATAGCAATGAAGCAATTTCTGAGTATTTTGGAAGCCTTAATGGGGCGAAAAAAGGCAAAAACTGTTTAAGATATTACTTCAGAAAGCACTTTCAGGCCAGTACCCAGTTTTCCACTTGCACAAAATTTTGCGTAAATCATGGTATAGAATTGAAATTCACGTAACAAATATTGGTTACACGCGAGACCTCACGTAAGAAAATACATGGACAAAAAAGCCATTATCCACTTATCTTGTGTAATATGATAGGTTTTGAAGTTACTTGTTATCCTTATTGACAAAATTATGTCAAATCATGCGGAAATACCTATCCAGAAATTAACAGACATGAAAAATCAATCGGCGCAAAAAATGCGGAAACCCATGACACAACAAAATGTCTTTTATACATTGTCCGATCAGAGTCACTTCAGACTGCCTTTTTGGCTTTTTAATGACTTTGAGCAGCAAATTTACATAGATATCTTAATATAACAGACTTTTGCTTTTCCTCTGGTTGTGGGCCATCACTGTCACACCCTTTAATATGAATTCTTACCCCCAGATTTTCAGGAAAGTTTAGTCCCCTGTAACGGAATATCACAATTTTCAAAAGTTTATCATTGACAGATATATTTCATCATTTTTCTTTTCTTTAGGATTAAATTAACGGTAGAGATAGGGTTGCATCAGTACCAATGACAATTTCTGCATAGTTGCAGTTTTATTAGCTTATTAGCATGGCATTCATAGATAAATGAAAAGAGGGAGCATGTTTTTTTTTTTCCTCTCTTCGCCATATTGGACTGCAACAGATGCAGTTGCTATGCAATGAAAATCGCAATAACTTGGATAAAAGGTTGCCATTCATGTAACTGAAGCTATTTTTAGAAGCGGGATGTCCAAAAATAGTCATATTTTGTTTTGTGGCGATTTATTGCAAGCATGGAAACACAATTTGTCAAAACAATCTTATTTGTATTTTGAACTTTAACTAATCGGGATCGAACGAAATTTTGCAAAACGCATTGTAACCAAAATCAGGGGTCCGATGAATCACCGAAATACCACCGAAACACCAAAATACCCGTATTTTTTGAGTTATTAAGATAACTAAAGTTGTGGTTTTTGACCAAATTGTAATTTTATTTATGAAGGAGGGTTAATATTAAACCTAATATCAAAATAGCTACATGTTATTGAAGCCCGCCGTGCAGAATGTGCACTGGAATAGCCTACTGTACTGTACATGTCCACCGAAATACCCATACCCATTCCACGTACTAAAATTGGTCAATTCAGGGATTATACCTCCACAATCTCACTTCAGTAGCTTTTGTACAAGACTGATGTGTCTGATCTTTATCCATATGTATGCTAGAAAAAATAGCTTTTTATGTTGGGAATATGAAATTAAAACATCACCAAATTAGAAAACCATTTTGAATCTTTAGTTAGCACGGCACCAGGCTTAAATTGATAACACAATTACAATTTCGCCAATAACATTATGAGTAATAACCATATTACTTTAAAAATAACAATGACAAACCTACACATCAAACAAGTTTGATTGTGTCAGCCGAGCATCTTCAATTATTATCGCTTCAACAGAACAGAACAGAAACTTGTGTTTCAGGTATTTTGGTGATTCGTCAGACCGCGAAATCAGTGCGTCACAAAAATGCACATATTGCAAAGTTTAGCATCGCCGGCAATTTCTTTGCGTCTCTGATTCAGGACGCGCAGGTAAATGAAACACTGCCTACCGTCTCTAGTCCATTGTAAATTTTCAGGTAGCAAAGATAGAGCGCTATACTGACTTTCTGTTTTGTCGGTTTAATCTGTATTGAAGCAAAATGCAATTAACTTTTAGTAACAAACATGACCAAAGACAAATTATTAAACCTTTCATTACCTAAGAGCTTGTAAAGTCATTTACATTATGTATATCTCGGGGAAAAAAAAAATGACAAAATTTATGGGCCATTTTGTGTGTTTTTGGAAACGTAAACACCTCAAGTAACAGATGTAATGAACTGTTTTTTCCTATGTTAAGCATTTCAACTGAAAATATTTGTATTTCAAACAAAGGGTTATTGAATTTACTCTAGCAACAGGTATGCTCAAATCCTAGTTTTATGTTCTGTTTGTGAAATTATAAGAGTTCAAACTTGAGTTCAAAATCAGTGCAGAGATTTCAACTGTTTTTTTTTTTATTTTCATCGCCTCTGTACCAAGAGGTGACCACTGTGTGGTAAAGGGTTGACTCCCCACCAATGATCCAAATTCAAAGTTGTTCCAGAGGACAAATAAAGTGTGGCTTAAATGACAAAATTGTTCCTTAACCCTTTACCACACAATCCCGACTTTTAACGACCCCTAAAGAAGGAGGCTTTCAAAAACATTGTGGGAAAAGAAGAAAATGCTGGTAACCAGCATTTTCTTCTTTTGTCACAATGTTTTGTACCCTTTGAAAAACAAAATTAGTTTTAAGTCACATTTGTCACCTGCAGATGCTTTCAATTTGGACCATGCTTAAATTTTGTTGTGTGGTGAAGTGTTAAAGAATAGAAAACATTTTGGGAAAGAAAAAAATGCTGGCTACAAGTGTTTTCTCTAAAAGTTTTCAAAGGGCCTCTTCCAGGGTCGTTATATCATGGGATTCTGCAGTAAAGGGTTAACTATTGTCCACACAATCCTGAGATTTTTATACCCCTGTAGAAGAAGGCTTTTGAAAACATAGTGGGAAAAGAAAAAAATTCTGGTAACCAGGGATGCAATTCACTAAACTGCGTACGCACGAAATTTGCATACGCACTTTTTGCAAGCAAGCATTAAGTCTGAAAACAACTTTCACTGAACTGCATAGCTTTAAAATTTGATTAGGTATTTGCAAAACTTTACACCATTTCATATCTTTGAGTAAAGTAGGGATTGCTTGTGTGTTTATTCAGTCCCAAAAAATTGGCGTAAGTCTACGCAATTTAGTGAAAAGCACCCCAGCACTGTTTTTTCAACAACGTTTTCTATCATTTCAAAAAACTAATTGAATTTCATCATCATTAAATGTTTATCTGCAAGAGCTTTCAATTCGGATAAGTCTGAAATTCTGTCGTTTGGTAAGGCGTTAACCATGAACGGTTTGGTTAAATGTTTATCTCGTTTAATGAAAATTCCCCACCCACTTACTCGCCTATGTAACGGAGGTTGCCTTTGTCCGCTGACGGCATCAATTTCCAGCTATGCAACCAGATGTACCTAAAACAATCATTCTATATCACGTAAAAATGTGTTACCTAAATTCTGTCACTCGCTGCAAACGACCAGTACTTGTGTTTCTGAGCTTTGAAAGAAATATTTTTAACAATTATAGACAGGAAGTACAATTACTAATTTTTATTGTGCATGTCGGGATAGGGTGGGCATACATGTTTATTCTGCGGGCCTTTTTGTGGGGCAGGAACTGCAGCTCTATTCAGTAATATACACTAGTAAAAGAATTGTGACACGCTGTTTGCAGTAGTTATGGTCCAATGAAGAAAAACAACTACGTAACACCAACAAATGTAGAAAACGATAAGTTTTTTTTTTTTTTTCAAGTTTCATCAAAGTTAAGTTCGTGTCACACAAATTAGGCTAGCATTTTATCAGAATTTTTGAAAGGGGTGACAGATGATTGGGTAACACACAAGTTTGGTAAATTGGACTTATAAAGTCATTCAGTTTGAGGTTTTGGTAACAAAGTTATTATGTAGTATTGTACACTATTTTACTTATTTCATACCAAATATGTGGCTTTGATTTTCACACCAAGTACATTGCTTCAATTTCTTTTTCATGAGTAAAACCTACATCAGGTGAAGGCTTTAAAAGGCCCATATATTTTTCATGCTATGAATAAAATTTCTCTTAGAATACCAGCTAAACCATAGAAACAATACAGATGTATTTTTTTTTTTTGAAATTGTATACATGTATATATACTTCATGGTTACATTCAATGAAAAAAATGCAATTTACAGCATTTAACTCTTTACCGAATGACAAAATTTTAGGCTTTAGACAAGTCTAAATTCAAAGCATTTGCAGACGATAAAAAAAATGAATGTTACTTGAAAATTAATATTCGTTTGGGAAGGGAAAAAACATTGTGGAAAAAGGAGAAAATGCTGGTTACCAGCATTTTCTCCTTTTCCAAAATGTTTTCAAAAGCTTTCTTGCTCTGGGTCATTAAAACTCTGGATTGTGCAGTAAAGGGTTTAATAATGGGATGGTCATTATGTAAACAGTACAGAAACTACTAGGGTGGAAACAACTAGGGAGGCGAAACGACCAGTGGGGGCAAAACGACTAGGGGGAAAGGACCAGGGGGTGGGGAACGTCCTTGGGGCAAAACGACTAGGGGAGGAAATGGTTTTGGGGCAAAATGACTCGGAACCGTTTTCTTGAAACCCCAATCTTCATTGGTCTCAAGGTTGTTATGATTTAGCCCACCATAAAAAAATTCCACTTAGAGTCTCTGTGTCTTTTGATATTCCCTTTTTTTCTCATGCATTGAATTCAAAAAAGAAATGGATTACGTTCTAGGACAGAATATGAGATTTTGTGACCATATAAATGCACTATGAGCAGCTAATTTTAAGAATCAAAGAACTTTTAGAGCTGAATTCTCTCGATAACCAAAAAACATGGGAGTAGTAGAACAAACCTTTAAGTCAAGCAAAAGCTGTATGTTTTAACCCTTTACCAGACGACAAAATTTTTGCCTTTTCCCACAATGTTTTCAAAAGGTTTCTTTCCCAGGGTCGGTAAAAGTCGGCATAGTGCAGTAAAGGGTTAAATTATTGATGTTTCATAAGGCTCCAGAAACAACATGATGATTTTCAGATATGGAAATTATTTTAGATGCAGGCCTATGTATAAGGTCAAAAGGGCCTAGTGGTGTGCATCATAAATTCAAATATTTGTGAACCTGAATACTTGAGCAGCAAAGGGCATGATTGGTAACCTGCGTTTTCTTCTTTTCCCCCCATGTTTTCAAAAGCCATTTTTCTCAGGTCTGTGTTGTGTGGTATAGCGTTAACCCTTTTCTATTCAGTCCCATGTTTGAACAGCCCTTAAGAAAGGGTTACAAAAACATGGAGGGGAAAGGAGAAAAGTCATTATTTGAGATTCTACTGACTTTTTCATTTTGTTGCGGGGTGATGAGTTAAACAAAAGCTTAAAGCAAGTGGGTTAGGATCGGTTTAGAAGGTGATATGCAAATTGCCTGAAGAGGTGCTCGCAATAAGACCCGCAGAATAAACATGGCAAGAAAATTAACCGGACAGGATGTAATAGCCGGATTGATGTCAAGTCCATAGCGGCATCGACTGCATTTTTCACCAACAAATTATTTTTGCTTTAATTAGATATGGAACAGAATTATGTTTCAATTATAATGGCTGATAACAACGAAACCGTTATGACTCCATCAAGATTCAGCCCCAAAGCCAATGAAAACACAGTCGTAATATTGAAGACAACTTAACCTCACGTTTTCGCAGTAGTGTGTGCATGTTTTTTGTTTTTGTCATCAATTACAGAAAAAGTTATCACTTACTTTTTCAAAAGCAACAACAACAAATTTTCTTTCATACAAAAATTTATGTTTTTTTTTTCGACTTAGTCCGGTTATTGGGCGTGATCCGGTAATTTGACCGGTCGAAAATATCAACCCGGAAATAGATCTCTGCAACCCTTTTCAGCATCTACGAAACAGTATGACGATGGAAAACATCACAAAAATAACTTTATTACTGGTTTTTCTAGTGATTAACTTCGACTCCATACACCCTCAGTCCATATCAGTAGACATTGACACCTTGAACATCATTCATACAACGAGCGAAAAGTTTATTAGTGTAGCTATAGACTCTGGAGTGCTAAGAAGACACTGGGGAAAATTTAATCCTAGGTTAATTGCGGTCTTACTATTTACCCCGGGACACCCCGGGACGCCTTATATATGGTTAGAAAGTCATTTATCTTGTTCAATATGATGAATTACCATTAAATTATACTTTTTTAAGTATATATAACACTTTCTCATAGTAGAAGATGCAAATTTTACAATTTACATGGAACTTACATAGTGCATAGTATGAGTCATTGTCACCCCGGGACAATTTTATCTATAATTTTGGTGACACAGACTCATGCTATGCACTTATGACTATGACTAAATACCATGGGAAAATGTT
Source organism: Hippopus hippopus (assembly GCA_946811185.2). NCBI lineage: Eukaryota > Metazoa > Mollusca > Bivalvia > Cardiida > Cardiidae > Hippopus > Hippopus hippopus. The sequence goes on along the minus strand of OX328106.1, from coordinate 54,423,167 downwards.
GTATATACTTATGAAGGTATAATATAATGATAATTTATCAAATAGAACAAAATAAATGACTTTTTAACTAAATATAAGGCGTCCCGGGGTGTCCAAGGGTGTCCCGGTGTACACATGTACTGTATTTACATGCTTGACCTACTGAAAATGGTTAGAAAGTCATTGATTTTGTTCTATATGATGAATTACCATTAAATTATACTTTTTAAGTATATATAACGTTTACTCATATTAGAAGATGCAAATTATACAATTTATATGGAACTTACATAGTGTATAGTATGAGTCAGTGTCACCCCAGGGCAATTTTACCCATTAATTTTGGTGACACGGATTCGTGCTATGCACTATGACTATGACTAAACGTTAAGGGAAAATGTTGTATATACTTATGAAGGTATAATTTAATGATAATTTATCATATAGAACAAAATAAATGACTTTACAACTATATATAGGGCATCCCGGGGTGTCCAAGGGTGTCCCGGGGTACTGTATTTACATGCTTGACCTACTGAAAATGGTTAGAAAGTCGTTTATTTTGTTCTGTATGATGAATTACCATTAAATTATACTTTTTTAAGTATATATAACATTTTCTCATAGTAGAAGATGCAAATTATACAATTTATATGGAACTTACAAGAACCACATGGCCACGTAGCGGCCTATTTAGAAGGTTTAAGTTTGCGTTTCGCTTTCATTTTCAACAATCCGATGTACGATGACTTCGAATTAAGAAAATAGGAACTAGCATTGATTGAATTTGCGTTTATTTATCGTCGCCACCGGTTGCCCATATGGGCGACGCCCCCTGAAGGCTGTTAGTACTGTTACGGGGGATAGTGCAGATACAGGACGAAACCCATCCTAAGTTACGCCTGGTTCTTTTACGTGCTCGGTGTATAGCACCGTCACACGGGACCTCGGTTTAACGTCTCATCCGAAAGACTATTGGTAATTTTAGATGGCCAGCCGTGGGGATCGAACCCACACCCTCAATTGACTCGAAACATTACGTTCACGAGTCCTCCGCTCTACCTATTGAGCTATGCGGGCTGGTCAGGAACTAGCATACAAGTGGTCGTCATATTTATACCCAAAATATACACGTAATAAGTATTAATGATACACGTCATTTTAAGAAAAACTTTCGTTTGTTTAATACTCGATAAATGCAAAAATGGATTAAAGAGAGCAGTTTCAAAGACAACAAACCTCTTTAAGAGGCATAATCTAATCAAATTATACAATTGTGCTAACAATTATAATTGGTTTGGCAATAGCCGCTGAACAGTTTGTTTAATTTGCAATTTTTCAAACAGATTTACGAAGTGTCAAAGAAAGTCGGCTTATATTGATTGGCCATTGAAGAAGTGCCCAACAATATTTTCCGTCCTTCCTGCTTTCCTTCCTTCCTTCATTCATGCATTCAGTCAGTCAGTCAGTCGTTCATTCGTCCGTCCGTCCGTTCGTTCGTTCCTTCTGTCAGTCAGTCAGTCAGTCCGTTCCTTCGTTCGTTCACATCATGTGTATATCATTGATCTTTTGAAGTGATTAATATTATCTGACTCTTTGACATTCTTTAATATACATATAGACAAGATAATACATTTATAGGTATGTACGTTTGTAAGGATCTCATCGTTTCGTCAATCAACGACATTCTAATTAGCTTACCAATTAGCTAATTCTCGATAAAAGGTGTTTGATTAATGCCATCTAAAAACAACTCGCACTGTTGTATATTTATACCGAACCACACAAGCGGACCATCGTTCCTACTTCAGTGCTAATCAAACCATCAAAATGAAATTTGCAGTAATAGGCGATAGCTACGTGAGTAGACTAGAAAGATACCTGAACAGTGAAAAACATCCTGCGATGAAATACAATTTCTTCGGCTAACCGTTTTCAGTAGGTCAAGCATGTAAATACAGTACCCCGGGACATCCTTGGACACCACGGGACGCCTTATATATAGTTATAAAGTCATTTATTTTGTCCTATATGATAAATTATCATTAAATTATACCTTTATAAGTATATACAATGTATATATAGACCCGGTTAATTGTTTCTCGTCATCTTGTGTTCTGCTAGTAATTACTTCGAGAGTGAATAATGTTTGCATCTGTTTACAAAATAAGGCGACATAAAAAAGTAGACTTGGTGAATCGTAATTTAAAACAAGTCTACACACACCTTCAGTCTGAAGGGATGCTCCGATGATTTACGGATGTTTCGGTAACAGACGAGTTCGGTAACATAGACTTATAGAGTAAATAGATTGGATGTTTCGGCAACAAAGCAATTATATAGTGTTTATGTACCATAACCTTCTATACATCCAATGCATGGCTTTGTTTTGTCCAAAACTTCATTATTTAAAACCTTAATTTGTAATTCCCACTATGTTTCATAAATAATATTTTTGTTATGTTCCTCATTCCATGCTATATGTATTGTATGAACCATGTGGATAGCCTATCTATCAAGAGAAAAAGGGTGGAAAAAGGAATGGAAAATGCAAAAATATTCATACTTAATAATAAAGTTTGAGCATGCCGTAAGTTCATGTATCTAAGTCATGATGTCTTTAGATTAAGTTTAACTAAGTGTAACTGATTTAGTCTTATAGATTAAGTCCTATAGACTGCATTTAGTTTAACTTATTCAGATTATTTTGTCAGAGACTATATTTGTGCTCTAATTTGTCTTATCTAAATTTTACTACAGAAAACTGCATGGCATGTAATTGCTTGTTTGTATCTTCATGATTCAGTTTGTATGTTGATATCAATGTTTGCATTTACTTGTGTCTAAATTGCTTTGAAAAATTTGACTGACTGATGATCCACATTAAACCATGTATCAGTGTTCTCCTTTGACCCGGGACTCCGGGTTTTGACGCATGGAAATCTGAAATGACCCGTTTTTGACGCTCAAAAATATCTGCCTAAGCGTCAATCTGACGCATGAGATTACCAGCCAAAGGGTCATATAAATTATGTCGCATGCATCCGGCATGAATGTAGCCTATGATAAACATGATCAGTGTCAACTGTGTACAGACGCACGCAGCTCTGTTTATCACACATAATCAAGCTGGCGAGTGGCGAGTCATTTTTGAAAACCAGATAAAGGTGTTAGTCCAATTATCTAGTGTAAAATGATAGGTTTTCAAGTTAACTGCTACCCTAATTAACAAATTTATGTCAAATCATGCAGTAATACTTGTAAAAATATTAACTGATTTGAAAAAAAGATCGCTGGAAAAAAACGTGAAAACCCATGACACAACAGAAATCATTTTAACATCGTCCGATCAGAGGCACTTCAAACTATCTTTTCATCTTTGGTGACAAATTTAAACAGTGAATTTATTCTTATTTCTTTATGAAACAATAAGTGAAAGCTAAAATCTCTGTTTAAAAATTAGGAAAAACTTTTTAAGATGAAAATAAACAACAACCTATAGATAAGATGGGGGGGGGGGGACCGGAACAAGTGTGAAAGAAAAAATAATTGGACAAGAAAAGAAGACTTAAATCTTAAGAAATAACACTTTAATGGATGTGACCTTTATTTTCTCCCTTTTCCACAATGTTCTCCCTTTTCCACAATGTTCTGGGGTAAGAAAGACAAATCAAGTCGTTCCAGCGACATTTGAATTGTCATCTGCAAATGTCTAAAATAATTATGATCTAGTCAAAAGTTTTTGCTGTTTGGTAAACAGTTCACAAGTTGTTTGTGTCCATTTATTCATCAAGATGAATTACATGTTAGAGCTGCAATTTAAAATTCTTCTGTCCACTTCATTCCAACAAGTCTCTACATAAGATAGAGTATTTTCTTATCTAATTCCTATCCATAAACAAAGAATATAAATGGAAAGTTTTCATTATTTCACCCATATCTCTCGGTGATAAATTTGACCCTTGGACATTTTTATTAGACTCTTGGAAATTCCATTTTGACTCTTGAAAATTTGGGCCCAAGAGTCAATGACTCTTGGGATTCTGGACCTAGGGAGAACCCTGTGTATACTTATTTTAATTGTTATTCATATTCTTGTTATACATAGCTAATTTTTTTGTTATGTTCCTCATTCCATGCTATATGTATGAACCATGTGGATAGCCTATCTATCAAGAGAAAAAGGGTGGAAAAAGGAATGCAAAATGCAAAAATAAAAGGTTTGAACCTATCAATCAAGGGACCAAAGGGTGGAAAGTGCAAAAATAAAAGGTTTGAACAAAACAAAGCCACGTATTGGGTGTAAAGAACGTCACGGTACATAAAACACTATATAATTGCTTTGTTACCAAAATATCCAATCGATTTACTCTATAAGTCTATGTTACCGAACTTGTCTGTTACCGAAACATCTGTCACCCGCTCCAATGTTGTTGTTGTACATAGATCTTTGACGTTGGGTAGACTCATGACCAGATGCCCGGCTAGCTCAGTTGGTAGAGCTAGGGCACTAGTGTTCTGGGGTTTGTGGGTTTGAGTCCCATGTCGGGCACACTTTTCTCCCTTGATTTACTTCATTATTTTTGTGATTGTGCCTCCGCGGAGACACAATCACAAAATTTTCAACGGAGCAACCCTTCTGACTGAAGTTAGTCTGCACATTGCTTCATTCAATTAGCTCAAAGTACACATATGCCCTAAGAAATGCTGCCCCATATTTACCCTGAGGCTACAAAGCGCGCGACGCACTGACCTTTGCAGACAGTGTAGATCAAGATCAGACTGCACAAATCATGCAGTCTGATCTTGGATCTGCACTATCCAATATCGAGGTATTTTTCCCTTAAATAAAAAAAGTTTGAAAGGACTGTTTGGGTTTTTACTATACTTTTACTAACTAGCTAAAAAGACTATTTCTTTCATTTAAATGGTGGAAAACGTTGTGGTAAAAAGAGAAAATGCTGTTAAGTAACCACCAAATGATGACTTCTGTCATTGATAGAGTAGAAAACATAGTGGGAAAAGGAGAAAATGCTGGTTACCAGCACATTCTCCTTTTCCCACAATGCTTTCAAAAGCCTTCGTTTTCAGGGTCGGGAAATCTCGGGATTTTGTGGTAAAAGGTTAAAACTTTACCAAACAATCTACTGTTTTAGCAGCCCTTGGGAAGATGCCTTGGACATTGCTGGTGACCAGCATTCTCCTTTTCTAACAATGTTTTCTTCCAATTAAGTTTGTTGTCAGTAAATGCTTTCAATTTGGACAACCCAGCCTGGTAGCTCAGTGGTTAGCGTATCTGACTCGTGAACTGGTGGTTGCAAGTTTGATACCTGGTTGCAGCAAACTTTCTTTCCAGTGATTTTTTGCTTCTTACCTCTGATACCTGTGAGAAAAGTAGTTGGTAACTTGGAAAGAAAGTTGTGTCTGTGCTGGTATGAGAAAGCCAGGAAACCTATTGTGTAGGTGCACTGACTGCTGCGACAAGACTTAAGCAGTTATAACAGTGTTAAACTCAAATACATTCAAAATCGATTCGGACAAGTCTAAAATTTTATCAAATGGTAAAAAGTTAACAAGGCACTGAGTACTGCAGAGAGTGAGTGAAGAAAAGCCATTAGACTGTATAAATTTTATTTCCAGATCTCAGAAAGTTTTGACTCTTGCCTCAGCACTTACACCTTGTTACTTGCGGGTGGGAGGCACTGATGCTGATTTCCTCATTTTCGATGATGGTTCGGTAAGTAAGAGAGGTACCGATACCTTAATATGGAAGTCAAAAGATGCTGCCTCAAGAGTTCCACCAGAAGTTCTGCAATATACATACCAAAGGAGCAGATCAAGATTTAAAAGGGACATAGGATTAGACAGAGACTACACCAATTTCACAATGTCAGGTTAATATGAATTTTTACTGCCTTGCAATAAAACATTTTCTTATGGAGCAATTTTACCTTGTGCCACAATTTTCTTGTTTGGATGTATCCATGGATTGACCCTTTACCAAACATTGTGGAAAAAGGCCTTTGATAACAATGGGGGAATAAAGGACAATGCTGGTAACCAGCATTTCCTTCTTTTCCCACAACCTCATCATAGACAAATCTCTTGAATTGGGCCATATCTATTAAGTCATCTTCCAACATTAACTCTATACCATACATTGCCGAGTTTTAACAATCCAGAAGAAGAAGGCTTTTAAAAAACATTTTGGGAAAAGGAGAAAATGCTACTAACCAGCATTTTCACCTTTTCCCAGAATGTTTTCTACCCAATCAAAGACAGAAGCCATCAGGTTAGCTACATTTCAAATACTTTCAATTTCAACAAGTTCGAAAGTTTATTGTATGGTAAAGAGTTGAGAACAGGTAAAATGTATTGTCCATAATTTGTATTATTTTATTTTCCGCCTGATACACTAATTAGTAATTTTCTTTCTCAAATAGGGCAGCTGTATGATGAGTTACACAAGTTTGTGTCAAGTGTGGGTTTTGACCTAATTTTTGACTTGAATGTATTGCTACGTCGTGGTGAAAGCTGGGACCCAGACAATGCCATCAAACTGATTAACTACACAGTTGCACATGGCTATAAGATGGCAGGCTGGGAACTGGGAAATGGTAAGTATCTATAGATTCGGTTCATATTTGAGCCATGCTCTGTGAAAAGGGGGGTTTAATGCATCTCCATGCTGCATTATACCAAGCAAGTCATCACTTGACTATTAATCCATAAAATCAGTTTTGTCTAATAATCAATTGGATCTGGAGGTAGAATGGTCCTTTGCCATGCAGAAAATTTATATATAGCAAAGGTTTGACCCATGTCAGCCTGTGCAGACTTTGCAGGCTGACATGGGTTGATACTTTTTGCAGATGCATCAAGCCCCCTTTTCACAGAGCATGACTATTAAATTTCTAATTTACTACAAGCATCATCCAGATGACGATACTGAAGACATCAGAAACAAGAGAAGGATGGTTGAAAATAAGGAAAGATGCAAATGGGGTACAATTTTGATTATTCAAACATGAATAGAAGGATCTGAATTCATCATAGTATTTTTTTAACTCTTTACCACACAGCAAAATTTTAGACTTTTCTAATTTAGAAGCATTTACAGACAACAAAAATTAATGTAAATCAAATGGTGGCACTTGTTTTGGAAAGGGTAGAAAACATTGTGGGAAACAGAGAAAATGCAGCATTTTCTCCTCTTTCCCCACAATGTTTCAAAAGCTGTATTTCCAAGGGTCACTAAAACTTGGGATTGTGTTGTAAAGAGTTAAACAGACATATTGTGAGAAAAAGTAGCAACAATTTCTACTGTATAGAACTGCTGCTGCTCAATTTTGTAATTAGTTTTGAGCAACTATTCCAATGAGCCATATACACTGATGAGTTAGACCCACTCTCATTTTCCTGATGTTTAACCATTTACCAAGCAATCCTATGTTTTAAGGACTCTGAGAATGTGCTTTTTTATGAAAACATGGCAGGAGAAGGAGAAAATGCTGGTAATCTGCATTTTCTCCTATTCCTACGAAGTTTTCTATCATTACAAAGACAGACACCATAATTTCAGTCATATAATGTTTGATTTCAAATGCTTTTCGTTTTAACAAGTTTGAAATTTTGTTGTCTGGTAAAGAGTTAAATAAGGTTTTACTGTGTGGGTAAGAGAACACACTTGGAAGATGATATACATGTATTTTGTCCGTTTGACAATATTAAGTCCACTTGCCAAAGGCAAGCAAGCTTTTCTCACGACCCTGTATCATGCATGTGTGCATGCATCTTTCATAATCTTTATTGCACAATTTAGACAATGTACTTGCAGATGGCAAATTCAATGTGGTTCATATGTTTGGATTTTGAAAAGTTAGAAAACATTTTGGGAAAGGAGAAAATGCATTTTTTTTCTCCATATCACAGTATGTTTTCAAAAGCTTTCTTTCTTAGGGTTGGGATTATGTGGTAAAGAATAATATACTTCTGTGACATAAATGTATGCACTCAGTCTATACTATCAGACTGTCCTGTGTGTGTTTTTTCTGATCTTTACTCACTGCTTAGAGGTATCTATTATGGCATCAGAAGATTGTAGAATAATTGACTTCTTATTGTAGGCAAGTTTTGAACATGGTCAGATTAGTATAATCAAGGACAGATACATCCCAAAAAGAGATTTGTTTGGTTAGATAAAGATGAACCAACCAAATTTATTGTTATTTAGTTTTGAAGAATCACTGAAACCTCTGAAATTGTTTAAAAAATTCTAAGTGTATAGTTATAAACATAAACATTTTTGAAAGACAGAAAGGATAACAAAACCCTATACCAAACAATCACAGTTTTAAAACCCTTGAAGAAGAGAGCCTTTAAAAACACTGTGTAGAAAGGAGAAAATGCTGGTAACTCATTCAAGAATACATCTAATCATTTAACCCTTTACCAAACAAACACATATTTTTACGACTCTCAGAGAGAAGCCTTTTGAAAACATCGCGGGAAAAGGAGAAAATGCTGGTAACCAGCATTTTCTCCTTTTCCCACAATGTTTTCTACCCTTACCAAGACAAATTTCAGTTTATGAGTCACATTAATTTTCTGCAAATGCTTTTAATTTGGATGAGTCAAAAAAATGTTCGTTTGGTAAAGAGTTAAGCTGCATTTAATTTTTGCTACAAGACCTTAGATTATGGACAAGTCATAATTTAAGATTCTTGTTGTTGTTGTTTTGAAAAGGTTTGAGTACCAATGTACATGTACCTGTAAATCTCATGTTTTTTTTCTGTTACATACAATAAAGAACCAGATGATTACTTGGTCTTTACTGGGAGGACCTATATTCCATCAGCCCAGCTTGTTAAAGATTTCCAGTTACTATTGACCCTTATTGAGAGGTCTACTGTATATAAAGGCCACCTTGTTCTTGGACCATCAGTAGCACAGCTCTCAGTTGTGAAACGAATTGCTTATTTCAACAGGTGATTATGATATAAGGGGGCCAGATATGTGAGGGTATATTCTTATTCTAAAAACTTCGGTTCCACGTACTACTCACAAAAAGCTGTCTCTGGAATATTACTTGGACCAACATTACTGAAGCATGTTACTGTTGGTCTTTCCTAAATGACAAAATTCTGCTCTTGTCCATGCTGAAAATATTTGAGCCATACTCTGAGACGGTTTGATTCATGAACTTTTTGGAAAACGTTGTGGCTGGTTACCAGCATTTTTCCCACTCTTATTCCCATAATGTTTTCAAAAGGCTTCTTCCTCAGGGTTGCTAAAACTCAGGATTGTGTGGTAAAGGGCTGAATTCTCCTTTTTAAATTCAAAGACTAGATCTAGCTCTCTGATTGACTGAGGCAGAACAGGCAATCAGATAGTTAGACTGGGAAATTGAAATTACGTAGATGGGAGTTAGGAATATTGCATTCTGTGCATTCAAATAGCATTCACAAGGCATTCATAAGGCCTTTGTTGCTACTATGAGCAATCAGAATTGCTTATTTTGTCGTCTACAAATGCCTTCAGTTTAGACTGGTCTAAAATTTAGTACTGTAGTAAAGAGTTACGTCACCTTTATTGACAGCTCTAGTTTTTCTCTGTCTTCACATAGAGCCTGATGATTCTACGATATTTTATGGGAAGTCATATATACCCCCAGTCCAGCTCATAAAAGATGTAAAAATATTGCAGAATACTCTGGCTATGTATCCAGCCTTTAAAAGTTGTTTACTTCTTGGTCCTTCTGTTCTTCAACTGGATGCTGTTCAGAGAATTGCTTACCTGAGCAGGTGACAACTTTGCCCTTCACCATACGACAAATTTTAGATAAGGCTAAACTGAAAGTATTTACAGGGGCATGTAATTTGTGACTCAAATGATGACATTTGTCTCTGAAAGGGTTGAAAACATTATGGAAAAAGGAGAAAATGCTTTTAACAAGCATTTTCTTCTTTTCCTATAATGTTTGTAGAGGCTTTTTCACTCAGGGTCATTTTAAGTTGTTGTCTGCAAATGCTTTCATTTTGGACAATTCTTAAATTTTGTGGTATGTCAAAGGGTTATTCATTTAGTCAGTGGTGATTATCCATATTTCAGCAGTGATATTTTCAAGCAAGTTTTTTTTTTTTTTAAGTGCAAGTGTCGTATGTAATCTTTTGCAAGATTTATCTAACCTTGTAGCAAAATCTAGTTTGTTGTTTTAGGGTAGGTCTGATCTAGATATGGAGTTCAAAATATTCCTACCTTTAACTATGATTTAACTCTTTACCAAACAATCCTGAGTTTTAACAACCCTAAAGAAGAAGACTTCCGAAAACATTGTGGTAAAAGGAGAAAATGCTGATTACCAGCATTTCCTCCTTTTTCCCACAATGTTTTCTACCTTTTCAAAAACAAGTTTAAATTTTTGAGTCACATTTATGTTGTTGTCTGCCGAGGCTTTCAATTTGGACAATTCTAAAGAGTTAGCCAAAAGAGATTGAATTAGATGAATTAGAGGTTCAAAGATAGTGGGAAAAAAAAAACCAAGATATTTTTACCCATGTATTGCTCAATGAATTAATGAATTTAATGTACATTCTTTATCAGTACTAAAAATGCACACACTGTAGTATAAAAACTGATTTTTTTTTCAAAATATCTCACAAAGAAGCAAAGTGATTAAAAAAAAAAAAAGAGCAAACTTCATTTTTTTTTGCAGTTTGATGTTGATGTCTACCACTTGCATAGGTAGTGTAGTCCCGGTTCAGAGCTGTTTTTTGTCAAAAAATGTTTCAAAATATTAGACAGGATTATTCGAGCTACAAACTGTTTTTTTTGTCAAGTTTAGAGGACTCATTTTACACATTCTGATCTTAATCTTCACCAGTTCCAAAAGCAAATGGAATTGCTCTTAGAACTTAATTGCTATATTGAAATCACTTTGTGAACTAAGAGCCCTTTTTAACCCTTTACCACACGACCAATTTTAGACCTGTCCAAATTGAAAGCATTTGCAGAGGACAGTTTCAATGTGGATCATATGAAAAGAGTTTTCTTTGATAGGGTAGAAAACATTGTGGGAAAAGGAGAAAATGCTGGTTACCAGCATTTTCTCCTTTTCCCACAATGTTTTCAAAAGCCTTCTGTATCAGGGGTGTCAAAAGTCGTCATTGTGTGGTAAAGGGTTAACTGTGTACCAAACAACAAAATTTTAGACTGGTTCAAATTAAAAGCATTTGCAGACAACTTAAATGTTGTGCAAACTATGAAATTTGTCTCAGAAAGGTTAGAAAACATTGTGGGAAAAGGAGAAAATGCTGGTCACCAGCATTTTCTCCTTTTCCCACAATGTTTTCAAAAGTCCTTTAATCTGGGGGTCATTAAAACTCAGGATTGTGTGGTAAAGGGTTAACAGTTTGCCAGCAAAATAAACCCAACATTTTCAGTTTAGAAATAAGACCAAAATAAGTACAATATCATGCTAGTTTTGTGTATGCAGTGTTAAGCAAAGTGGACAGTGTAGGACAAAGATCAGACTGCACATTTTGTGCAGTGTGATCTTGATCTACACTGGCAGCAAAGGCAACAGTAGTTGTGATAGGGAGTTTAAGCGTTAAACTTCTGATTTGTTTCACATCGACTTCATATTAACCCAAAGAAATTTTAGTTAGGGGAAAGCCACATAAATGCATCCAACAAAATTCATGTTGTTTGATAGTTAGACCAAAGACAGGAGTTTTGCATAGCCATAGCATGAGCTTTTGCCTGGGTTCCAGTCATTTCATTTTTTTTCTTTTCTTTCATTCAGACGTAACTTTTCAAAAAAGACGTAATAGTAACGATGGGAATAAACAGATTGTGCCAAAGATCAAAAGTAGACCGCGATTCTAGGGAGAGCATGGTACCGAGTAATATGAGGTTATTTAACATGTTTTGGTACAATATTGAATAGTATTGGATGAATACACTGCAGAACCAGTCTATATGTTGGTCGAGGCGACAGGTGGTGAAAAGATATGATTGTTTTGCAAAAGGTTTAAAAGGTTCAGATAATTATATGCAGCATATATTCAAACTAGGTGTACATTATACTGTTTACCACATGACAATATTTTTGACCTCTCTAAATCCAAAGCAGTTGCAGACAACAAATTAAATCTGGCTTGAAGGGTCAAAATTGTCCTTAAAAAGGTTGAAAACATTGTGGGAAAAGCAGAAAATTCTGGTTACCAATATTTTCTCCTATTATCACAACATTTTCACAAGGTGTCTTCCTCAGGGTCATTATAACTTCGAAATATGTGATAAATGGTAAACATATTGATACATAATTTTCATTTCTGATGCCACTTTCCTGAAATATGTCAGGCAAAGCTGTTATTGCTCTTGTAATAGTAACTTTCTCCTTTCATATAATGATATTTCAAACCTCTGACAATTTTCCTTTTATGTTTCTTCATACTCTTCTTTTACATAAATTGCTTGCAATTTTGTCTGTTCAAAAATTACATAACTGGGTGGTAATTCTTTTAGTTAGAAGTTACCAGTATCTCTTGAAAATTCAGCCTTTGTGTTTGATTGACAATTTGTGAAATTTTGTTTTTCGAACATACAACAAACAGAATTCGATTAAATAAATCATGAGATTTATATATTGTACCTGTATGCTGAAGCAGACAGATTGTGAGAGACACCTGTGGCAGAAGTATTGGTTGCTTGTATAAGGTACTAAATTGCTGCTGCAATTTTGGGATATACATGTACATATATAGGAACCGACATGAGTTGGCGGTTGAGGAAAGATTTTATTAAACAAGTCTAGGGAAAATGTTATCAAGTGAGGCTTTGGCAAGCTTAATAACATTTTTTCATGACGAGTTTAATAAATTTCATCTGAAACGCCAACAAATGTCAGATTCTTTTTATCACATAAAGATATTTCAGAAATTAAAGATCAAAAGATGCAAAACCATCTATAGATGCATGCACAGTAGTATCCATAAAACTCATTCGCTTCTGTAAATGTGTACAAAATTACATCAAAAATGACGTCAAACAATTGTGATATCAAACCTGTATAAGATAAGAAAACTCATGATGGGTATATTACACTGAAAACATGGGAGGTTATGTAATAAAAGAATTCTCAGACATATCCTGAAAACTGAAGTTTCAAGTGTCTTTCTGAATGATCTGATACACTTTTAACTCTTTACCAAATGACAAAATCTTTTAATAGACCAAATTGAAAGCATTTGCAGACGATAATATAAGGTGGCTCAAATGATTATTGCTGTCTTTGATAGCGTAGAAAACATTGTGGAAAAAGGAGAAAATGCTGGTTACCAGCATTTTCTCCTTTTCCTGCAATGTTTTCAAAAGCCTACTCTTTGAGGATCATTAAACATCGGGATTGTGTAGAAAAGAGTTGTTATTTTGATCTTATTTAAAGTCTCCTTATTTTGATCAATAGTAGTTTATCTACATGAATGAGCTCTACTCCTTGATTAGGGGGTTTAATGCATCTGCAAACAATATCAATTCATGTCAGCCTGCACAGTCTGGGTAGGGTGACCAGTGTTGAAACCTTTTGCTATTTGGTCAATTTTCTACATGTCAAGGAACCCAGTCTACCTCATGATTCAGTTTGTTGATAGAGAAAATGGATTTTACTGATCCAGTACTATGTGATGACTTGCTTGGTATCATGGGGTCCGCTGGTTCAGTGGTAAAGTGTAGGACTGTCAACCTAGTGGCACAGTGTTTAAACTTCACTAGAAGCACTGGGTTTTTTGTGGGCTTGTCCTTAGGCAGGACACATCAGAGCCATAGCCTGGTATTGATGAAACCCAGGGCATACACAAATCAGCAAGCTGTCACTGTGATATGACTGAAATGATGTTGAAAACGGCATAAAACACCATTCAATCAGTTGGTATGCTTGGTATGGTGCCTCACGGAGATTTATTATATTACTGTCAGTGAATTACTGGGATTTCACAGTGAATAACACCACTAGTGATGATACTTATGGTATCATCACTAGTGACAATATAGTTTTAGAATGTTTGCCGGAACTACTTTTTTCCTGTAGTGCTCATATTGTACCGTTTTCAATAATTATTAGAAAATAAAAAATAGTGAATTAGGATCTGTCACTCGAATTGGGTTTGATGCGGTTCAAAAACCTTTTCTTCAGACTCGCCTTTTCAACCGCATCACACCCCATTCCAGTGACAGATTTTTGATATCACACACAACCAGTTAATTATCCTCTATGTATTAAACACCCTTTTTGCGTAAGTGCTTCTCAGATGTGTTTGTATGTGTTTTCAGAACCCAATGCTTTTTACCACTTGATTGAATATCGGCTAACTGCTGAACAACTTGCAAAAGATTACATAAACTTGGCTAAGATACTTGCTAACTATAGAGACTTTCGGAATACCACTATAATTGGTCCTTCGACTACCCGTCTAATTAAGAAACATGTTGATGAATATTTTGAAAGGTGAATTAGTTTTCTTTTAAACTTTTATGGCGTATGTTTAAATATGGACTCAGGGCTACAGATGTGTATTTGTGGGTTTAACGCATTACCACACAATGACGACTTTTAACACCCATGAAAGAGATGGCTTTTGAAAACATTGTGGGAAAAGGAGAAAATGCTGGTTACCAGCATTTTCTCCTTTTCCCACAATGTTTTCTACCCTATCAAAGAAAACTCTTTTCATATGAGCCACATTTGAAACTGTCATCAGCAAATGCTTTCAATTCGGACAGGTCTAAAATCTTGTCGTGTGGTAAAGGGTTAAATTATCATTGTACATGTAAATAAGAAAGGGGGATTAATGCATCTGTGAAATTTATCAATCCAGGTCAGCCTGTGCGGACCGCTCAGGCTGACCTGTGCGGAAACTTTTCGCTCTTGGTCAATTTTCTGTATGTCCAAGGACCACTCTATCTCATGATTCCATTGGTTGTTAGATGAAATTAACTTTAGCATCCATGATTATGTGATGGCTTGCTTGGTATCATGCATCACAGAGATGCATTATGCGCCCGTTTGCCAGAGCATGGCTCATATTCATTTTCTTTTTACCTGAAATATGTCTTTTGAGCAACTATTAGTATTTTTCAAAATATAGGTTGAAAAACAATAATTGAAGAATAAAGAAAGACCCGTCACTTATCTGGCTCTCGGTCTGTAACATAGCAATTACTCTTAGATAATGGCTTATCAACCACTGTTAGTGAATAATTCTTTCTGTTTTTTTATTAAAATATAAAATTGTCTCTTAAGAGAAAAGGTTACTGAGTTTGTTGGTTTCTATTCTCAATCTTACATAATACTTGAGAAGTTTCAATCCTGATTCAGACTATTTGTGTTTTTTCTAAACAGTTGAAATGTATGAAAGAATAATAACAATATCTTTTCTCATTTCATTTTTGTGGACAATATTTATATATTTAGTCTTGAACAATTTGAAAGAAATGCATATTTGCTAATTTTTAAGTTTTTTCTTTAAAGCAGTGTAATTCTATCACAAATTTTGATTGTATAATTCTGAATTATAAGGAACCTTGGCTTTCTTATTGATTCACAGAATGTCATCACTGTTTGACATTTATCCCAAGTGTTTTTTTGAACTTGTTTTTATTTAATTTTTTTCAGTTTTTTAACTAATGGTGGAAAAGATGTGGTTACAGCTGCAACATTCCATCAGTAAGGTTTACATTTATCTTATTTATTTATCTGAATTATTTAACCTTTTACAAAATGACAAATTGTAGACTTGTCCAAATTCAAAGCATCTGTAGACGATACTTGAAATGTGGCTCAAATGATAGAATTTCTTTCTGATAGGGTAGAAAACATTGTGGGAAAGGGAGAAAATGCTGGTTACCAGTATATTTTCCTTTTTCCATGATGTTTTCTAAAGACTTTTTCCTAAGGGTCGTTAAAACTGGGGATTGTGTGGTAAAGGGTAAATATATGTCAGTATTTGATAAAGATATGAAGGAAAGATAGAAAAGGTTTTTTAATTTTGTCAGAAATATTTTGGAAAATTGTGATTTTTTATAATGTATAATAAAATAATTTATTTCATTTATTTATTTATTTCAAAATTATGTTTTCTTAATCACAACTTGCAAGTGCCAACATGCAGAAACAAGAAATATCTTTTAAAAAAGATTGACGGCAAAAGAGATACTAGAATATGAATATTGGAACTGTTTTGTGGCTCACTATGAAGTGAAATAAAGAAAAGTAACCTCATCAGCAATTGCCTCTTTTTCCAGACTGTTTTTCATTATGTTGAAAAGTATTTTTGGGTTAATCTGAACACTTATGAAATATTAAGTTTCCAAATAGCACAAGAAAAGAATCATTCTCTACTACATGGGTCTACTATGGTATGAATCAAGGCATCGGTAAGCGGTAGCAACGCTTGTTAAAAGTGTTTTCATAAAAGTGTGAGCAGATATGGCAGCAAGGGCCCGCCGAATAAACATGTAAATATTTTTGACCAGTCGCAAACTACCATCTATTCATTCTTTATCAGTATCAAGAAGTAGGTCAAAAGCCAGCACTATCAGCTGCGCCGAAAAATAACAGGTAAAACCATTATATACCGGTAGTCTATGTGCCTTTGGAGATATCTCAAGGGAGACAACTCAGTAAATTGTCATGTCTTGGGGTTACAGATATGTGTTGGATGGAAGGATTTTACGCATTGCCTACCAGCATTTTCTTCGTTCCACCATGTTTTCTTCGCTTAAAGACAAGTTCCATTGTTTGTTGTCTGCAAAGGCCCTCAGTTTGGGCCAGTCTAAAGATCTGGGTCCCCTGGCAAAGAGTTTAGCAGTGACATAAGGTCTGCAACACGTGAAAGCGGGCATTCAGACATTTGCGTAAAGTTTTGTCTCGGATCAGCCTGCGCAGTCCGCGCAGGCTAATCCGAAACGACACTCTCCATTTTTATGTAATTTTCTGTTTTACGCAAGTCTACTGAAAAACAAAATCTAATATAGCTGTAAAGTGCCGTCTCGGATTAGCCTGCACGGACTGCGCAGGCTGATCCGAGACGACACTTTATGCAGATGTCCGAATGCCCCTTTTCGCGTTTTGCAAGCCATATAGGTAATACGTGTATGTGTATCTTACTAGATATTATGTGAATGGTCGGACAGCAACCCTGGATGACTTCATAGATCCAGAAATATTGAACCTGTTGTATGATGAAGTTCAAATGGGTGTTAACTTGACGAGAGAATCCGGAAGTAAAGCAGAACCATGGATTGGTGAAACAAGCTCAGCATGGGGTGGTGGGGCTGAGGGTCTGTCGGATAGATATGTAGCTGCATTTATGTAAGTGCTGGTAGGCTTCAAACTGTATAAAAATATTGCTACATAAAACAAGTAACACAAATGAGGGGTTTTTGAAGAAAGGGACCTCTATCCATTTGTATGAAAAAACAATTTTGAAAGAAGGAGCATATGCAACCTGAAAAAATTGCCTTTTGAAAACCTTGTGCATAAAGGAGAAAATGCTGGGTACCAGCGTTTTCTCCTTACCCACAATGTTTTCTACCCATTCAGAGACAGATTCCGTCATTTGAGCCACATTTACTTTGTAAATTGTTGTCTGCAAATCCTTTCAATTTGGACAAATCTAAGATTTTGTCGTGTGGTAAAGAGTTTATTAACGCTTTACCAAACAACCAAAATTTAGACTTGTCCAAATTGAAAGCATTTGCAGAGGATGAATAAAGTGTTTCTCAAATGATGAAGTATGTCTTAGAAAGGGCAGAAAGCAACATGGGAAAAGAAGAAAATGCTGGTGACCAGCATTTTCTCTTTCAGTACAAAGTTTACAAAAGATTTCTTCTTTAGGGTTGTTAAACTCAGGATTGTGTGGTAAAGGGTTAATAACCTATTTGTATATTTTTTTTTTCTGGTTACCAACATTTTCCTCTCACAGTGTTTTCAAAAGCCTTCTTTATCAACCCCAGAATGCCCAAGAAGAGCTTTGTCAGTGAGTATGACATAATAAATATTGAGGAAAAAAGAAATATGGGCACTGTTACTTATGTATAATTGAAAAGAAAACATAAACAGATAAAGTTGGGAGACTAATGTTTTCTGTTACAGGTGGCTTGACAAGCTTGGAATTTCAGCAGCATGGGGCATCGATGTTGTGATACGTCAGGCATTTTATGGTGGACATTATGCTCTCATCGACCAACAAACCTTGGATCCAAATCCTGTAAATAAGTCATGCTTTGTGAAAAGGGGCTTTAATGCATTTGCAAACAGTATTGACCCAGGTCAGCCTGCGCAGTTTGTGCAGGCTCACCTGGGCCAAAAGTTTTTGCTATTGGTCAATATTCTGCATGTAAGAGGACTGGTCTACCTCATGATTTAGTTGGTTGTTAGAAAAAATGGAATTTATGGATCCATAATTTTGTGATGACTTGCTTGGTATATTGCACCAAAGATGCATTAATTCCCTTCTTGCCACAGCTTGCACATGTACACTTTTACTGAAAATTGTGTTGGTTAGTTTATCCTTCTGTCATTGTTAGCTTGACTGTTTTCAAAGAAATGCCAGGGTATCTTAGTAGCCTTGTCGTTGTCTTCATTGTCGTGCAAAAACTTTGACATTTTATGATATCTCTGTCATTACGGAAGATATTTATTTTAAACTTGTATTAGTTGTTTACTTTCAAAACAGGAACCTATACAACAAGGACAGGTAACATTCAAAATATTTTTGATACAGTTATGTCTCTTTTATGATTTAGAATATCTTGTGCAAAAATTTCGGTATTTTATAATATACCTGTCATTACTGAAAATATTTACTTCAAACTCAGACTAGTTGTTAACTGTCAAACTGGGAACCCATACAACAACGGCAGGTAACTGTTTCAATATTTTTACACAGTTATGCCCCTTTGTTGACTTAGTATACTCACTAAAAAATCATTATGCTTCTAAAAGCAACTGCATTTAAAAAAGAGAATTAAAAGTATAAAAAGACTCTCAGAAAAACTTATTTTTGCAAAAACTGCCTTCTAAAGAGGCAGGAAAAAAATGTTGTGAAGCAATAGGATAAGTGAGATATTTGTGAAGTTTTTTACTGAAATCTATGTTGTTACTACTCAACTGAATATTTATCAAGATATTTCCATAAGGTGTGCAAGTTATATTTCAAAGCTCTTAATGAGATAAATGTAGTTACAGTTTTAACAGCATAGCTTTGAATCTTGACCCTTCACACAATCGTGAGTTTTAACGACCCTTATAGAAAGCCTTTTGAAAACACTGTGGAAAAAGGAGAAAATGCTGGTAACCAGCATTTTCTCCTTTTTCCACAGTGTTTTATATTATTTCAGTTTAGATATCTCTAAATTTTTTGTGTGTGGGAAAGGGCCAAACTGACAAGAAATGGCAGACTTGTCCATATTGAGAGCACTAGCAGACAACAAATTGTATGTGACTACATGGGTGAGATCTGTCAGTGAAAGGGTAGAAAATAAGGAAAAAGGAGATAAATACTGATTACAAGCATTTCCTTTCTTTTTCACAATGTTTTAAAAAGCCCTTTTCATGTAAGGTCATTAAAACTAAGGATTGTGTGGTGAAGGGTTTAAAGATAAAAAAAGAATGTTCTTAGAATCAGAATACCTGTACTAATCTGGACCTCTGTTTCAGGATTATTGGTTGACCCTTATGTACAAGATTCTGGTTGGAAACAGAGTGTTACGAGTGTTGTCTCCAAGCAGTAGAGATACCCTGAGAGTATACGCACATTGTGTGAATACAGCTAGGTAGGTGGTGTTTATTTCTTCACCAGATAACAAAATTTTGGGCCTATCAAAATCCCTGGCATTTGCAGACAACAAATTAACTTGTTATCAAACAACATAATTTACGACAAATGTGACTCAAAAATTGAAATTTGTTGTGGGAAAGTTAGAAAACATTATGGGACATGAAGAAAATGCTGGTTACCAGCATTTTTTTATTTTCTAACAATGTTTTGTACCCTATGAAAGACAAAGTCCATCATTTGAGCCACATTTAGATTGTCATCTGCGAATGCTTTCAATTTTACGAAGTCTACGATTTTGACGTTTGGTAAAGAGTTAATTGATCTCATTGTATCATGCAACTTGTCAGTCAGATCTTTCATGGATAAAGCCCATCAGATGTTATTACACGCTTGTTTTTGGAAGGATAATTAGTATAATTAGTGACTGATTAAACAGATTCAAAGAAACTGGTAAGGGAAAAATATTTATTTCATGCTTTCCAGTAGGTTATCGAGAAATACCAGTGAAATATGTTTTCGATATTTCATGGTTAGGACCAGTGAAAATGCCAATTTTTATATTCTAACTCTTTAAATAAAGGCGGAAACAGTTGTTCCTGCGCACTAGTTACCTAGGTAAAATGCGCGTGCCTCACAACCAGGTGGAAATATGACGTAATTTATCTTAGATTTCTCGCGCTTGACATAATATTGTAATGTGTTGCTATGCGGAGGGGGTACACCACAGGGAATAACTGAAAAGAACTGTACTGGATTTTGATGTAAGTTCCTCCCAAAAAGGGCTAAAAGCATGAAATAAATAGAATATTTGTTTTTTTCAGTGAAAGATCGAAATTTATTTCATCTCGGGAACATCATCGGTAATATTTTCACTCATGGCTGCGCCACTTGTGAAAATATTACCATTGATGTACACTCGATGAAATATATTTCGATCTTTCACTGAAAGAGACAAATATCCTCTATGTATAAACTGTTGTTCATAAGAAATAGAAATGAGCCATGCTCTGTGAAAAGGGGGTTTAATGCATTTGCAAACTGTAATGACGCATGTCAACCTGTGCAGTCCGTGCAGGCTGACAGGGGTCGAAACATCCTGCTATTCATAGATTTTCTGCATGTCCAAGGGCCAAACTACCT
Organism: Hippopus hippopus; assembly: GCA_946811185.2. Taxonomy (NCBI): domain Eukaryota; kingdom Metazoa; phylum Mollusca; class Bivalvia; order Cardiida; family Cardiidae; genus Hippopus; species Hippopus hippopus. The sequence goes on along the minus strand of OX328106.1, from coordinate 54,402,207 downwards.
CATGATCCTTTTGGGCTTTTAAATGAAAATGGATTTTGTAGATCCATAATTAAGTGGTGACTTGCTTTGTTTAATGCATCACACCCTCCCCCTTTTCCCAGAGCACGGCTCAGATACTTTTTCCTGCAAGTTTGATTTATTATTCAGGGTCCTGCGTGGCTCAGTAGTAAAGTGTGGGACTTGTAACCTGGAGGCCCCAAGGTTGGAGCCACACTGGATCCACTGGTTTTTTCATGAGAGTGTCCGTGGGCAAGACACTTCAGAGCCCTAGCCTAGTACTGGTAAAACCCAGGAAATGTATGAATATGTGAGCTGTTACCGTGTTATGACTGAAATAATGTTGAAAGCGGCGTAAAACACCTTTCAGTCAATCAACCATTGATTTATTATTCCAGATCAGGGTACCAGAGGGGAAGCGTGGTATTCTACGTAATGAACCTGGGAACCTCGGTCAAGGTCACCTTCTCTAATTTCCAATCAACTAGTACAGTTCACCTGTACACATTTACACCTGGAGGTGGGGATCTCACATCACAGTAAGGGAGTTTCTTTTATGCTCACTTAACCCTTTGCTTATAAACTAAGAGTTAACAACTGAAATATTGAAATTAATCCTGAGAGAGAGAGAGCTTTTGAAAACATCATGGGAAAAGGAGAAAATGCTGGTAACCAGCATTTTCTCCTTTTCCCATAATGTTTTCTACCCTATCACAAAACTTAAGCTCTTTTGTATCAATTTTGAATTTGCAGTCCCTGGATGTTTGGATTTGGAAGAGTCTAAAGTTTGTTGTTTTCGGAAAGGGTTAAGAGCACAAAGCTTGTCTGTTAAAGTAAAGATTTTCAACGGGATTATCATGTTTTTAACCCTTTAAGACACAATCACAAGTTTTAACAACCATGACCAAAAAGGCTTTTTGTAACAGTGTGGGAAAAGAAGAAAATGCAGGTAACCAGCAATGTTTTCTGCCCTTCCCACAAATTTCAATTTTTGAGTCACATTAATTTTGTTGTCTGCAAATGCTTTCAATTCGGACCAGTCAAAAATTTTGTTGTTTGGTAAAGGGTTAAACCATTATCTTTTATCGAGGACTTTATGCTGTTTTGAAAGTTCAGGAGAAAACCCAAGGGATAGTTTTTGTATAGGGGCCACTTTATATATGAAGAACTGAAAGCTAATTTCTTGTTCTTCAAGTGAAGTCTGAATTTTCTATTTGTTTTGTTCGAAAGTTATACAGAACTATAATTTTTGTATTATGAAGCCTGATCTTCATCTGCACTGCCCATAGAACATCATGTTCATCCTCTTCAAGTGCGAGAAGTTGACTTTTTCATGGGAGATAAAATTTTATGCAAGCCCTATAAAGGCGTTTGGAAACGTCAAAGTAGATGACACTTAAATGAAAGGATTTGTATATAGACAACTAGACAACATTGTGGGAAAGAGACAAAATGTCAGTTACCAGCATTTTTTTCCCATGATATTTTCTTAAGTTTTTTTGCTCATGGTCTTAAAATCATGGGGTCATTTGATAGAGGGTTTATGACCAAATTTATTTCTTTCAGGACAGTGTTGTTGAATGGACAGCTGCTGCAGATGGTTGACGAAAAGACCCTACCAAACCTTCTCATACCAATAAAGGGAACAGCACCGGTTTATATTGAGGCCCACACCTATAGTTTTGTAGTGTTCCCAGATGTAAATCTGGATGTTTGTAAATGATGTAAATAGGTCTTTTATTGCCTCTCCCAGGGAGGTAGCTTTGGGTGCCAAATCGATAGGTTTTTATTAAACAATGTGGAAGGTTGCAAAATTCATTAAATGAGCTGTGTTCCATGTCACAATGTTGTCAAGGTTGACTGATTTCTCCTTTTTATTTTATATAGGTTTTGTGTTCTTTTATTTAATAGAAATTTTCTGTCAAACATAAGACACCAGTTATTGGGGGAAAAGATGAATTATGGTTTGTATTTGTTCCTGTCATCAGTAATTGAGAGTCGCTCAGGCAAAAGGGGTTTAATTCTTTACCAAACAACACAATTTTAGACTAGTCCAAATTCAAAGCATTTGCAGACGACAAAATAAATGTTGCTCAAGAAATGGAATTTGTTTTGGGAAGGGCAGAAAACATTGTGGGAAAAGGAGAAAATGCTGGTTACCAGCATTTTCTCCTTTTCCCACAATGTTTTCAAAAGGCTTTTTCTTCAAGATCGTTAAAACTCGGGATTGTGTGGTAGAGTTAATGTATCTCCATGATGCGTATTTCCAAGCAGGTCATCATATTGTTATGGATCCATAGTATCCATTTTGTCTTACAACTGACTGAATCATGAGGTACACTGGTCCTTTGACATGCAGAAATTTGACCAAATAGCAAAAAGTTTCAGCCCAGGTTAGCCTGCATGGCCTGTCCAGGCTGACATGAGTCTATACTTTTTCCAGATGCATTAAGCTCCCTTTTCACAGAGCATGGCTCTTGTCTTTTATTGCCTCTCCATGGAAGGGAACTTTAGTGCCAAAGAGATTGGTTTTTTTCTTAAAACAGTGTGGCAGAGGGCAGAATTCATTAAATGAGCTGTGTTCCTTGTCACTGTGTTTTCCAGGGGTTGTCCGATTTCTCCTATTTATTGTATACAGGTTATGTGTTCTATTATTTGGCCTGCAACACGCGAAAAGGGGCACTCGGACATTTGCGTAAAGTGTCGTCCCAGACCAGCTTGCACACTCCGCGCAGACTGATCTGAAACAACACTTTCCCTTTTTTATGTAATTTTCTGCTTTGCGCATGTCTACTGTAGAACAAAATCTAATGTAGTCGTAAAGTGCCGTCTCGGATTAGCCTGCGCGGACTGCGCAGGCTGATCCAAGACGACACTTTGTGCAAATGTCCGAATGCCCCTTTTCGCGTGTTGCAGGCCATTTAGAGTTTTCCTGTCAGATATTTGACTCTGGTCATTAGAGGAAAACAGTAATTATGGCTTGTAGTTGTTTCTATCATCAATATTTGAGTGGTGCTATAGCGAAAGGGGGTTTAATTAGACTCTGGTAATTAGAGGAAAAATTTAATTATGGTTTGTAATTGTTTCTGTTGTCGATATTTGAGTGGCCCTGTGGCATAAGGGGGTTGAATTAGACTGAAGATTAGAGGAAAACATTTGTTATGGTTTGTAGTTGTTTCTATCATCGATATTTGAGTGCACTCAAGCAAAAGGGGGATTAATTAGATGCAGATAATTAGAGGAAAAATTCAATTAGGGTTTGTAGTTGTTTCTATCATCAGTATATATAAATGCCATAAATGTTTATTAAGCATAAAATCTATCATACTTGTGGAAAAATTTGTCCAGCTCACATCCAATTTTTAGGAAATCCTACAGTATTTGTGTAACTGGATTATTGGTCCCAGTTGTATGGTTTCTGTATTGTATGGTTTACTGTTGGGTGCCAGTGTATCATTTCTGATAATTGACCTCCCAAGGCGGAGATTGAACCCAGGACCTCCAGGTCCCAATGTGAACATTCCATCATGTAACTACTAAAGCTAGCTCTATAGCAAGGCAGTATAAGTGTCCTCTTACACAAACACAAGCTATACATTGATATCTACATTATGTTGACCCTTTACAACACAATCCCAGGTTTGAATGACCCTAGGCAAGAAGCCATTTGAAAAAAAATGTGGGAAGAGGAGAAAATGATGGTAACCAGCATTTTCTCCTTTTCCAACAGTGTTTTCTGTCAAGAAAAAATTCCACCATTTGAGCTACTTTCGATTTGTCCTTTGCAAATGTTTTCAATTTGGATAAGTCTAAAATTTTGTCATTTGGTGAAGAATTTATGCATGTATGATGGTGTGCTTAGCATCAGTCTGGCCCTTTGGTATCTAGTATCTAAGTTATTTAGGTTTTTTTCTGTGGACATAATTTGCTTGTTAACACTGACAAATCCCAAGGAAAAATATTTTTTCTTTCAAGAAACTAGATGCAATCTAGAAAGGTGTGATTTTGGTATTTCAATAAAAGGATGTATGTTTTGCAGTTGGCAATGCATCCATTTTCATGAGTACAGATCATGTGACGTTATTGTGGTTACATTTTGATTAACATTCCACATAAGATAGATATTTCATCGTATTTGATGTGTTTTATTCATCATGTGACATTCCCTTTGCAAAAGTCTTGCAAGAAATTCAAAAATACCTGAAAAAGAAAAAGAGGCTATGTATCCCATTAACTCTTTCCCACAAATTCCATGTTTAAATGACTGAAGAAGAAGCCTTTCGAAAATATTGTGGGAAAAGGAGAAAAAGCAGGTTTCCAGCATTTTCTTCTTTTTCCAAAATGTTTTATATCTTTTCAAGGATAGAAATCATCCTTTAGGCTACCTTCAATTTGTTGTCTGCAAATGCTTTCTATTTGAACATGTCTAGAATTTTAAAGAGTTAAGAAAATTGATATTGTTAAAGGTTAGATTTTTCGGACACTTCTCTTTCTTATTTTATCTTTGGTTTGGCAGCTTTTGCCTGACTGAATTCTGTTATAAAACAGTTCTAAGCTTGGTATCAGTATAAAAATCTGAATAGCCCCTCTTAACTCTGTACCAAACAACATAATTTTAGACCTGTTCAAATTGAAAGCATCTGCAGACGGCAAAATGAATTTAACCCAAAAATTGAAATTTGTTCGAGAAGGATAGAAAACATTGAGGGAAAAGGAGAAAATGCCGGTTACCAGCATTTTCTCCTTTTCCCACAATGTTTTCAAAGCCCGTTTCATCAGGGTAGTTAAAACTCTGGATTGTTAGCTAAAGGGTTGAAGATTTTGCCTTATTTAATTTTAGGAACCATTACATGTTAACACTTGAATAGTTTTGTGCCTTGCATAGATTTATTTTGTATACTGTTGCTGTCAAGATAATAACATGTCTTGACGGGTATTCTCTCAAGATTGCAAAACTCAAATGGAATTTTTGGTTTTAAATCCATTTTCTTTTCTGTGTGTATGGCGTTTCATTGTATGCTACAATTTGGCAGGTATATCTTGTGACTGACAGCTCCCATTCTTTCATTACAGTACAGAAAGTAGATCTGAGTAAATAGTTTTTGTATTGTAAGTATTTTCATCGGAGATAAGAATACTCATTTTTGTTTTGGTTTTTGGAAGAGATAGGAAAATTATGTGATATTTACATGTACAATTGAGCCAAAGGAGAAATAAATCATTACAGTTTCACCTTTTGCCGAGTCCCGGTAGCGCAGTCAGTAGTACACCGGATTTTAGAACTGGGGGATTGCTGGTTTGATCCCTGGCACGGCCAATTTCTTCCCAAGGATTATCATTGCAACAGGATTCATTCCTCTCTCACTGCTGACCATTGTTTTGACAATGGATATGTGGGAAAGCAGCCAGTGGCTTGGAAAGAATATTGTGCAGATTACTGGTAAAAGAAACTCCAGGAAAGCATGAATAGGTGCACTGGCCACAGCTATATAACTGAAATAATGTTACATTGGGGTTAAACACCATACAATCAATCAATCAGTCAGTCAGTTTCTTCTTTTGCCACCAGTTTAAAGTGTTCATGTAACAAACCCTGATTCATTTTGATTATTCTTTACGATGAAGTTTTCATATCTGTTTTAGGAGATTACCAGCTTTTAACCATTTATGAAACAATAAAATTTTACACTTGCCCAAACTCAAAGTGCTTGCAGATGACACTACCTTTACCATACAATTCCGAGTTTTCACGACCCTGCAGTAGAAGCCTTTTGAAAACATTGTGGGAAAAGGAGAAAATGCTTGTAACCAGCATTTTCTCCTTTTCCCCACAATGTTTTCAACCCAATCAAAGACAAATTTCATCATTTAAGCCACATGTAAATTGTCGTCTGCAAATTCTCTCAATTTGGACAAGTCTAAGATTTTGTCATGTGGTAAAGAGTTAAATGCACTAGAATGACAAGATTTTACCTTTAACCCTTTACCACACAATCCCGAGTTTTAACGACTCCCAGGAAGAAGCCTTTTGAAAACATTGTGGGAAAAGGAGAAAATGCTGGTAACCTGCATTTTCTCCTTTCCCACAAAGTTTTCAAACCTTCCCAAAAGAAATTTAATTTTTTTTAACCCCATTTAAATTGTCATTTGCAAATGCTTTCAATTTGGACAAGTCTAAAATTTTGTAGTGTGGTAAAGAGTTAAAGGGTAAAAAACATTTTGGGAAAAGAAGAAAATGCTGGTCACCAACGTTTTCTTCTTTCAAAAGCTTGTTTTTTTTATCATTGTAGTGAAAACAAGGGACTGTTTGGTAAGAGGTTGAAGTGGTGCTGGTTTGGAACACTGCCTTTCCAGTATAGTCATTTTTTTTTTAAATTCACTTACTGTTATATGCTTAACTCTTTACCAAACAACAAAATTTTAGTCTGGTCCAATTTGAAAGCATTTGCAGACAACAAAATAAACGTGACTCAAAAATGGAAACTTGACTTTGGAAGAGTAGAAAACGTGGGAAAAGGAGAAAATGCTGGTTACCAGCATTTTCTCCTTTTCCCACAGTGTTTTCAGAAGGCGTCTTCCTCGGGTTGGTAAAAACCAGGGATTGTTTGGTAAAGGGTTAAAGATGTTCCTGTCATGAAAGGGTCTCTCTAGTCATAATTTAAAGTACTTTTCACTACTATAGATGCTTTTGTGATCAGTGTAGATCAAGATCAAAATGCACAAAACATGCAGTCTGATATTTGATCTACACTGTCTGCTAAGTTTTAACACTATAGACAAAATCAACTATCAAATTGCATTTAATTGGGTCTTATTCTTAGTCCAAACATGTTTGTGGGGTTTTATTGGCACTGTTAGGGTTGAATAAAGTGGTGGAAGGTCTAGGTTCAGGATCTGATGGTATGCCATGTCCTGTCTGATCTTGATCTTCACTATCCAATTAGGAACAAAAATTGCCTTTTGCATGAATAGGTTGTTTTAGTGTTCTTCCACCATTGATCAAGTATTGATTAAATAATTTTGTTCCTTTCATTGTGTTTTATTTCATAAATGTGCATTGCCTTTTTATTTAAGTTGCCAATTTTATTTGTGAAATGTCTTCTGATGCGTGTAAGTAAAGACTGACCGAAGACAAACTGTTTGATTGTCTTTAAGTATCAGGTTGCCTGTAGGGTTACACATTTTCAGTACCGAAAGTAGTCTTAACCCTGTACTTGTCCTGTGTTTTAACAAACCTGAGAAACAGGTCTTTGAAAATATTGTGGGAAAAGGAAAAAAATGGTAACTAGCATTTTCTCTTTTTCCCACAGTGTTTCATACCCTATTGGAGAACTAAGTTCATTGTACCATTCCTGAATTTGTCATCTGCATATGTTTTGAATTTGGAAGAGGCTAAAATTTGTTGTTTCAGAAAGGATTTATTCATAGAAGGGGTAGATGGGACTGAAACTTTATTAGCTGAGCTCTTTACTACACAATCCTGAGATTTAACAACTCTGAGGAAAAAGGCTTTGGAACATTGTGGGAAAAGGAGAAATGCTGTTAACCAGCAATGTTTTTTCTACCCTTTCAGAAAAAAATCTGAATAACATTTGTCTGCAAATGCTTTCAGTTTGGACAAGTATAAAATTTTCTTGTTTGGTAAAGAATTCAAGTTACATAGATGTTGATACCAATAGGAACAGCTTGTTAGAGACAATTCATTTATAGAACTCACAACACTGGACTTTCTGTAGAACCATTCAGAACAACAATACCCCTAAATAATACAGGTATTATCCATCAACACCAACATTTGACTGCTTTGTTCCTCTCAATTTTTATTCAGTTCCAACATATATTCAATCTGAAAAGACTAGAAATGTAATCATTGCAAAATATAAGTAACTCTCCCACTCTCAATTGGAGAAATTCCACTTTATTCGAGATCTAAAAGTAAATTTCCACTGCCATTGAAGATGAAATTGGTATTAGTATAGCATCAGGTAATGGATGGTGTAGATCCAAGATCAGACTGCACATTTTGTGCAGTCTGATCTTGGTCTACATCATCTGTAAAAGCAGCATAAGTTATCATCAGTAGTGAAAGAGTCAACAACACAAACCCTTAAAGCTCCCCTTCATACCTTAAGTTGCCTTGGTGGCCAGTGTAGATCAAGATCAGACTACAAAATTATTAAATTTTATTTCAAGTTTGAATTTTATGAAAGAGTTTTACTTACTTATTTTACTTTACATACAGGATTTTACTCAATGTTTACATTCAGACTCGCTTAGACGCTTATTCTAAAAATAGAGCGTCTAGTGATCATGATCACAATGACACAACCATGTGTAGTCAGTTTTATTTAAGTTGAAACGTTTCCCAACCAAGAATTTACAAGTAGGGGAGGTGGTGGGAAACAAGTAAAATAAGTAAGTAAAACTCTTTCATAAAATTCAAACTTGAAATAAAATTTAATAATTTTATTTCATTCGTTTTACTTACTTATTTTACTTTACATACAGGATAGATTTCAAAGCAATGCTTACCTTCTATCCTGGAGGAGAAAAACTTGTATATTTCTTGGTGAGTTAAGATTCTTCAACCTCTTCTTTCACCAGCTGTACATTCTATATACATCACTGAATTAATCTAACACAATGTATCCCTTCTGTAGTCTGTACAGAATGTTATATACATGTATACATCATAACATATTACTACTTTGTAACATAAAACAGTCAGATTTCGATTCGCGACTCGCTAAAGTGTAAAACAACACCCATTTCAGAGCTTACCTAGCTCTGAGATGACATGTCCCTCAGATAGAACTTTACAGAAGTAGATTCACGACTCCAGTCAGCCGCAGATAGGATTGAACTTAAAGAAGCACCTTTAAAAAGAGCATATGAAGTTCCAATAGCTCTAGTGCTATGTCCTCTTATTTTAGCCAATTTATCTCCAAGTGACATTTTAATTGTTTGCGCAATCCAGTTTGAAATGGTTTGTGAGGATACTGGCCTATGTGGCTCATTCAAACTAAGAAAAACACTTAGCTCTTCTGAACCACCCGTTTTCTGTCGAAAAGGTTCTGTTTTCTTTAAATAATGGTACATGCATCTTTTGGGATCAAGTTTCTTGTTTTCTAGGAATGTTGGAATGAATATTGAGGTACCGTAATGACCTTCTCTATCTTGTTTGGCTAAACCATGTCTCACAAATGTCAATCCTTTTTGTTGAACGTTCACAGAACCCTCACCGAGCTGCAGAGACTGAATATCGCTACATCTCCTGAAACAGGTAATAGCAACTAAAAACACTGTCTTAAAGGTAATGTGTTTTAAGGATGCTCTCTTCATTAGTTCAAAAGGTTTTTTCTGCAAGGAAGAAAGAACAACCTCCAAGTTCCATTCTGGCACTAGGCGTTTTTGTGACGGCCTGGAATTAAAGACACCTTTGATTAATCTGATTACATCAGGGTGTTGACCTACTTTGAAACCTTCTATTGGTGGTAGGACATTTGACAGCATCGACCTATAACCAGCTATAGTGCGGTACTGTAAGCCTTCATTGAATAGATGTGTAAGAAAATCTGATATTAGGGTTAAAGATACATCATTGGTATCAATTTCCCGTTGACAGCACCAGCTACGGAATCTTCGATACTTTGCATCGTAATCCCTTTGTGTACCTTTGCGCCATGAAGCCCTGAGGAGCTTTCGAGACTGTTCCGAAAAGCCTCTATTTTTGAACAATCTGTCGACAGTCTCCATGCCACTAACTGAAAAATTTGAGGATTTGGGTGATAAATCTTGGACAATGGTTGAGCCAACAGATCTGGAATCTGTGGTAATCGTATTGGTGTTGCAATGAGAAACTGAAGTAGTTCTGTGTACCAGCGTCTGCGTGGCCAACGGGGTGCTATTAAGATTATCTCGCACTGAAATTGAGACATGTGTTTCAAGACCTTTGGAATCAGACAAATTGGGGGGTACGCGTAAGCAAACATGTTCTCCCAAGTAATAGATAATGCATCTGTTGCAAAAGCTAGATGAGAGGGGAACCAAGTGCAGAATACTTCCGTCTGATGGTTCTGTTCCGATGCAAACAGATCCATCAGTGGATGACCCAAAATCGTAAAAATATTCTGCACTATTTCCTTCTTCAGAGACCACTCTGTTGCTAAAACTTTCTGACGACTCAGCTGATCCGCTAATACATTGTCTTTGCCGCAAATATGGACTGCTTTCAAAGTCATTTGATTCTGAATTGCAAGATTCCATATCTCCCAAGTTTTCATGCACAGTTTGCTGGACCGAGTTCCTCCCTGGCGATTGATATACTGAACACAGGTCATATTGTCTGATTTGATTAGAACAGATTTCTGGTTTATCTGGGGTAAGAAATGTGTCATTGTCAAAAGAATAGCTTCCATTTCCAAGAGATTGATATGCCAATTTTGTTGCTGTATATTCCACCTGCCTTGTACAAACTGGCTGTCCAAATGACCCCCGTACATCATTTTTGAAGCATCTGTTGTGATTGTTACTCTTGTCATCGTTTTTTGAACAGAGCGACCCTTGAAAATGTTTGCTCTCTGTCTCCACCAAGTCAGATGAGATCTGAGATGAGGAGTACAAGGAACCAACTTTTCCAATGGGTCTTTGGATGGTTTCCAAAAGCACAGTAGATGTAACTGGATTGGCCTCATGTATAAGTGTGCATTCGGGACCAGTTCTATACAAGATGCCACCAGACCTAGTAGGTGCAAGAAATCTCGGGCTTTGACTGTTAGATGACAAAAAGAGATCAGAGCTAACTGGATTTTGGCAAACCTTTCCTCTGTTGGGAAAATCAGTCCTCTTCTGAGACTGAGAAGAGCCCCTAAATATATCAAATTCTGACTTGGGTTTAGTTGTGATATTTTTAAATTGATCATGAAACCTAGTGAGACCAGAAGATTCAGACATAATCTGCAATCCTGTAGTAAAACGCCCTTGTTTTGGTTCAGATTTAGCCAGTCGTCTAGATAAACCGCTAATCTGACATTTTGAATTCTCAGGTGGGCAGCAACCACTGACATCAGTTTTGTGAACACTCGGGGAGCCGACGTGGGACCGAAGCACATCACCTTCCACTGGTAACACTGGTTTTTGAAACAAAATCTTAGATATTTCCGGTGACCGTGAAAAATTGGAATGTGCAGATACGCATCTGATAGATCTATTGTTACAGCCCAATCTTTTGGTCTCAATAGATTTATTACTTTGGAGAGTGTCCATCTTGAAATGTTTCTTTGCTAGATATCTGTTGAGGGGTCTGAGATTTATTACTGGACGCATTTTCCCATTCTTTTTGGGGACCAGAAAAAAGGTACTGTAAAAACCGTCCTGAGCATTTTGAGCATTCACTTTTTCTATACAATCTTTTTGAAGCAAATTGTCTATTTCTAGTGAAATTAATTCTTGATCTAACACAGGTACAACCGTAGGACGAATCCCTGTTGGTAGGGGAATGCTCAGGAACTCCAGCTTGTAGCCTTCTTTTATGACAGATAATACCCATTGATCTGATGTGATCTTTTTCCAATTGTCCAGAAACAAAGTCAGACGACCCCCGACAGGCATCTGTGGAAGTTTGGCCAGAATAGTGTTTTGAAAATCTCTTACCATGGAGTCATTTTTTCTTTGGGATACGCAAAGGTGGAACAGCTGGTTCCGACTTTCCTTTGTTGTAAGGCTTCTCTGGCTGGAAAGTAGATGTACTTGTTCTGTTGAAGCCAGATTTGAAATTTGACGCTGTAGAAGAAGACTTATTTATGAATGTTGACGTTTTTTGTCTCTTGTCTTGCTTTTCATAGTTGCCAGACCAGTTTCTTTTCTTATTATCAAAAAGTTCAGGTACAAGATCACTCAACTGATCCTTTTTTTCCTTTCTATCTTTAAGTTTGTCCTCTAATCCCTGGCCGAAAACACCTTGACTGTTAAGAGGAAGATCAAGAACTTTGACATGTCTTTTAAAGTATCTAAGCCAGTGTCCGCAACAACTGCCTTGCATCTAATGATGTGATGGTATGCTCCAGAACGACCTATCTGATCTAAGGCTTTGGAGGACATATCAAATAAATCTCTGACTGTCTGTACCAATTTGTCAATGTTTGGATCAGGGACACTTAAAGAGTTCATGAAAGAACCAAGCCCCTGTTGTAAATAAGATAATGCTAAGATGCCATACCGACTAGCCATTTGTCCCTGATAGCCTAGGGATTCTATGGATTTCAAAGGTTGAGTAACTAACTGTTTACCTTTACTCCATGTCTTAACCGACTTAGAACCATGACGTTTCCTAAGCATTGGTTCAACCAAATCATCAAGTCCTGGAACTTGTAAAAAATCTGAAGACGATTCACTGACAGGAAAATTAAGCCTGTATTCATCCTTGTAAGTATTCAATTTACTTGGATTGTCTCATCGCCAAGATTTTTAAAGAATGTCTCTTTGGATATTGTCTAACACAATCCCTTGTTTATCCTCTGTCTTGTCTGTAGTATTGAATAAAGTGGCCAAATTGCCACCACTACTGGAATTTACAATGTAAGAATTGTAAGAGTCATGTTTCACTTTTTTTCCTTTAGAAAAAGAAACAGAAGTTAGGTCCGACGAGGAATCACTATCCGAAAACAAATTTCGAACCTCCTACGTCGATGGGTGGATAGACAATTCATCTATGTCCGGCGCCAACATGTCGCCATTGTCATTAGTTTTCGCGGAAGACTGACAAGCCCGAGTCTCGTCGTTGTCTCGGCGATCGTTGTCTGACCCTGCCCGGAAGGCCGGTCCTGCAACATTTTTTAATAGCCTCAAACTTTGCCTCCGTGGCAGACTGCATTTGAGATATTCGAAGTTCCAAATCTCTGACAGTAGTGCGTTTGCACTTCTCCGTAACAGGCTCCGAGCGAGTCGAAGGTGAAACCGGAGAGCAAGGCTGTTCCTCGCATGAAGCTCTAACAGCCGCTTCAGCCATGCTTATCCAAAGAAGTGAAAATAAATTCACAACCAAAAAAAAATACGTCCGAACGTTTCAACGCTAAAGTAAAAACTGACTACACATGGTTGTGTCATTGTGATCATGATCACTAGACGCTCTATTTTTAGAATAAGCGTCTAAGCGGGTCTGAACGTAAACATAGAGTAAAATCCTGTATGTAAAGTAAAATAAGTAAGTAAAACAAATGAAATAAAATGTACAGTCTTTACTTGATCAATGCTATTCACTCTGCTGAGACATTCTGGACAAGAGAAACCTTGAAATTACAATTACATGTATATGAGTCTTGTTATTACACTGAAAATGTCTGTTAAATTTAATTTACAAATGGACAATTTACCCTATCTGACAAATTCTTTATTTGCCATGATATTTCAAAATGTTAATTTAAAACAAATATATTCAATTTTGGCATGACAAAGGCTGCATTTAGAAAAAAAAAAGGGGAATATGGTATAAAGCAGGATTCCTGCTTAGAAATAAATGATATAACAGAGGAAGACATACCTAATTTTGAGCCATTTCTCCATTTTATAAAAAAATTTTAAACACTCTCCAGCTTCGATATGATCTCTCTATAATGCAGGGAACACTTCATGGTGCAACAAATCAAGATCAGCCTGGACAAAAAAGTCAATCCAATCTTTGATCTACAGAGTACAATACTCTGTCAGAAACTATATCAACACAGCCTTGGATATGCAGTGACATGTATATCTTTTCTACAAACAGAAAAGTCTAATTAAGAAATAATCATCTTTCTATCGTGGTTTATCATTCAAAAAACCACGCTTGTAAGTTATGAGGCACAATAAATAATCCACGAGGGCAATAGCCCGAGTGGTTTATTCATTGTGCCTCATAATTCACAATGTGGTTTATTGAGCAATAAACCACGACAGAAAGAAGATTATTTCAATTCTAACATGACCAACTCTTAATGAAAGGAAAACAAGTTCACACTTAGAGTAAAAACGCAGATGCAGATTATTTTCCATTGAATAACTTACTTTATACAGAATGACGTAGATTTTACCACGCTTTCGTTGCACTGTGTTTATAGAGCCGAATTCACGTGTCATGTTAGAATTTTGTATACATAGGAGTTGCATTTACACTAAAACCATGTTAATTCAATATACCAGTCATGCTCTGTGAAAATAAGGTTTGATGCATCTGCAAATAGTATTGACCCATATCAGCCTACTCAGTCTGGGCCAAAATTTTGCTATTGGTCCATTTTCTGCATGAGGAGGGACCAGTCTACCTCAAGGTTTAGTTGCTTGATAGGCGAAATGGAGTCGATGGATCCGTAATCATATGATCACTTGCTTGGCATAATAGATTACAAAGATGTATTAACTCTTTACCACACAATCCCGAATTTTAACGACCCCGAGGAAATAGCCTTATGAAAACTTTGAGGAAAAAGGAGAAAATGCTGGTAACAAGCATTTTCTCCTTTTCCCACAAGGTTTTCTACACTGTCACAGACAATTACCATCATATTAGCTAAACTAAGAATGCTGTCTGCAAATACTTTCAATTTAGACCCATGTAAAATTCTGTCGTTTGGTAAATACGGATTATTATGCTGTAGTGACTTTTCTGGTGCTTGTATTAACTTCGAGCAGCGTGAGAAAATTTGGTATCGCGCGAGACCGAAGGTCAAACTTGATGCCAAAATTTTCTTATGCAGCAAGAAGTAAATACAAGCACCAGGAAAGTCAATACAGCATAATATTCCTTTTATTATATACCTACACCTTTTCAATGACAAAATGTAGCAAATTATTGACATTTTATTCGAAAACGATAAGCAAAATAAAACAGTTAATGGTATAGTAGCCAGTTACTTCGTTTTTTATGAATGGCGGATGAATATTACAGCGTAAAATTTTGATCAGTGAACTTGCAAGTGACTACATACGTATACCGCGCATGAGTTATGTCTTTATGACGTCATCATTCCATATTTGGAACCGTATTTCACAGTGTGTAGATACAGATTTTTTTCTGTCCTGTGTGATATTTTATCCGCGTGCGACGCATGTATTTTCTCCGGAAAACTTTCAGGTATATAATAAAGAGTTAAACCCCTATTGCCACAGCATGGCTCATGTATATACATATACATACATGTACATGAAAAACACAGGAATATGTAGGAATAAGAATGTTCTGATAACTAAAAAGACAACTGAAACTTATTTGTGTGTTATCTCTTTACCAGAGAAAAAATTTGGACTTGCTCATAACTAAAGAAAACATTAGCAGACACCAAAAAATAAATTTGACTGGAATTTTAGTATTTGTACTTGAAATGGTAGAAAGTACTGTTAGAAAAGGGGGGAAATGATGGCCATCTACATTTTCTCCTATTCCCACAATGTTACCAAAAGCCTTCAGCCTCAGTTGTAAACCATTGGATTGGACTAACCCTTTGCTAAATGACCGAATTTTAGACTTGTTCAAATTGAAAGCATTAGCAAATTTAATGTGGCATATAGTATTTGCCTTTGAAAAGGTGAAAAACATTGTGAGAAAAGGAAAATATGCTGTTTCACATCATGGTTACCAGCATTTTCTCCTTTTCCCACAATGTTTTTAAAAAGCCTAGTCCTCCAGGACATTAAAGCTCAGACTCCCAAGTTAAAAGCATTAGCTAAAAGCAAATTAAGTGTGGTTTAGAGTTATGGTTCTTGAAAAGGATCGAAAACATTGTGGTCATGGTACTTAAAAAGGATTGAAAAGATCATGGGAAAAAGAGAAAATGCTAGTTACCAGCATTTTCTCCTTTTTCCACAATGTTTTCGAAAGTTTTCTTCTATTTTGTTAAAACTTGAAAAATTGCATGCAAGTTTTACTCTGTTAAGTCAATGAATGTTATGTCAGGATGACCCATGTCATCTCCTTGATCTAAAAGCTCACTGATACTTTGTTCAACATCATAACCATATTTCTGTAACATCTCAATTACTTTATCTCTATGGACATGAGGCAATATAGCAAGTACAGTCTCTATTTTAGTATCAAGTTCGCCACAGTGTATTCTACTTGTGCTAGGTTGGCCTCTGATATCTTCAGATTCATAACCAGAGTCATTTCCATTTCTAACTTTACGTCTTGTTTTCTTATTTACCTGAGATTTGCTTCTTCTCCTAGCTCCACTCTGCATTGGTGCGGTAAAAATGGAATTACATCTATCATCAGTAATGTTTATTACGTCTTCATGTTCATGTTTATCCAAATCGATTACCGAGTCTGGCTTGTCGCCAACCCCAGCTAGGTCAGTGATAATATCTGGTAGGCTATCATCACTGTCCTCCCTCACAGTATAAGTTTGGGATGTTTCATGGATCTCTGCCCTATAACTTACTTCTTCACCTGATACATCACAATTTTTTAGCCATTTCCTGACTTCAATATCCTTTTTATTTGGATCATTTAGGTTCATGGTTTCTTTTGTGAAAGAATTTGAGCTTCTAAAATTCGCTTGACTTGGTGTGTCCACAAAAATATCTTCTATAGATTTATTGCTGTCTGTATCACAATCATAGGTCACTCTTCTTGTGTTATTGACTAGATCTGTATCTCTGCACTCAATCTGGATTTCGTTTCTTATTTGTGTATCACACATAGAATCAACATATTTATTTCTGTTGTATATTACTGTCTCTTTCCTAAGTTCTGATGTTCCACTATAACTCAATAATTTGTTAATTTCATTTGGTTCTGGAGCTCTATTTACATTGTCATCAGTGCCATCATGACTATGTTCTACTTTTTGTTTCACTTTACTGGCTGACTTCCTTTTCATACCTCTTTTCTTTTCTAGGCTAACTCTGGGAATATTTGGTTCAACAAATAGTTTAGAAGGACTCATATTCAACTTAATTGGTTTCAACTTTACTTTTGTTCTGTGTTCAGCAATTTCTTCTATCTCATCATCAATGATTGAAATTGTCTCTTTCACTTCTGCATGAGCACTTTTCCTATCTATGCTACATCTAAGCGAGTCCAATATATCATCAATTTTGTCCTTGTAAACTTCACTTTCATCATGCTCCTTTTGGTGTACAAGACAATCATTTGTAATAGCTGATTCAGTTTCACTTACACTCTCCGACACGTGCAAACTATTGCTGTATGCAAAATCTGACATTGATTCCTCTCTAGCATTGCTTAGTTTAGGTCTTTTACTCACTGTGTGAGTGTCTGCCTGATCAAATTCATCAATCAAACCTTCTGCAAACCCTGGTGATGAAACATAGGATCTCTTACTGTTAATTTGACCACAAAAATGTGTACCAGATCTTTCCTTCTCTCTACCATGTTCACTTGGACTGTCACAGATCTTGGAGCTCTCTAACTCATAGTGATGCTGTAGTAAAGTATTGTCTGCCCGGGGTTTACTAATAAATGTATCAGAGTAGGCAATGTTTGACATTGTTGCATCATTTGGACATATTGCTGAAATACATGTTGTCTTGCTGAGTGACCCAGCAAAATTTTCCAGTGATTGCTTTTCATCAAACTGCTCAAGAGAGTCACCACTGTAATGTTTAACATCATTATTATAGTGTTTCACATCATTCAGTGAATTTTCCTCTACATGCTTGACTTGTTCCTCATAGCATAGATTTATATCTGTATCTGGGATTAACCCATTTTCATTTTTCTCCAAAATACATGCTGTCTTTCTTGATGGTTTCGATTCTTTGTCCTCTGGTAGAACAGTTTTACTATTGCAGGGTTTCTCTGTAATGTCTTTCAAGGAATTGGCCATTGCCAATTCTAATTGTTCCTCAAAAGTCAGTTCTAGTTCAGCACTATCCAGACCTTGATCAGTTTTATTCTTCACTATGGATTCCTGTGTCTCCTGTATCAGCAGTATATCAAAGTCTCCTTTCTCTGCTCTGAAATACAAATTATACAGGCAGTGTAAACCTTCCCCATGGAATTACCACAAAATACAAGTGAAAGTGCAGAACCATCTTTAGAATACTCGTTTTGAACGGTCTGATTTGGATCTATGATGTTTGCAAACTAAAACTCATTTGAATCCCAACAGTACATTTTCTAAACAATTGTCAGCTGTGTTAGAGGAATGAATCCTGTTGGAATTAACTATCATCAATCCTTGGTAAAAAATTGGCTGATATAAAATTGGCAAATATAGCTGTCAATTTCAGGTGTTGCATGAACAAACATTTATTTTGAAATATAGATTAGCAGCACTTCTGATGACTGCCCCACTCAAATAAATAATTAAAGCTACTACCCTTTGGAACATGGTTTACAACGATTCTCCTTACCAAGTCTTTCTATCCCAACTTGTATATTAACACTACATTGCTAAAGATATTGTTTATCAAAGTTAAAAACTTTAACTCTTTCTAAGACAACCAAGCTTTAGACTTGTTCTTATTGATAACATTGGCAGACAACAAACCAAATTTAGTTTGAATGATGTAATTTAAGTTTAAATGGTTAGTAAACTTTGTCTGTTCTTTACCATCATTTTCTCATTTTCCTGCAATATTTTCAATAGGATTCATCCTCATGGTTGTTAAAGAAAAAATAGGACAATTTGATTGAGGGTTAACCCTTAGGCTGCTAAATAGGACTCACTGACCTTTTGCCGACAGCGTAGATCAAAATCAGACTGAACAGAACGTGCAGTCTGATCTTTGATCTGCACTGTCTGATAAGTAGATATCTTTCCTCAAAAATTACTTTTGGAAATAGGAAATTTTGTGTTTTTACTATCAGCTTGAAAGTGTCATCTGACTTATTCACCAGGATAAGGGTTAAAAAAAAAATTTGAACCATGCTCTGGCAAAAGGGGGCTTAATGCATCTCCGTAATCCATCATACCAAGAAATCCATCACATACTTATGGATCCATAATAGCCACTTTTTTTTTAACAACCGACTCAATCATGAGGTAGACTGATCCTTTGACATGCAGAAAATCGACCAATAGCGAAAAGTTTCGGCCCAGGTCAGCCTGCGCGGACTGCGCAGGCTGACCTGGGTCGAAACTTTTCGCAGATGCATTAAGCCCCCTTTTCACAGAGCGCGGCTCATTTCTATATGTTGTAGGGAGGCACTAGGAGATAATCAACTATCAGTTTACCTTTCTATTAGTTCATTTGTCATTGACTTCAACAACACAGCTGTAACCTCCAAACTTCCTGTCTCTTTAACTAAAAGCTCTGGGTGTTGTTTTAAATCTCCTATAACCATCTATAATGAAATAATTCTACATTCAGTCTTTGAAAAAAAGGCCAGATACTATGGCTCTAATGCATTTCATCTTTAACCCTTTACCACATGGCAAAATATCATACTTGTCCATAATGAAGAAATTTACAGACAACAATTTTATAGTTTTTCAAATTGTGGTGTTTGTCATTGAATAGGTAGAAAACTTTGTGGGCAAAGGAGAAAATGCTGGTTACCAGCATTTTCTCCTTTGCGCACAATGTTTTCAAAAGGTCTATTCTCCAGGTTCGTTAAAAGTCGGGATTGTGTGGTAAAGGGTTAATATTCAATGAAGCATTGTATTTTCCTGGAGACTATATTATCAGGGTCAGTATTCAACAACCATTCTTATGAATGTTCTTAGTCTTACTCTGCAAGATTTTCTAAATTTAAAAGTACCTTCATATTTAGAAAATTCTGGAAAAATAAGACTTCTATGAATGTTCTTAAGAATTATTGGTGAATATGTACCAAGATGTGTCCAATTTTAAAATGGTCTGAAATTCTCATTAATATGAGCAGTTTGTATACACTAGCAAAGATTCTAATAAGAGCACCACATGCTTGGCTGTAAGTGCTTGATTTTCAGTGAATATTTTGAGTCAAGAAAGGTGTGTTACTGCAACAAAAGTACTTTGATAGTTACCTGCCCTTGTTGTATAGGTTTCCCTTTTGATAGTTAACAACTTGCCCTAGTTTGAAATAAATATCTTCATCAGTAATAAAGACTTCACAAAATGTCAAAGTTTTTACGTGACAACAACCCAGACAACGCCAGGGCTTTGAAATTACCTCAACAGTTTCTTCGAAAATAGCCAGGCTAATAATAAGTGAATGGACATAATATCCCTAAGTAATTTTTTACATTACTGATAGAGAGCTCAATGGAAAAAATCTGAGGCAATAGAAACTCTTCTGGCCTGAATCTAGTGGAGCTTTACATAAACATGACATCTAAATGTGTCTTTGGAAAAAAAAGTCATTCTGATCAATAATAGAATCAACCTTGCAAGATATCAAGAGTAGAGGTATAAAGAGTAAGACACAGTATTACAATGATGGCATTGTGCAGTCTGATCTTGTATCCACAGTACCTAGTACAGTAAAACTCCTCTATTTAGAACATCTGTAGTACTTTTAAAATTTGGTCTTATTAGTTGGGTGGTCTGATTTCCGGGTTCCACACGCCTACATTTTGAAATAAACCCTGACTCTGAGTAGACTTCTGCAGGTCTAAATGATGTGGATAGTAAATGGATTTCATTTAGGGAAGCCTTAAAACACAAATGAAAATGACGAGAACATTTTCATGTTCATTGAAAAGTCATACGTTTCTTTAATTTTATTAAATAAATCCACCTGTAAAAGCATTTCAATTCATCATTTAAACACACCCATGGCCAGGTATGTACATAAATTAACTAAATGAATCTGAAGACTAAAGAATCTAACGTAACTGATAGAAGTCATATTCTCATTTTTGGAACGTTTTTTTTTCGTGTAGTCTCAAGAACTCATATTTCAAGTGCCGATTTTCATTTTATAACAAATATTTTCAAATACGTGCTAATCTTTGAATGTTTGACGTCTCCAGATAATCTCCCCCTCACTTTCTTTTTAGCTCACCTGAGCACAAAGTGCTCAAGGTAAGCTTTTGTGATCGTGCGGTGTCCATCGTCCGTCGTCAACTTTTATCTTGTGTATGCTCTGGAGGCCACATTTTCAGTCCAATACTCATAAAACTTTGTCAGAATGTTTGTCTTGATAGTATCTCGAACGAGTTCCAAAATGGGTCATGTCGGGTCAAAAACTAGGTCAACAGGTCAAATCTTAGAAAAACCTTGTGTACGCTCTAGAGGCCACATTTTCACTCCAAAACTCTGGAAAGTTAATCAGAATGTTTGTCTTGATGATATCTCAGATGAGTTTGAAAATGGGTCATGTGGGGTCAAAAACTAGGTCACTAGGTCAAATCTTAGAAAAACCTTGTGTACGCTCTAGAGGCCACATTTTCACTCCAAAACTCTGGAAAGTTGGTCAGAATGTTTGTCTTGATGACATCTCAGACGAGCTCGAAAATGGGTCATGGCAGGTCAAAAACTAGGTCACTAGATCAAATCATAGGAAAACCTTGTGTACGCTCTAGGGGCTACATTTTCAGTCCAAAACTCTTGAAAGTTGGTCAGAATGTTTGTCTTGATGACATCTTGGACAAGCTCCAAAATGGGTCATGTTTGGTCAAAAACTAGGTCACTAGGTTAAATCTTTGAAAAACCTTGTGTATGCTCTAGAGGCCACATTTTCACTCCAAAACTCTTGAAACTTGGTCAGAATGTTTGTCTTGATAATATCTCAGCTGACTTTGAAAATGGGTCATGTCGGGTCAAAAACTAGGTCACTAGGTCAAATCTTAGAAAAACCTTGTGTACGCTCTAGAGGCTTCATTTTCAGTCAAAAACTGTTAAAAGTTGGTCAGAATGTTTGTCTGGTTGATATCTCAAACGACTTTGAAAATGGGTCATGTCGGGTCAAAAACTAGGTCACTAGGTCAAATCTTAGAAAAACCTTGTGTACGCTCTAGAGGCCACAATTTCAGTCCAATACTCATGAAACTTGGTCAGAATGTTTGTCTTGATGATATCTCAGACCAGTATGAAAATGGGTCATGTCAGGTCAAAAACTAGGTCAAATCTTAGAAAAACCTTGTGTACGCTCTAGAGGCCACAATTTCAGTCCAATACTCATGAAACTTGGTCAGAATGTTTGTCTTGACGATATCTTGGACGAGTTTGAAAATGGGCCATGTGGGGTCAAAAACTAGGTCACTAGGTCAAATCTTAAAAACCTTTTGTACGCTCTAGAGGCCATATTTTCACTCCAAAACTCTTGAAAGTTGGTCAGAATTTTTGTCTTGATGACATCTCGGACGAGTTCCAAAATGGGTCATATCAGGTCAAAAACTAGGTCACTAGGTCAAATCTTAGAAAAACCTTGTGTACGCTCTAGAGGCTACATTTTCAGTCCACAACTCTTGAAAGTTGGTCAGAATGTTTGTCTTGATGATATCTCGGACAAGTTCCAAAATGGGTCATATCAGGTCAAAAACTAGGTCACTGGGTCAAATCAATGAAAAACCTCGTGTATGCTCTAGAGGCCACATTTTCTGTCCAATACTTATGAAAGGTGGTCAGAATCTTTGTTTTGATAATATCTACAATGGGAAAATGGGTTATGTTTGGCTAAAAAGTAGGTCACTGAGAGAAATTCTAGAAAAAGCTTGTGTACAAGCTAGAGCCCAAATTTTCAGTCCACTAATTATGAAAGCTTGATAGAATGTTTGTCATAATATCTCGAAAGAGATTAAAAATGGGTCATGTTTGGTCAAAAGACTCAGGTGAGCGACTTCAGGGCCATCATGGCCCTCTTGTTTCATTTTTATCCTAGTTGATTATTCGAACAGTCCTGCTAATTGTCAATCTCACAGTCGTCGTGGCCACTTGTTTACAATTCGCAGATTCGTTTCGGTATAATTACAGTATGTTAGGTGTCAAAATCAAATGATAATTCCATCTCGATCACCATTAAACCCAAGCGTCTTAAATTACATCAGCTGGCTCTAAACAATAAATCGTGATCACCCGGATGTTGACGTTTGTCATCCGGGTCAGCGATGTGTGATAAACGCTTGATTACCGCGTAAAAGCTGAATCAGTGGTTTAAAATATCAATTAACAGGTCGTTTGATTATGTTTCGTAACAACCTGATTAATTAACACAGTCATGATACAATCAATGTTCGATAGACAAACCAAAGCCTGATTATAGATTGTTAGTTCCATCGGACCCAAGAATATTCGTACCTGTGGCACAGTCCGTGGTTTGCGATTACAGATGCGTGAAAATTAGCTGGTTGTAAAGAAGTAATGGAGATCAAGTGGTTGTTTCACGGGGTTAAAATCTATAGGTAAATTCATATTGGTACTGAAACTGGTGGTCGGAATAGCAGGGTGCTCGTATTTCCGGGTTCGTGATCATTGATTTTTTAGAAGGAAAATTTCCGTTCTTACAAAAATCGTTTGTAATAGCAGGTTGCTCGTATTGTCGAGGTGGTCTTGAGCAGAGGTTTTACTGTATCTTGCTACAGTACAAACGTATATGTTCTGGCAGAGAAACAGACTTAAGATTTAAAGCCCTGGACCAAGCTATGGTTACTTTTCGCAACTGTGTAGATTGAGACCAGACTGCATGCACAGAACATGCATTCTGATCTTGGATCTACACAGCATGCCACTTTGTGTCATATTCTGTCCATAAGAAAAAAAAAAAAAAAAACTTACAGTATTAATATTAAGTCCACTTAATTAACTTGGCATCTCATCCAAGCTATCATCATGACAAACATTCTGACCAACTTTAAAGAGCATTGGACTGAAAATGTGGCTTCTGGAGCGTACACAAGGTTTTTCAAAGATTTGACCTAGTGACCTAGTTTTTGACCTGACATGGCCCACTTTCGAACTTGTCTGCGATATTATCAAGACAAACATTATGACCAAATTCCAAGATTATTGGACAGAAAATGTGGCTTCTGGAGCATACAAAAGGTTTTTTTAAGATTTGACCTAGTGACCTAGTTTTTTACCCAACATGGCCTGTTTTCAAATTCATCAGAGATATCATCAAGACTAACATTCTGACCAACTGTCAAGAGTATTGGGCTGAAAATGTGGCCTCTAGAGCGTACACAAGGTAAAAAGTTGACGACGGACGATGAACGACGCACGACGGACGCCGGACACAGCACGATCACAATAGCTCACCATAAGCACTTCGTGCTCAGGTGAGCTAAAAACTTACAGTATTAATATTTTGGCTGTTTTTCTTGATTGAAAAAGTCCACCTAATTAACTTGGCATGCTTAGTGTTATACTTCTTTAACTAGGTCTTTGCCACTGACCTCCCACCTTTGATATGATTTATTTAAAACCATAGTTAAGGAATATAATCAAAGTTGTTTTTACCTTTATCTGAGGAAGTGTTGGATTTCCACACTGTCCTATACCCTGGCATCCATCCACACATTTCACAACAAACTCTTCAGGTTTTCTTTCCAGTATGTAGTGTATATTACAATCTATCCCACGGTCTGTAAAATCCTTCTTCCATTCCAGCATTCTGTTTATCTGTGACCAGAATCTTCCTTCTTTTAGAGTATATGGTATATCATCTGAAAGGAAAGTTTTGTTTATAATGTATAAAACATGTATACTGGCTAAATCCAACTTGTGTCAATAGGGACATCATGAAAAATAAACATTCTGGATCAAAAGAGATCATTGGTAAAACCGTGTTGTTACTTAAGCTCTTTATCACACCATCCTGAATTTTAAAAACCCTGGAAAAAAAGCTTTGAAAAACATTGTGGGAAACGGAGAAAATGCTGGAAACAGCATTTTCTCCTTTTCCCACTATGTTTTCTACAAATTCAAATTTAAAAAAAATTCAATTTTTTTTTTTAAATTCTTCAAATTTATTTTGTTTTCAAAAAAGTGCTTTCAATTTGGACTTGTCTAAAACACTGTTGTTTGGTAAAGAGTTAAACATTAAAATATAAAATGGCGTTTTAAGAAATTAGTAGCCTATCATAAGTCTCCATGATAATACATAACTTTCTGTAGTATAGAAAGAATGTAAGTTGTAGCAAAAGATTCACAGATGCATTTATTTAATTTACAAAACAGTCTTGGGTTTTAACGAACATGGGAAAAAGCCTTTTGAAAACATTGTGAGCAAAGGAGAAGATCCTTGTTACTAGAATGTTTTTTATCCTTGCAAAGTCAAATCCAATCATTTTTGTTATATTTGAGTTGTAATGGTAACCGGCATCTTCCCCTTTTCCCACGATGTTTTCCACCCTTTCAAAGACAAATCCAATCATTTTTGTTATATTTAAATTGTCGTCTGCAAATGCTTTCTATTTGGACAAGTTGAGATTTATGTAAAGGACATAAATTACCAAAATGAAAATAAACACTCAGCACTCTCTATATTTAAGAAATAATCTTCTTTCTATCATGGTTTATTGAACGATAAACCACAATAGAAAGAAGATTATGTATTTCGATTCTAACATGACCAACTCTTAATCAAAGGAAAACAAGTTCATACTTAGAGTAAAAACACGGATGCTGATTATATTCCACTGAATAACTTACTTACTTACTTTATACAGAATGACGTCACTCTATATAGAATGATGTCACTACATAGAATAACGTAGATTTTACCACGCTTTGCACTGTGTTTATAGAGCCGAATTCATGTGTCATGTTAGAATAAAGTATAATACACATATTCAGTGATATATATCCATTCAATATCTCAATTGTACCTTGTTAAAAAATTCTTACACTACAGGCAGATTGATTGAATGGTATTTCACACGGCCTTCAACATTATTTCAGTTATATCACAGTGACAGCTCACATATTCATGTATTTCCTGGGTTTCACCAGTACCAGGCAAGGGATCTGAAGTGTCTTGCCCAAGGACATCTCCACCAAAATCCCAGTTGATCCAGTGTGGTTTGAACTAGGGGCCTCCAGGTCATGAGTCCTACAATAAACCACTGAGCCATGCAGGGCCCTCACTACTGACGGAACATGTCATAACATTTAAGATCTCAATAAAACATTGTGGAAAAAATTGTTCAGGTTCAGTAATTGCTCCATTTGTCAACAATTTAAACATCGAGGATAAGGGTCTTGCCAAAGTGTCTTCAAAAAGAAAAAGACCTACTTTTTTTAACCCTTCACCACACAATCCCGAATTTCAACAAACCTGAGTAAGAAGCCTTTTGAAAACATTGTGGAATTGGGGAGAAAATGCTGGTTACCAGCATTTTCTCCCCAATACCACAATCTTTTTACCCCTCTCAAAGACAAATTCCGTCATTTCAGCCACATCTAAATTGTAGTCCGCAAATGCTTTTAATTTGGGCAAGTCTACTTTTGTCATGTGGTAAAGAGTTAAAATGTTTTTTCTTAACATATTTTTAATGAGGAAAATGACAAAACTATCCCATACCAGCTCGTTTCCGCTCTACCAAACAAGGTAAGACAACTTCAGTACCTCCTCTCCTCAAACACCACCCATAGTCCCCCGTGCGAAGCTTTCTGGTCCTATAACAGACACCATTCTGGTCCAGTAACCTGCACAACTGGAAAAAAATATAGTTTGATACAAGTTCAATAATATAACCCCTTAACTCTTTACCAAACGACATAATTTTAGACTAGTCCAAATTGGAAGCATTTACAGACAACAAAATTAATGTGACTCAAAAATTGAAATTTGTTTTGGGAAGGGTAGAAAACATTGTGGGAAAAGGAGAAAACGCTGGTTACCAGCATTATTTCCTTTTCCTACAATGTTTTCAGAAGGCTACTTTCTCTGGGTCGTGAAAACCCGGGATTGTTTGGTAAAGGGTTAACCAAAATCCAGTGTGTTAATGAACCTGAGGAAACGCCTTCTGAAAACATTGTAGGAAAGGGCTTAATGCTTGTAAAACAGAATTTTCTCCTTTTCCAACAATGTTTTCTACAGTGTTAGAGAACTTCTGTACATTTCAGCCATATAAATACTTCTCATTTGCTTTGATTCAGAAGTGTCCAAAATCTGTCATTTTGGGAAAAGGTTAATTTGAAGTATTTGATGTAATACATACATCTTTCAAAAAATATGTAATTGCAGTTCGCATTCTTGAACTAACAAAAACATTGTTATAAATTTTAAATTCTTATAATATTGGATGAGAAAGAAGTTTCAAACAGTTAGATGACTTGTTTTGCAATTCAGCATCAGAATTTAATTAAGAACTTTTGATGAACATGGAATACAACATCTGGACTGCCACACTGACTTGACATGACAACACATTAAAGATTTGACTATTTTGGTAATCTACGTGAACAACTAATTAATCCTTTCACAGAGAACAGATTTATTCATATTGAAAGCTCTAGTAGACATCAAACTAAGTACCACTCAAATTATAAGATTTGTCTATGAGAGGGAAGAAAACATTGTTGGAAAAGGAGAAAATGCTGGATACCAGCATTTTCTCCTTTTCCTACAATGTTTTCAAAACCTTTCTTTGTTGAGGTTGTTACAACCTCAGATTGTGTGGCTAAGGGTTATATTCAGGTTTTTTTTGTCCCTCCTGGATTTTACAGAATGAAAATTTTATCCTTTTTCTTCATTTCAACAATATTTCAGTATGACACAGCAAAGTCTAAATCTTGAAGATTCTTGGGTTTGTACTCAGCATCAATTAATATTCCAGATTTCCCCCATAGTAGAAACCTAACTAATTACACCTCAACACCAATGAGGTAGTGATACCTGTTTATCTGAATGAAACAGTTGAATAAAATATCCTATGTATAAAACCAATGTTATTGAAAGTATCTGAGTGGGCGGTTACAATTTTAAACTTACAATGTCTCAAGTTGATAAATTACCCTGTTCTGAGAAAAAAAAAAAATGCTGACCCATCCTACAACAAGAGCACCACATGCTTATGGCAACGCTCAGCTGCAGTTGCTTGATTTTTGAAAAAGAAGTATAACTGTGTCAAAAATACTTTGATGGTTACCTGCCGTTTTTGTATGGATTCTTCATTTGATAGTGAACAACTTGTCCAAGTTTTAAGTTTATTTCTTGAGTAATGACAGAGATAAAATTTCAAAGTCTTTGAAAATGTCAAAATTTTGGCATGATGACAATGATGGCACAGACAACCCCACGGCTATGGCAATACCATGGTGTTTTCTTTGAAAACAGTGAAGCTAAAAATTATTTATCAGTATGACATGTATGATATGGAATGTTAACTTACTTCTCCTAATCCAACCCTTTCACCTCCCATTTCCTGTGTATCTACCAATAAAACAACTCTACAAAAAAAATAATAAAACAGTTTTCACCAATTCAAAATATTGTTTGAATTCTCAAAGACCAGCAATCTAACTGACTCAGGCAAAATGTTTCAGTCAATCAGATGGCTAGGTTGGAACAAACCCATAACCGACTAAATAAGTAAACTGAAAATTTCAAGCCTATGGTAACAATTCAAATTTTGCTATTTCAAAGGTAATTTTGGGAGGAAAAGTATCACATTACAAGACAGTGTAGATCTAAGATCAGACTGCATGTTCTGTGCAGTCTAATCTTGATCTACTCTGTCTGCACTGATCTACACTGCCTTTGAGTTGGTCTCACTAGCCTAGGGCTAAGATTTAGAAATAGATCTGAAATTGATGCAATATTCTGCCTCAAGACTTACCTTTCCAGACCAACATTACACACCTGGGTAAAGGGCAAAATGGGCAACAGTATGGGGGGTCTCAAACCATAGGTTTTAGGTTCGAAACCTGTGATCCTTTACTAGACAATTATTCAGAGTGATTAATAGAAGATGTTTATTTGTTTCACAATAGATCATTTCAAACATCCAGTTTTAATCCTTAAGCACAAAATCCCGAGTTTCAACTCAACAACCCAGAAGAAAGAAGGCTTCTGAAAATATTGTGGAAATATTACTAAAACAGCGATTACGTAATTGCTGTTTAAAAAGGAGAAAATGCTCGTAACCTGCATTTTTTTCTTTTCCAATGTTTTCTAGCCTTTTAAGACAAAACTCATCATGTGAGATACATTTATTTGGCTGTCTGCACAAGCTTTTAATTTAGTCGAGTCCAAACTTTTGTTGTGTGGTAAAGAATTAGACTAAACCAGAGTGTTGTGAAGAAAGGTATTGCACCTCTGCATGCCCATGGTACAAAGTCTTTCTTACTGACCCAGTGTTTTTCCCAGAGCGCGTTTCTTGCATTTTTGACGCAATGATTTCTAAGCTGATGCGCTAAAATTTGTCATGTGAGTCTTTCCTGACGCAACCAAAAAAAATTATCATTTTAATTAAAACAATAGTTTATAATGCACGACATGACCTTGAGCCGAAATACTAAGGGGCAAACTAAGGTTTGTATGCAGAGAAAGATTTCATACGCCATGATTATTTTATACTGAGAGTTTATGATATGGCGCCCAGTGTCTGAAACTGATTTTATTTATTATTTATTGATAAATATCTGCCAGTACTGCACAAAAAAGAATTAAAGAACATGAACTGCTACCAACTGGCTTCTCTCTGACACAGTCACACATTTGAAGCACTTGCTGAGTAATAATTAACTAGGTAGAGAACAACTATGGGAAGGTCAATTTGTCGCCCCATTTTAAACGTGTATGGTCTGTGTATTCTAGAAGCTCTCCGAAACAGAATAGCACGTAAACCTAAAAAGAAAAACAGAATGGACTAAATTGGACTTGCAGACTGTTTGGTTGTCCCTTCCACAAGTAAACACATGGAAAACATGAAAAAATGAAACATCAACCAAGGCAACAAATATCAGGGTCTTTTCAGACTAAGATATAGAGAATAATAGGTTAGTGTCTGAAATGGGTCAAGTTTTTCGGGCAAGGCGTAGGAATTTATTAGGTGAGCCGCAGGCGAACCTAATAAATTCCGAAGCCGAGCCCGAAAAACTTGACCCATTTCAGACACGAACCTATTATTCTATTTATCCTGTTACAAAGCGAGAAAGAGAAGAAGAGAGGAAAAAAACCAACGGAAAAAAAAAAAGCATTTTGAATTTCGCGGTTGATCAAAGTTGGAGGAGTTTTAATATGCACGAAAACTCTTCCGCTGATAAAGGTTACAAAAATAGTCCTTGATATTTTCTTACGATTTCTCTAGATCTGATTTTTATCAGGAAATTTCAATTTTACAAATTATTTTCTTAGACTAAACTTATACATGCTACCTTATTTTCTAGAACAACAACTGTTCAGTTTCGCCCTCGCTTCGATTTACACATTTGTGTAAACTAGGCCTACTAGATCTACGTGTTGACCTTGCCGTATGTAAACAGTGTTTTCGCCTGTGTGCTAAACTATCAGAATTCGTGTGAAATACTTGTCAACGGAAGGAGGAAGGCAACTGAATCAACATAGAGTCAACACATTTTCTACTGTATAATTCAACGGATCAGGCCTAGGATGACGTAAACCGTAAGTTTATTTCAAAGCTTAATCAAATCTTGACAATTCTATCAATAGTGAATTTCTCAAGCAACAGTTAGCCTACAAACCATGTGTGTAATTACATAAATAGTCTGTCATGAATACAGTTGTGTACATACATGTCTCCTGCATGAATACCAAGCCCAAGTTCAAAATTTTACATTAGGAATCATGGTTTAGTTTCTATTGGTGTAGCTCGTTAATAGTTTCATTGTTTGGAAAAAAGAGCAATTTTACAAACTGTATTTTTTAAGATCACAATTTCATAGAACCAAATTGAAAGCATTAACTGATGACAAATGTTACCTTAAACATGAAATTTGTTAAAAGAAGATTCTTCTTTTCCCACAATGTTTTCAAAAGCTTTCTGTGTCAGGGGTCGTTAAAACTTTTGATTGTTTGGTAATGGGTTAATTCACTAAACTTCACTTGAATTAGATAATGTGTTTAGATAAGGTTTGTAAAGGATTTCCTTCTCTGGGGCGGTTAAAATTTGGATTTTTTTTTGTATTAACTTCAATTGTCAATAAGTTATACAAACACAACTTGAAAATATTGGTATACTAAATTCAACTGGAACAGGTCATGGAGGACATAACGGCCCACTTCCAAAATGGCCTTGTACCAAAATGGCCCCCTTTTCTCTCTAACTGTTGAAAAAATATTACCTGCCCACAGCCTTTTAGATAACAAAATGGCAACATTAGTTTTTCTCTACTTTATAGTAACATATTCGAAATGCACCAACCTTCATGAGAAAAGAAAGTAAGGGGTGAGGAGCTCTTATCACATTTAACAGCGGTGAATAATGCTGAACACATTGGGGAAATCGAAAGCTCTTGAAATTAAATTCACTTTTCAAAAATAAGTAAGAATTTGAAAGTTATTAAATATAAATTATGCTGATGATAAAATTGATTTAAATAACAGTAGGTCTAAAGTAGACCTTTTCGGTGCCCATGACAGTGGGCTGTTATGGACCAGGCTGTTTTGAAAGTGGGCCATTTTGACCCTCTCCAAGCTGGAACTGGTCATTACAGTTATTCACTAAATGACAAATTAACTCATTTGTGAAATGCCAAATTTGTATGAATTTAAATATTTGAAAACAATAAAACTCTGTTCTAGAATTCTGAATCGGACTAAAAGATGAAAATTGATATTTAAGTTGTATGCTCAAAACCCTTGTATTTTAAAAGTAAAATACCTGGGAAACCAGGAGATCTGAGTTCAAGTCTCAGCGGGGGTCTGAGCTATTTTTACTGCTGGAGTATCAGTTTTCTGATGCATATTGATTCAGATAATAATGTAAAAGGAAGAGTAAAACCAGTTACCTGCCAATTGAAATTAATAGGCAGTTGTGCAGACCTAACAAATACAACTTTTTCACAGGATTTACAACATTTGTGGCTTAGAGAACTTGTCTAAGCCTACCATAGTTACACATAGTTTCTTATATTCATTTTGACTATTCATGCAATGTTCTGAAGGACTTTTTTAGGTGTAACATTTGAAAACCTACCTAAAGTCATACCAAACATAGGGCAATTGTTGAGCCATAAAAAATTTATAAACAAGCTTCTTACTATGGCTGCCTAGGACACCCTTTTCATACAGTTTGTTGATCTCATCGTTTGTAAGAGGACATGCTCTGTTGGGTTTATTTTCTTTCCTTTGTTTCTTCAGAGACTTTAGTTTGGCTACCAAGATATCCTTGCTTATTTGGAATTCTTGTGTTGAGCTAAATATTCATGATTGGATGAGGGTATTTTTTGCTTTTTGATCCTTTACCACACAATCCCGAGTTTTAACGACCTCAAGAACAAAGTCTTCTGAAAATATTGTGGGAAAAGAAGAAAATGGCGAATAACAGTATTTCTCTTTTTTCCACAATGTCTTCTACCTTTTCAAAAACAAATCTTATCACTGGAGCCATGTTTAGTTTTTCCTCTATAAATGCTCTTATTATGGACAGGTCAAAAATTGTGTCGTATCTTACAGGCCAAAGGATAAGCTTAAGCTTTCTGCATAAGTTTGACACAATAATTTCAGTGTCGATGGTTCACTCATGCCCGACAGTTTTCCTCATGGACGTAACGAAGTTTGCTAGATATTGATCTTAGCTTTTCCAGCTCTAGTTTTGACATTTCACGTTGTTCATTCTTGGATTTTAAAAAAATTCTCAACTTCTTTTAGTCAGGTTCATGTACACCAAGGAAGGA
The DNA here is from genome assembly GCA_946811185.2 of Hippopus hippopus. Classification (NCBI taxonomy): domain Eukaryota; kingdom Metazoa; phylum Mollusca; class Bivalvia; order Cardiida; family Cardiidae; genus Hippopus; species Hippopus hippopus. Next base: position 54,369,543 of record OX328106.1, on the reverse strand, counting down.
AGAAGGGATGATCATGTAGAGTGTTGGTAATCATGTACCAAACTATGTGTGTTTTGTGCGCTAGGGAGTCAATTTCATATTGATTTTTTTTTAAATTTTCTGCATTTTCAATTTTCTGATATAAAACCGTTGAGAAAAGGAAAGGAAATACTAGGTCAAAAGTAGTTCCGGCTGTTATGCAAATGAGCAAGGTCACAAAGCAAGTGACCGTGAAACACAAAGTTTTCACGGCACCCCTTTTCACGGTCGATATTTCACCATGTAACAGGATAAAAATAGTTTCAGTTCTGAGTCGGCAGAGTCACAGGGAAAGGTCCCTAAACGTGAATTTAAGTAGCTTTAAAAAGGCATTTATAAAGGTGACCCTCTAGATTTTTGTATGACCCCCAAAAATTTGGAATAGGGTCACAAATGACCCTCAAAAATTTGAAGCTGGGAGAAACACTGTTGACCAGTAATGTATGTACAAGCAACCTGACTTAATGGACCAAAGGCACTCATTCTTTTGAATTTGAACACACGCTATACTGTTCATTGTTTATGTAAGAGCAATTGTTCACTCAATAAGAGTAAGGTGACCCTGTGCCTTACAAAAAAATTTTTGGGCTTCTTTTATTTGCAGGCTTATGGGGAAAAGAAAATGAGGCAATAAAGTGATAAAAAGGACCATGTGGATGAACAATTTTTTGATCAGTGATAATGTTTTTAAAGACCAGGTATGAATATGGTGACAGAGGTGACTGCAACTGAGGTTAAGTTTGAACCTTACAAAACAATTCCTGATTACGATTAGGCTTGCTTTTGAAAACATCGTTATTAAAAGGAGAAAATGCTTGTTATCAGCATTTTCTCCTATTCCTACAATGTTTTCTACCTTCTCAAAGACAAGATTTATCATAAATCATAGGAGAAAGTCTAGCTTACCCATCTTCTCCAGTGTCATTTGTAAGTAAACTTTTTCCTCCTGGTTTATACAAGCCATTGTTCAAAGAAACTTTTGGTGAAACACAAGGTATATCAGCAGTACCAACTATGCTTTGATTTTCTGTCTCATCTACCTCTGATGTTTGTGGATTTTGATTTTTGGACAAGTTGGTTGGACCTTCAAAATCAAAAGAAACATGACTTTTCTGCATTAACTATTATCCTCATTCATATCTTACTTTCTGTTCAAAGACAAATTGCATCAGTTGAGCTACACTCAAAGTGTTGTCTACAAATGCTTTCAATTTGGTCGAGTCTGAGATTTTGTCCTCTAGTAAAGAGTTAATTGAAAGATTAGCAACCTGATTGGATGAAATCACCTTCATTTCTAGACTGACATTTCTAGTCTGACATTTCTACGTAAATTAAAATTTGTAAATGACAAAATTTTGGACTCCACTAGATATATAAGCGCTTCAAACCTGCCTTACTGTTGAGCTAGCTTTAACAGTGGTGCAGTTTGGTATATTTCCCTCTGTGATAGTTAAGCACAGTGTGTATGGTTAGTGCCTGGATGGGTGACCAGACCATTACACGTTATGAAAGCATTTGCAGACGATAAAATAAATGTAGTTCAAGTGATAATTTCAGTCTTTGATAGGGTAGAAAACATTTTGGAAAAAGGAGAAATGCTGGTTACCAGCATTTTCTCCTTTTCCCACAATGTTTTCAAAAGCCTTCTCTTTTAGGGTCGTTAACACTTGGGATTGTGTTGTAAAGGGTTCAGGATAATTGATTTTACAAATTCAAACTAAAGTGACTTACCTTTCAGTCTTTGAGCTATCTCTGTACCCTTCGGTAGAAGTTGTAACACAGGTGTCTTCTTCTGACTGCGTCTCTTGATAAAACCTCTCTTTATCAATACTTCTAACCGCCACCATGCTACACAAAACCCTGGTCAAAGAATGTTATAAGCATACGTTATCAACTACAGACCTTTAAGTTTCATGTTTCAGCCTATACAGGAAAGGGTTTTACAATGATTTTGCTAGTGACTAGAAAACCTTGTAAGAAATCAAGCAAAGTTGAAAATTCTTCATTACTCTAGAATGCTTTTAGGCTATCTGTGGTCAGCAATAAAACTGATTAAAAATAATTAATTAAGATCGAAGATGACACTGTAAACAAGTAAGGAACAAGACAAAAGGAAACGTTATAGATATTTGGTCACCCAGATTAAAGGTCACTTTATAAATCAATTACAGGAGGGCCATCATAGCCCTGAAGTTGCTCACCTGAGCCTTTTGACCAGAAATGATCCATTTCCAATCTCTCCCTAGAAATTATGACAAACATTCTAATAAACTTTCATGAGTATTGGACTGAAAATAAGACCTCTAGAGTGTAAACTAGCATAATCTACAATTTGTCTTAGTGATCTACTTGTAGCCAAACATGGCCCATTTTCATACTCATTGTAGATATCATCAAAACATTCTGACCCACTTTCATGAGTAATGGACCCAAAATGTGGCCTCTAGAGTGTACACAAGATTTTTCTTTGATCTGATCTGGTGATCTATATTTTGACCTGACATGACTGATTTTTCAAAGTCAGCTAAGACATCATTAACCCTTTACCGCACAATGGCGACTTTTAACGACCTTGGGAAAGAAGCCTTTAGAAAACATTGTGGGAAAAGGAGAAAATGCTGGTAACTAGTATTTTCTCCTTTTCCCAAAATGTTTTCTATCCTATCGAAGAAAAATCGTACCATGTCGTCTGCAAATGCTTTCAATTTGGACAAGCTAAAATTTTGTCACCTGGGAAAGAGTTAGACAAACATTCTGGCCATCTTTCATGAGTATTGGACTGAAAATGTGGCCTCTTGTACGTTTTTCTAAGATTTGCCCTAGTGACCTAGTTTTTGACCTGACATTACCAATTTTCGATCATGTCTAAGACATTATCAAGACAAACATTCTGACCAAGTTTCCTATGTATCGAACTGAAAATGTAGCCTCTAGAGTGTTCACAAGGTAAGAGCTGATACTGGAAAACACATGGTGGACACAGTATGATCACAAAAGCTCATGTTAAGTGCTCAGAAGAGCTAAAAACACTACACCTAGGAAAAAGCTATTTCTTTTATAACAAATTAATGTGATTTCACAATCTAATGAACATGCCTTAATGTCTACCAAGGCAATGTTGCTACAAAAGCTAAAATGAACTGTTTTGCAATGTAAGGTACTTGTCTTCATAGACAATTGGAATTCAAAGTCTACCTCACCCCAAGCTAAATTACAGGCTTTTATGTGCACATTTTACCTTCCTTATCCTCTTCCCTAAAAGGTTCCTCACACAACATCCTGGCCCTTTCTCTCACTTTGTCTTCTGGTACAAGTATATCCTTAGCTGTGCTGAAAATAATAAATCAACCTAATAACAACTAAGTTCATACTGAGTTGCTGTTTGGACAGCGCAGTTTATTTCCCAGACTGAAAATTTCTTTTTCAGTAACTTACTTTAGAGTACCAAGCACAGCTAAGTTTTTTTTTTATTTTTAATAGACAATGTAGATCAGACTGCCTTTTGTGAAAAAAGTAGCAAAGATCAAACTGCACTGAACTTGCAGCCTGATCTTAAATCTTCACTGGGCACTATTTCGTGATACATTCTGGTAAATACTCCCTTGAAATTGAAATGTTTGGGTCTGTTGTCCTGATTAAAGAACTTCTCTTAATTTATGTAGCTCTTTTGGGGGTTAATAAGTTTTGATTTGAAAGCGATTTTCAACGATAATTTGGTAATTCAAGGACAGTCGCTGGACATATCCATGCAATCCTTGAGTACCACACTAAAAATTTCTTACCTACTGGCTTGTAAATCACATTGCAAACAAAGTTCTTCATTGTAGTAGATGAGGAATGATGCAAAACTCTAAACAACAAATGTTAACCTTTTGGGTGCAGAGGACAATTCTGAGCACAGAGTAGTTAGAGACCACGATATTTTGTATAAGCTGTCCTATATTATTATCAGTGACTATTCTTACCTGGGCCCATTGACTAAACTGTCATTGGTAAGGTCAAGTAAGGCAACTAATATTGCACCAGCACTACTGACAAATCTGCCCTGGAGTGGTTTTAAACTGCTGAAGTTTCTTTCCTCAAAAAGTTTTGATAATCTTGTACAGGTTTCTCCTCCAATCTGTAATTCAGATGAAATATCTGCTTTTTTTCCTCAAGAACTCTTATCAAATTGGTAATGTTTCAAGATAAATATATGTAATATTCTTTCTTATGCAGACAGGCCATCATTCAAACCATGGTAACTTACCGGTAGTAAAAGATATAAAAAGAATGAGCAAATAAGTGACTGTGTAACAAATTTCTACAACTCAATATTGCTACATTGTAAGAAATAGCCTTGACATACTTAAAAGGATTTACAAAAGGAAAAGTTCTCTTGCAGCAAATATATTCTGTAACAGGTTATATTAATTTCTCAAGCTTCAATTTCAGGAGAATGTAGTCTTAGATATCTCAAAAAATATCTGACATATTTCTTCTGAATATATCAAAAGTTATCAAACAGTGTAGATCAAAGATAAGATTGCATCTTCTGTGCAGTCTAATATTAATCCATAATGTCTGCAAAAGCATACAAAATGAAGTCAAAATAAATAGCCAACATAAATAATTAGAAAAGCTGAATCTTATTACTCCTTCCAGTCTCCTCGCTTGTTTAACAGAGGTAAGACGCTGCTGTGATAGCTCCAGAGACACAATAGCCCTAGAGGTACATTCTGCTGCAGATTTCAAATAATGGCGACTTCTTTGGCTGATTTCATGTTCTATCAGTCCTCTCAAAAATAAGTATCTCTGAAATAACAAAGCAAAGATCGGTATCAGCCAGTGTCATTCCTTTATTCTAGAAACAACATTTTTAACCAACTAATGCTGTGGGCTCTTACAAATTCCAATCGACAACAACATGAAACATCAAATAATGCCTGCGTCATCTACACAACACTGAAAAATTTACATCAAGCTTTACACACCGGCTCCTTTGTTTGGAGCAGGTCTATCTTTTTCAGAACGACCGATCTTAATAGAATGCACGAGCGCAGGTCTATCTTTGCACGTGGACAAGTTTTTCTGTAGATAGAAAACCTGCCCACGTGCGGGAAAGACCTGCTCCCGTGCGAGAAAGACCTGTCCATGTGCATTGACGGACCTGGGGTCATGCAGACAGGGTCGTGAAGGACATTGGTACTCTCGTGACACTGAATTATTTTTAGGAATTATTAAAATATGTTTCTGGAAAGACAGATTTTAACATGATTTTTTGGTGAGCCACTAAGCTTTTTTCAATACTTTCTTTTAAAGTGATCATTAAAATATCTATACCTTCCTATTTAAAATATGTGCTGTCACATTTAGGCCAACATTTAAAACATTGTCGGAAAAGTGCATTTTCCTTAAGTTCTGCTATTACATCATTCATTCATACCTAAGACCAACTCAATTTTAATACTGTTCTAGTTTTCATCTGTGTGAAATAGCAAAAGTGAGAAAAAGTTAATGACTGACGCCTCCTAAAACATGCCTGCAATATTGATGTATTTCGGTTCCATGCACCCTATTTCCTATGTGACCAGCTGTTGGTTTGTCCATGTAAGCACAGTTTATCGTATGGAGCGAAAAAGCCATCGTGTTTGTTTCTTGTGTGAAAGCAAAGATAATAGAGTAAGGAGCACTCTCCTTCTTTGACTGACCCAGAACAGCTAGCCTCAAGAAATCAAACGAAAAGAAAATTGAGCGCCCCCAACACTTCCATAGTCGAATGATTGGAATCGTTTTGAGACCAGCTGTCCTAGGCTCAATCCCAAGTCATGTCGGCCACAATGGTGTGCTCTATGACAGGGCAAGTTTTCTTTGCCTTGATCTAGTTTGTTAAACATGTATTATAGCAAGACCCCTGGTCACAGTTGCTGCTGTGATATAACTGCGTACAATTTATAACTGACCTAAGGGTCCTGCGTGGCCCAGTAGTAAAGTGTACGAACATGACCTGGTGGCCCCGGGCTCGAGCCTCACTGGATCTACTTGTTTTGCCGTGGGAGTGTCCATGGGCAAGACATTACAAAGCCCTAGCCTAGTACTGTTGAAACCCAGGAAATACATGTACATGTGAGCTGTCGCCCTGATATAACTGAAATAATGTTAAAAACGGTGTAAAACACCATTCAATCAATGATCACTGACCTACGGCCCTATATAACTGGATGAATTAACGCAAACGACCAGGGGACAGCTTTGAATTCACTTGTACAGCATCAAGAAACCTACCAAAATAATAATAATAAAATCCAAGGGTCGATGCTCATGAGATGCCAATTTCAAGCTACAATTCATTAATGATCAAGTGAGACAATAAAATTAAGAAAGGAATAAAAAATACCAAGAAGTTGTCTGCCATAAAACATGTTATACACTTCTCTTTTTCATCGAACGGGTCCATACTTTTCGACATGATGGTCAAGTCGTCCACTCAATACTGATGGTGGCCAGTGTGTAAGTCAGATATTGACCTCGTACATCGGTCTTTCCGTATAAGAACAACCTGGGCACGAGCTTCACAAAACACCTCGAGCGCTTCACGCTCTCTTTGTTCCGTGAAGCTCGTGCCCAGGTCGTTCTTATATGGAAAGACCTCGTACTCAGTCTATATCCTATACTTAAAATCAATATCCATCAGGCATGATAACGTCTGTCTTCCCACTCACACACACACACTCCCCCCCCCCCATAAGAATGAGTACGAACTATCCCGAGTACAAATACGATATTCAAAATAACAATTTGCAGTTATGGAATTTCATAAAGATCCAGTCAACTAGATAGGTACATGATAAAATCAACACTAGCTTTTAAAATCTGCTTTCAACTAGGCAACTGAAAATATGTACTACATTATTACATTAAAGATATTTATCTTTATTTATTTACCAAGTCGATCCCATCGTTTTGATTTGCCGCCATCTTGTTTGAGTTTAAGCTTCGGAGTTAGAGTTGCCAGTGCCCATCAGTAAAAAGTGGTGAGAATGGGATTGAAATAAAGAAAAGATGTTTAACTCTGTACCGAACAATCCCGAGTTATAACGACCCTGGGGAAGAAAGTTTAGCAGGCAACCAGAATTTTCTCTTTTTCCCACGACGTTTTTTCTAACCTTTCACAAACAAATCCAATATCTGCGCAACAATTAGCACCTATCGCGTCTGCAAATGCTTTGAATTTGGACCAGTCTAAAATTTTGTCGTGTGGTAAAGAGTTAAAAATTTTTTGTTAAGCCGTGATTCTTTATCACCTGAGTCCCGTATTTAGCAACTGCATAAAATTGATGTTTTAGGTCAGTAGAAAAGATCTGTACATCACATTTTCAATGTTGTTTCTGTCAAAAATACTTACAAAATCGGACAGTTAAGTTCAAAGAACCGCAAGAGTACGTAGCCCTGGCATGTCAGCTACATCTTCCCCTTGGATCCACATGGACTAGGTGTGACCTTGATAGCAGTAGTGTGTATTTTTATCATCTTGATTACCACTACGAAAACTATCACAGGAACATTTTCTTGGCAGATTTTTGTTGTTGATATTGCTGTTTAATTTTCTGTTGAAGGGTGATGAGACCAAAGAAACTTTCAAGTACGATTTATTTCTCTCAGTCATGTTGGTAAGCGCATTTTCTGTATTTACAATTCATACTGTTTCTTGTGTAGGATAAACACAGTAAATAGAAAGGCAATAATCGTATTTGATCTTACAGGGCTGCGGAATATTAAACATTTACCTTATATTTTCTTTCAAACCCGCAAAATGAACTTTTCTTTACACTTGGCCCGGCTTTATTTCTAGAGCAAAACAAGCCGGGAAAATATTATACTTTCTATAAAGGAGAACGTCAAAAAATACAAATGAATTCTAATTGTGTTTGACGAGATATTGAACGGTTTCTCGTTTTGGTTTTTTTTTTCGGCGTAGCTGATTGTGCTGGCTTTTGACCTACTTTTTGGTACTGATAATAAATGAATGAATAGAAATTTGTGATTGGTCAAAAGTGTAGACATGTTTATTTCATGGACCCCTGCCTATTAGTTGGTAAATTTACGCCGTTTGTCTTTTTTAAAGACATTTCTTGTATGTTATTCTTTCTACATAATGCCCAAGTCATGCTGTTGCTGATGGTGTAGATTCAGATCAGACTGATATAATCAGTCAGATTTTTAGCTATGTTGTTCAAAATTTAAGCTTTTCACGTCTTAGGTTCATGATGGCATCATTTGAGAACAGATATTACCCTCAGACGATAATAATGTCTTTTTAAGGTCGGCTAATTTCATAAAAGTATGGGAAATCGGTATTCTTTTCCTTAAAAATGCCCGTAATATGCTGAAGTGACACGATTGCCATATTGAAGCAATGTGTTTAACTGTTTACCACACGACAAAATTATAGACTTGTCCAAACTCAAAGCATTTGCAGACAACAATTTAGATGTCGTTTAAATGATGGAATTTGCCTTTGATAGGGTAGAAAACATTGTGGGAAAAGGAGAAAATGCTGGTTACCAGCATTTTCTTGTTTTCCGAAAATGTATTCAAGAGGCTTTTCCTTCAGGGTTGTTAAAACTCGTGATTGTGTGGTAAAGAGTTAAAAACCTGTCTCATCTTTTATGTGTTTGTTTTATCAAACCCTTATCCTGCTAAATAAATAAAATGAAATTTTCTATTCGAAAATAAAAACACAAATATTGCTATTTCAAAGTTATTTTTTGGGGAGAGTATCTCCTTATCGGTTTGATTGGTTGATTGTATGGTGTTTAACACCGTTTCCAACATTATTTCAGTTATATCGCGGCGGCCAGTGCACCTATCCATGCGTTCCTGGAGTCTCTTTTACCAGTATTTCGCACAATTTTCTTTCCAAGCCACTGGCTGCTTTCCCACATAATCATCGTCGAAACAATGGTTAGCGGTGGGAGAGGAATGAATCCTGTCGCAGTGACTATCATCAATCCTCGGAAAGAAATTGGCCGAGCCAGGGATCGTAGCCAGAGATCGAACCCTGGACCCCGTGTTTTCAAGTCCTGCACGATACCGACTGAGCTACAGGGGCTCGGCTCCTTATCGGACTGTGTAGATCCAAGATCAGACTGCACGTTCTGTGCAGTCTGATCTTGATCTACACTGTCCGCAAATGGTCAGTGGGTAGCGCTTAGTAGCCTAAGGGTTAAATTGTGTATGTCAACAAAGGCTAAAATTATCATCTGAGAGTAATATAAGGGAAAAGACTGCAATGTTGTTGTTGTTGTTGCTGTAACCATGATTCGCACAAAAATATTGAACGTCGGACGCCTCCCCTATTCCGACGTCAGTCCAGAACTAGCCATCAGATAGGCTGATCAGTGCGCCATGTAACAGCCGAACGTTTTGCTATCGGTATATTTTCTGTACGTCTAGGGACCATTTTACCTCATGATTCAGCTGCTTTTCCGATCTGGTGGACCCATAAAAAAATATGCTGCGAATTGCACGGTTAAAATGCATTACGAAGATGCATTTTAATTTTTTCAAGGTGTGCCGTTCATATTTAATTTTAAATTCTACCGCTAGCCGTCTGGTTGGCTGTTATGTACACGGTGTCTCAGCTGATACCAATCTGATCAATACCTAATTATGGTTATCAATACACAACCATTCGTAACCCTTATGCTGCTAAGCACGACTCAGGGACCTTTTGTGGTGAGTGTAGCTCAAGATCAGACTGCACAGAACCTGCAGTTTGATCTTGGATGTACACTGTCCGATAAGGAGATAATTTTCCTCCCAAAATAACTTTGAATTAGCAACATTTCGGTTGTCATTGTCGGCTTGAAAGTTTCATTTCACTTATACAGCAGGATAAGGGTTATGAACATTCTTAGTTTTATTCTCTAAGACTTTCTATAAATTTGAAAGTAACATAACTTCTGGTTGGCTAAACCATTTGGTTTAGCCAATCAGAAGTTGTGTTACTTTCAAATTTAGAAAATTCTGGAGAACAAAACTGAGAGCGTTCTTGAGAATGGTTGATGAATATGGACCGTTGGAAATAAGAATTAGTTTTAATCAGTGGACGTGGGAATAGGGGTGTTGCCGCCATCCCAGTGTTTGGCCGAACATAACAGAAAACAACAACAACAATGTCTTTTCCCTTGTAGGCCTATCTGCGAAAAGTATCAACCCATATTAGCCTTCCAGGATTTAGACTTGCAATTTTAGTTCACTATGTAGAGACACTTATATTTGATGGTAAGGGAAAGAATAATACACTGTATAAAACATTACATTCAAATGAGCTTGAGTTGAATTTGCTCAAGAGATCGTAAAGGCCTAACATAAATGAGCCATAATCTGGCAAAAGGGGGCTTAATGGATCTTCGTGATACACGATACCAAGCAAAGTCATTATATAATTGTGGATCCATGAAACCTATTTTGTAGAACAATAGACTGAATCATAAGGTATTGACAGTACACTGGTCCTTTGGCATGCAGAAAATTGACCAATAGCAAAAAATACCGACCACGTCAGCCTCCGCGGACTGCGCAGGCTGACATGGGTCGATACGTTTTGCAGATGCAATACGCCCCTTTTTTTCACAGAGCATGACTCAAATATAAGTTGTTTTGTGCAAAGTTTAACTCAGTAATGAATAATACACTGGTACACATTTCACTATTTTTATTTGATAAGTGCTCATACTTGAACAGCATAAGTTCATATGACAGTCTTGTTTTCTTTCTGTAAAACCTCCTTCTTTTAGACACTAGAGCGACCTAGGTCTTATCAACTGAAACGAGAAACAGTAGAAATAAAATGTACCTGTCTTGTTTGTTGTAATCATGTTCAGTAATTGATTAATGTTAGATCGTTATAATAAGATCTAAATTTCAAAATCTCTCTCTCTCTCTCCCTCTCTCTCGCTCGCTCGCAAAGAAGGAAGCACCTAAGTTTACTAAATAGTTAAATGTCAAGATAGATTAAATTGATGTAATCGTTTTTCGTTGTATAAATGTATCACATTTCTTTAGCTGTTTCATCATAAATTTAAATTACTGGCAACGGCACTCGGATTTATACAAACTTCGACCTTTGGGGTTATAGATTGTTTATTTGGTTGTATTGGAGTATATTACCGTTTAAACAGCCTTGGTCATATCACAGTGGTCAGTTCACCTATGCAAGTGTTTCCTGGCTTTCTCACACCAGTTCTTTCTTTCTTTCTTGCTTTCTTAAGGCACTGACTACTTTTCTCACATGCATCAGAGGTGAGAGGCAAAAAATCAGTTTGCCTCAACCGGGTATCGAACCAGTAACCACCAGGTTACGAGTCCACTGAGCTACCCGGCCTGGCTGGGGTTCTACGAGAAAAAGGTGAGGTTTGTGAAGAAACAGGCGCCTGTGAGTCCTAGCCTATCTGTTTCACTCTTGTACGTAAATATGAAAGATTTGTGGCCATTCTGGATGCCTATTTCAGCGTAAGATTTAATCCTATAGGAAATCGTTGAAAAGTTGCTCTTACAATAATGATAATAATAATAATCATCTTCATCATGATCGCATTAACCATAATTATCGGAATAATAATAAAAGATTACATGTCTTACTGTAACTTGTTACGTCCAAAGCCTCCAGCAATACCACCGATACCTCCAGCAACCCCGCCGTGCAAATAGCCACCCCCGTATCCAAGTCCGTGGCCGTAGTCATAGCCATCGTATCCGTCATAACCGCCATGACCATAAATTCCTCCATAGTTATTGCCATAACCAATGCCGTAGCCGTGCCCGTAGCCCCCGTAATTTATATAGCCTCTGTTATCTACAATGTATGAAAGTCGTTCCAAGTATAGGATGATGAAATAACCCGCGTGCGGACTATTTTCAGCTTGTTTTTATTGATCAAATGTTGCATTAAAATATTCATCCGCCATTTATTAAAAAGGTTTTCACCCACTATATACGGTGTTTATTTTTCATTTCACACCATTTTCGAACAAAGTTGTCCAAATTAGCAATATCTTGTTGTTGAAATTTGTGGGTATACGATCAAAGTATCGTATGTAGTAATTTTCCTTGGGCTTGTATTTGCTTCTCGCGGCGTAAGAAAATTTTGACATCTCATGCAGATCGGAGTAAATACAAGCCCAAAGACAGTTACTACAACATAATATTCCGTTGTGTTTCCTTTCAAGTTTCATACAAATGTGCAGAGACTGGCGAGTGACAGCAACTCCAGTGAATTTCCTTCCGACAAGGGTCGTATACCAGATATATATGAACATGTACGTGAAATAGCTGTTTTCAGCAAAAAGTTCTCATAATTAACTTTTTTCAGCTCCATGCACGAAAAAGGGGGGCGTTTGCAGATGGCAAAGATCAAAACCAGACTGTCGCAAATGTGCAGTTTGATCTTGGACCTATTCACTGTCTTTTTCTTGATTAAAGCATAGAATTAAACTCTCTCTGAGTCTCAATGGATTGTGTTTTCAGCCGTGGGAAGAGATTGCTTTTATGATAACATTTGGCGCTGAAAAAGTCAATCAGTATACTTTGTACATGTATCACAATTCAAGAGTAGCGATTGTACAATTCGGAATATGTCTCAAGAGATTATACCAGGTTACCATGAAGCCCAATCTAATTCCGAAAGAAAAATATATACAAAAAAGAAAATGATATTTGACTGTACGGTGCCATTAATAGAAGTAACTTACATCCTCCATATCCACCGCCATGACCAACGTAGACTGTTGCCATTGCAACAGTAACACAGGCAACAAAACAAGAGAGCTTTAACATCATAGTGGCTGAAATTGTTCAGATATACGTTTGTCATAAACTCACACATGCAGTCGCACACGGTAAGGTACTAGATGGTAATGAAAATAAAGGTCTTCAAAGCTCAATAGGATGTATTCGTCAGATTTTGGGTTATGTCAAAGACGTGCACCGATCTATACTGTCTGTTAATTCTACCAGGTGACAAAATTTTGGACTCGACCGCAATTATTCCTTAAGCTACTTAACTCCACTCACTGACCTTTTGCGGTCAGTGTATATCAAGATCAGACTGCAATTAATGTGCAGTATGATCTTGGATCTGCACTGTCCGATATGGAGACATTTTCTCCAAAAATACATGTTTGAGATAACATTATTTGGGTTTTTACTATAGACTTGAGAGTTTTATTTAGCAGGATTAGGATTAAAACAACTGCAGTCGAAAAGGGTTAGAAGAGTGGCTCAGATGATACTACATGGTACTGGAGTTTGAAAAGCTTAAAAAGGGGAAAAAAAACTTTGTGGAAAGGAAACTAGGAAATGCTTGTTGCCAGCATTTTCTCCTTATCCCACAATGTTTCACTGAAGACATTTTCCTCAAGGTCACACACGGGATTGTTTGTAAAGGGTTAACTCTTTACCACAAAATAAACTTTTTGACTTGACCAAATTGAAAGCTGTTGTAGATGATATATTTATTAAAGGTTGCTCAAACGCAATTTGTCTTTGACAGGGTAGAAAACATTGTGGGAAAAAGAGAAAATGCTGGTTACCAGCATTTTCTCCTTTTCCCGCAATGTTTTCAAACGCTGTCTTCCTCAGGGTTGTTAAAATTCGGGATAGTATGATAGGGGATTAAGCTTTAAGAGAAGATGGCGACTCAGTCCTTAAATCGCTAAATGCAATGAATTCAAATTTTCCAGCAGGAATTTAGAAAAAAAAAGGTACGGTTTTATCTTCTTTTCGCCTAAAATATCCACGTATCGGTAAGTGTAGATCCAAGATCAGACTACTCCGTAAACCTGGGGCAACATTCGGTAAAAAAAAAATAGATCTAATAAAATCTCTTTACGCTCTGACATAATTTATTGTAATTTATATAATTTTTCGAAATATTAAGTGATCTTTTCACCTATACATTGGTAATTCATTTTTTAACTCAATGAAATGATTTGTTGCGAGAAAAACAACTCCTAAAATAAAGTTTGAGTAGTAATCAGACAAATCTAGTGGGGAATGGAACCTTGTACATATAGTAATTTACATATAACCTACATGTATACTATTTACTCCAAAGATTAAATATGAAAACAAATTCGCCGTAAAAATAACTATTTTTACCTATTTAATTCCTTATTTCTCACGTATTGTGGAAGATCTAATTACAGCCCAAGACGAAACAAGAGCAGGGTATTTATATCAATGAGTACCGGTAGGTCTTGTTGACGATGGTGGGCAATAATTGTCCCATAAAAGTCGACCGGAAGGCGAGATGGGGCGCTACGACTGACCATAATCCGACTGATGATTTTTTAAAATTGATTTTTTCGGATGAATGTCATTTATGTTAGACAATGACATGGCCATGTCAGCGTATTCATTTGCTAAGAACGACAATTCTAAATAATGGTTACCTGCGACATACACGTAGGTTTATACTAACCCTTTAACTGCTGAATAAGTTATATGAAACTGTAAAGCTGATGATAAATACCCAAATATTGCTATTTCAATGTTATTTCTTTGGGAAAAAATAGCTCCTTATCGGACAGTGTAGATCCAAGATCAGACTGTGTAGTCTGATCTTGATCTACACTGTCCGCAAACGATCCTTGAGTCGCGTTTAGCAGCCTAAGGGTTAAAAACATATAAAGCGATGGTTAATGGTTTATATGTATTTATTTTACATCGAATGAGAAACAAGTTCTTACAACTTTTGGTAATCTCTCTCGATTCTTCCTGGGAACTACACCAGTACACGCACCGAATGTGTGGGCCTATGAACAATCCAAAAGTTGACACTCGCTCCAGGGTATCGAACTCGGAACCTTATGGTAATGAGGTCGACGCTGTACCTCACAACCACGGATACCACCAAAGCTATGGTTCATGATTCTCTAAACGCTCCCGAGGCATGGCTGTCTAACCTTTTATTTAGAGTATTTGGCAGCAAGGCATGGGCAAACCAATTCCATCGGTACTGAGTGTTATAATCTTTACACTTGACTGATGTTACTCATTGTTACAGTGTTAGAATCTTTACACTTAGCCGATGTTACCCATTGTTACAGAGTGTTAGAATATTTACATTTTTCTGATGTTTCTTATTGTAACAGTGTTAGAATCTTTACACTTTGTTGATGTTACTCATTGTAACAGAGTGTTAGAATCTTAACACTTTGCTGATGTTACTAATTGTTATTTTGTTAGAATCTTTACACTTGGCCGATGTTATCCGTTGTTACAGAGTGTAAGAATCTTTACACTTGGCCGATGTAACTCGTTGTTACAGTGTTAGAATCTCTACACTTGGCCGATGTTACTAATTGTTACAGAGTGTTAGAATCTCTACACTTGGCCGATGTTGCTAATTGTTACAGAGTGTTAGAATCTTTACACTTGGCCGATGTTTCTATTTGTAACAGAGTGTTAGAATCTCTACACTTGGCCGATGTTACTCGTTGTTTCAGAGTGTAAGAATCTTTACACTTTGTTGATGTTACATATTGTTACAGTGTTAGAATCTTTACGCTTGGCCGATGCTACAGAGTGTTAGAATCTTTACACTTGGCCGATGTTTTTATTTGTAACAGAGTGTTAGAATCTTTACACTTGGCCGATGTTACTAATTGTTACAGTGTTAGAGTCTTTACACTTGGCCGATGTTACTAATTGTTACAGTGTTAGAATCTTTACACTTGGCCGATGTTACAAATTGTTACAGAGTGTTATAATCTTTACACTTGGCCGATGTTACTAATTGTTACAGAGTGTTAGAATCTCTACACTTGGCCGATGTTGCTAATTGTTACAGAGTGTTAGAATCTTTACACTTGGCCGATGTTTCTATTTGTAACAGAGTGTTAGAATCTCTACACTTGGCCGATGTTACTCGTTGTTTCAGAGTGTAAGAATCTTTACACTTTGTTGATGTTACATATTGTTACAGTGTTAGAATCTTTACGCTTGGCCGATGCTACAGAGTGTTAGAATCTTTACACTTGGCCGATGTTTTTATTTGTAACAGAGTGTTAGAATCTTTACACTTGGCCGATGTTACTAATTGTTACAGTGTTAGAGTCTTTACACTTGGCCGATGTTACTAATTGTTACAGTGTTAGAATCTTTACACTTGGCCGATGTTACAAATTGTTACAGAGTGTTATAATCTTTACACTTGGCCGATGTTACTAATTGTTACAGAGTGTTAGAATCTCTACACTTGGCCGATGTTGCTAATTGTTACAGAGTGTTAGAATCTTTACACTTGGCCGATGTTTCTATTTGTAACAGAGTGTTAGAATCTCTACACTTGGCCGATGTTACTCGTTGTTTCAGAGTGTAAGAATCTTTACACTTTGTTGATGTTACATATTGTTACAGTGTTAGAATCTTTACGCTTGGCCGATGCTACAGAGTGTTAGAATCTTTACACTTGGCCGATGTTTTTATTTGTAACAGAGTGTTAGAATCTTTACACTTGGCCGATGTTACTAATTGTTACAGTGTTAGAGTCTTTACACTTGGCCGATGTTACTAATTGTTACAGTGTTAGAATCTTTACACTTGGCCGATGTTACAAATTGTTACAGGGTGTTAGAATCTTTACACTTGGCCGATGTTACTAATTGTTACAGAGTGTTAGAATCTTTACACTTGGCCGATGTTTCTATTTGTAACAGTGTTAGAATCTCTACACTTGGCCGATGTTACTCGTTGTTTCAGAGTGTAAGAATCTTTACACTTTGCTGATGTTACTTATTGTTACAGTGTTAGAATCTTTACACTTGGCCGATGCTACAGAGTGTTAGAATCTTTACACTTGGCCGATGTTTCTATTTGTAACAGAGTGTTAGAATCTTTACACTTGGCCGATGTTACTAATTGTTACAGAGTGTTAGAATCTTTACACTTGGCCGATGTTACTAATTGTTACAGAGTGTTAGAATCTTTACACTTGGCCGATGTTACTAATTGTTACAGGGTGTTAGAATCTCTACACTTGGCCGATGTTACTAATTGTTACAGGGTGTTAGAATCTCTACACTTGGCCGATGTTACTATTTGTAACAGAGTGTTAGAATCTTTACACTTGGCCGATGTTACTAATTGTTACAGAGTGTTAGAATCTTTACACTTTGCTGATGTTACTATTTGTAACAGAGTGTTAGAATCTTTACACTTGGCCGATGTTACTCGTTGTTACAGAGTGTTAGAATCTTTACACTTGGCCGATGTCACTCGTTGTTACAGAGTGTTAAAATCTTTACCCTTGGCCGATGTTACCAGTTGCTACAGAGTGTTAGAATCTTTACACTTGGCCGATGTTACCAATTGTTACAGAGTGTTAGAATCTTTACACTTGGCCGATGTTACCCGTTGTTACAGAGTGTTAGAATCTTTACACTTTGCTGATGTTACCCATTGTTACTTCTTTTGAATTAATTCGCAGCAGACGACCATGTCTACATCGATACAAAACTTAAATCGTTCAGCTGAGTTAACCTTAACCTGCTAAATAAATGAAACTACCTTTTCAAGTTGATAGTAAAAACCCAAATGTTGTTATTTCAAACGAGTATATTTTGCGGAAAAATATCTCCGTACCGGACAGTGTAGATTCAAGATTAGACTGCACATCGTGGAGTCTGATGTTGATCTACGCTGTCCGCTATCTTTGAAGCGCGCTTAGTAGCCTAACGGTTCAGATTATTTAAACACACGAACGCATGTGTTTGATCATTGCTATACCCTCACCAGTTAACGTGTAAACTTTGCAACACGCAGGTCACAAGTTCAATCCAAATTGGCACTTTTGGTTTTACTGTCGAACCCCATCCTAGTATTCCAATATCTATCAGACCTTGCAGGCCTGAGTACTGACAGCTTTATTTTAGCTTTATTCTCAGGTCTTCAAAACATCCTGGAGGATAATGTATTTTATCATAGGCTTTTGCTAGTTATTATACCTATCTTTGGAAAATTTTGGAACTTTTTCTTTGTATAATAACTGTATGCACCACATTTATCAATCATTCTTTAATACCTTCAGTCCCAAATGTCCAAGCAACTGTGACGTATCCATTCTTTTTGCCAGTCTTCTCCCTTGTATTAAAGTTATTTATTTCTAATTTTATCTCCCGCTAACTCGAGCACTTTTAGGCAATCGGTTGATTTATTGATTGGTTGATTAGCTGGTTAATTCTTCTATAGATTTATCCACTTGTTCACTCAATCAATGGATTTATTCTAGGCGTCTGCTCATTTATGCAATCGTTAAAGAGGCCCTTATACTCATTTTCAGACAGTTTTAACTCATTTTGTCTTTATTTTATCAAACTTTGGTCATTCTTATACCCTCATGCCAAATATTGCGCCTGACGGTTGCAAGGTTGCTTAGATTACGGTCGATAGAAAATGCATTTCGCTGAGTTGCAGCCTTCCATATAAACAGACTCGTCGTTTCCGGTTTTTGAATCGAAGATTTCGATATATCCGGTATACACTCGGGTAGATTCGTATGAAGATCGTGCATTCTGTCACGTGACTATATTTGACCTTCGCCCTGCGTCTAATGAGGTAAACAAAGGAAAATGGATGCTTCTCTGTTGCAGCCTCGATTTTCAGACGGAAGTCGCGACCTATATGCAAATTACACCGTATCCGACTCTAGACGGAAACCAACGATAAATTTCCGTGACGCACCGCCATTGTTTACAGCTTCGATCGTCAGCCAGTTTTCTTCTGACCCATGTTCGGTTTCTGATACAAATCTCCGTGTTTCTTTTTTTTTTTCAATTACGCCATATATGTCAGTAATTTATCCATGTTTACACAAAGGACTGATTTCTGTACCATTCTAAATTGTTTGAAATTTAACAGCGTTTTTGCTTACCGGCTGTAGACAGGCATCTTTAATTTCATGTTATACAATGCTCACCTTTAAGGCCATAGGAGTAAAATTATTAGAGTATTCTCTATCAGTCCATTTACCAACTATATCCATAACCATAACCAGTTTATCAATCTTCCTAACCTAAAAAAAAAAGAATTGATACAAATTATCAACTATCTAGAGAATTGATATAATATCAACATTAGTATTCCAGAAAGAAAACAAGGAAGGAAAACCTTTTAATGTCAGTTCCTGTTTTTTCCGGGAATATTTCTTAAAAAATAGCTATATTCAAGCAATTCAAAATTTGTGTCTGTGTAAAGATAAGTTATTATATAAACCTAGTTTTTCAATATGCTTGGCCTCACATAAGAATTAACCGCGGCATAGCATGCCGCTCTATTTGATGCTCTCTCTCTCTCTCTCTCTCTCTCCACCATTGTAAGATGTCACGAATAACATCAAGTTTACTGGACAAATTCATTATAGATCTAATAAAATCTTAAATTCTTGGAGTATTTTTTCTCTCGTGGTTTTTGTAAAATAATAAGGTAGGTATAAAGAAACTAAAAAAAAAAAACCCTAATTTTTAGATAGATCTAGACGATTTTGACCCAAATGTTAGTTTTTATTAACAAACATCAATTCATATACATGTACATGTACTTGTATAATCTTGAGAAACTGTCACTATTTATGTTTTGTTTTGTTGGTAGATGCATTTATATGTGCCTTTTACGCTTCCGTAATGAAATAATTATCACCAGTATTCGATGTCGATTGATTGATGGAAATATTTGCACAAATGCTTATTAACACGGGTTGTAAACACGTGTCTAAAGGTGAATAAAGGTCATATTGAGAAGGTCACCCATCTCTATCTTACATGTTTGACAGCTGGCTGATCGAACGATTCAAAGCCAAACAGTCTTTCTGAAAACCAAAATGGGCAAAGAACAATGGACCCATGCTCTGTGAAAAGAGGGCTTTATTTACCTGAAAAAAAAAATCGACCCACGGTTCCAGGTCAGCCTGTGCAATCCGCGCAGGCTAACCTGGGTCGAAATTCTTTGCTTATGGTCAAGTTTCTGCATATCCAAGGACCGTTATAACTCAGTTGATTGTTAGACAAAATGGATCTTATGGATCCATGATTATATGATGACTTGCTTGGTATACTAGTGTAGCCGAGCGCTCTTTTTATCAATTTAGTGGTGTGATACCATTCATTCCTTTCGTGCAATTAAAATCCTTTTTATTAGTTTAGACTCTTTCAAACCTTACGTCATATTCACGTGCCTCCTGTGCGATACAAGTTTGGAGGATGAGCAAGACAGTCGTTTTTGTCTGAAAAGAAGAAAATTATTTTTTTGTCGTTTGCTGAAGTTCAAATAATGGTTCATAGGTGTAGGTGAAAACTTCCAAACGCTAGGTTTTAGTTGCAATACGCTGACTTTCTATATTTATTTTCTTTTCGGCTTTTGTTATTGTTGGAATTGTATTCAGTTTTCGCGCGACATTTGAAATGGCGGCATATATTACTAACTAAAGTTTTGTCATGCTTTCACCGAACGTGTTTGCAAGTTTCTTAATTTGTTGCACTTTTATTACAGCTTAACAACATTTAACGGACAACTCACGGTGTGTGTGGCGAGACTGACAGGCCTTGTTTTGTGTGAGCTGTAACAATTCCACAAATTGGTGAGCTGAAATGTGTATTTCTGTACAATATGTTTTATGTGTACATTGCTTGTAAGATTTGTTATTACATGCAATTCTGTTTTCAACCAGTACTTTCACACTAAGCTAGAACTGGAGGTCATAGTTGTCATAGCCTGTGTAAGTTTGTGAAAGTCATTTGCATCCTCATTTCATTTAGATTTATTCATGTAGAAGTATTTGTATTTTGTATTTATATTTATGTCTGTAAGTTCTATTTCAGGAGCATAGTTTTTATGGTTTTAAACTTGTACTTAAAATGTTTTTGTATTGTATTGCAGATACATGTGCTCTAGTAGATCCTGAAGTGAAGAAGTAAAGGATATTTAGTTATAAACTTTTTGTTCCTGTTCTACTTTTATCTCGTGCCTACCAGTATATGGTGACAACCCTTTCAGTATTTAGCCATAAACTTTATTAGTAGAGCAGGCAACACTAGTAATGCATCTCGGAGATGATTTGGCCATAGCACGGCTAAATTTTAGTAGACTTTGCGGACAGTGAAAGATAAAAATCTGCACAGAACTGTTATAAATTCCTAAACTGCTGATGAAACAACTGCTAAATTAATCAGATTGGGAAAAAAATCCAAAAAGACTCTATGGATCTATGATTTTGTGATGACTTGCTTGGTATAATGCATCACGAAGGTGCTATCAACCCCCTTTCGTCAGAGCACGACTCATATATGTCTTTTTGAAAATTGTCACGGATATATAGGATCTAACATGACTCATGAGTTGGTGTTTGAGATAAAATTTTATTAAACAAGTCTACAAAAAAATGTTGTTAGGCGAGCCTTTGGCGAGCTTAATAACATTTTTTTTGGTGTGTGTGTGTGGACAAATTTAATAATTGTTTACCTACAAAGCCAATGAATGTCGGATTCTTTTTTACATAACTGTATAACAAGACTTTTAGTCCATAATGTGTTAAAACATAGGCGTACATACCCCCAGCTGGGCGGGGGGATAGAAATGGCTCAGCTGTCGCACTACAGCAGGGGTAAGACCCCTCCACTGTGCCTGCCTGTTTGCCGTAGTCTGCAACTCGTGTCGTTCGATGACGGGATCCTGGCTGTTGAGTGGCTTCAGAGTATGGCCCTTGGATAGCTCTGTTTTTGCAACACACCGCTTTGGCCTTGAACTGAACTAAACGAGGGGTCAGGAAGGCCCGTTGTGATCAATCGGCTGGTCACGCCAAGCCCTAGGGTGTTTCTCTGACTTTGTTTTCTTTTACACAGACATACACAGATACATCATTTCTTTTCTCTGTCGTCATTTGCTGTATGTCAATACCCTAGAAGGCGGTGGCTCATGTGCTAATCGGGTGAAGGCATGGTGTTTGATTGACACTTGTAAATGCTCAAAGATAGTCTATGCTTGGTATGACATTCTGCGGGCCTACATTTGTCCGGTCTAACCCTTTCACTTCGAGTATATCACCGATGTATCCTTGTCATGATCTGAGTTGGGTTTCCCCAGATCATGTCCCCTTGTTGGGCTCCGAGGCGGGTGGGGAGCATCGGTGATGATCAATATTAAACAAACATGGCAACACAAAAGAAAGCCAAGCGTGTCCTTTCTGATTCTGATTCAGATTCTGAGATTTCTTTCAATACAAGTTCAACATTTGTACGTTTCATTGTAATTGAGGCAGTTGACTCATCTAAACCCATTACAAAACTTTCCCCTTTCGTAATAGAAAAAAACAATCTCCTCCATTTTGGGAACACCAAAGTCAGTCAAAAAATTAAAGAATGACACCCTGCTTGTTGAATGTCTTTCTCAACAACAGACCAAAAATCTCCTTTCGCATAAAAATTTTTCAATCTGGATGTCAAAATTTATCCACATAAAACTTTAAACACCAGCAAAGGAGTCATCAGGTGTAAGGAGCTGTCCTACTGTGACTCAGTAGAAGAGATTAAAAGTAATCTCAAATCTCAAGCTGTGTCTGAGGTCAAAAGAATCTCCGTGTTAAGAAATGGTGTACGAAGGGATACAGATGCCTATACCTTACTTTTTCTTCACATATTCTTTCTGCTTCCATTAAAATAGGATTCCAGTCTGTAAAGGTTGACGTGTATGTGCCTAATCCTCTGCGCTGTTACAAATGCCAGAGGTATAACCATCACGAAAGTAATTGCAAAAGCACACCCGTATGTCCAAAATGTGCTTTTGAGGGCTCTGATCATGAACCTAATACTTGCAATAACCCTGTGCTCTGTTTTAATTGCAAGTGCCCTCATCCAGCCTTTTCTAAAGACTGTTCAGTCAGGAAGGAAGAAAAAGAAATCCTTTCAATAAAATATAAGGAAAATGTCAGTTTTGTGGAAGCACGGACGATAGTTGAGAAGCGCAGAAATTACCAAACATTGTTGAACATCCTATGCAAGAGTGTCATCTGCAACATCTGGACAGGAACATTGCTCTACTTGTGAACTCTTGGCAAACAAACTTCCTGAAAAGTTTCCAGAAATGGCCAATGAGTTGAAGAGCATACTCCCTGACATTCAACCTTCCGAACCTCCAAAGCCTCCAAAACAGACACAACCTACACCCAAACCCACTACTCCATCCAATACCCTAAAAACACCATCTACATCTTCTCTAAGTATTTCTTCACAAAAAACTTTAAAACCATCTACCTCTTCGCTAAATGTCTCTTCGAAGAAAGCTTCAAAGCCATCTCACCCTTCACAACAGCCTCCAAAGAAACCCCAACCTTCATCTTCACAGTCTACAACTAAATCTAACATCTCGTCTAAAGATAACAAATCTAATCATGCACCCCGATCTCCTAAAAGATCTTCGTCAAAATCTAAACCACAACCCAGAGATACCCATGGATCTTGTAAATCACAGTCAAAGTAAATGATCCTGTCCCTACCTCAAACAGATTTTCGGAACTAGAGGACATGGATGCAGATGCTGAAAATCTGGAAGGTGAGGCTTCAGATTCAGAAGCCTCTATCTGGTCCATTTCCAAAGATCCTTGGCACATGGATGCTGACACTTGGCACTCGTCCAAACCCGAGACAACTGTAATGAACTCTTAACCAATCTATTTTAAAATGCATTGATTTACGGCCTCTTTTTTTACTTTAGCTTTTATACTTTCCTCATTCACTATGGATACCATAATCCAGTGGAATTGTCGAGGTCTGAAGTCAAACTTTGACGAACTTTCCCTTTTAATCGATGATCACAAATCAGTTGCTGTTTGTCTGCAAGAAACCTTCCTTAAACGGGAGGATGATATCTCTATCAAATATCATTCCATTTACAATAAAATCTTTACCGAAGGCGAAATAGCCAGAGGTGGTGTTTCCATTATTGTTAACAACAACATTCCTCATAAAGTTATCTCTCTTAATACAAACTTGCAAGCTGTTGTCATCAGATTATCTTTACACAGTTCTGTTACACAGTGTTCTTTATATCTCCACCCGAGCACACCTATCAATGAGACCAATCTGAATGATCTCATTTCCCAATTGCCATCCCCCTATATTCTTACTATAAGAAATAAGTTCCTTCGCTCCATATCGTATTACGAAATTACTATAGACCTTCAAACACTCCTTTTTGGAAATGATTTTCTTACTTTTCAGGAAAATGAAGAAATCTTTTTGAAAGTTCAATCGTATATAAGGGAAAGTAAGCGTTTTAACGAATGATTATCAAAAGGGTCCACCTCTACCTCTCTCTCTCTCTCTCTCTCTCTCTCTTTCTTTCTCTCTCTCTCTCTGTCTCTCTTTCTCCAGCTTGCTCACCAATTTTTGTATGTATATGTTTTTTTTTTCTCTTATTTTCTTTATTTTTGTCATGTGGATGTTGTTGCTTTGGAAAGGGACTCTATAAGCTCTTATCAGCTTTCGTCCCAATCCATTTGTATGTCTATATATACAATAAAATATGCTTAAACTATATTCTTACTGGGGACTTTAATGGTCACAGTGTTATGTGGGGTTGCGATGACACTAACCAGAGAGGTTTACAGTTGGAGAGCTTCATTTCGAACAACTCTTTGTCTTTCATG
Source organism: Hippopus hippopus (assembly GCA_946811185.2). NCBI lineage: Eukaryota > Metazoa > Mollusca > Bivalvia > Cardiida > Cardiidae > Hippopus > Hippopus hippopus. The sequence continues at coordinate 54,344,846 of OX328106.1, read as the reverse complement.
AATGATAACAAGTCCAAAACCTACTTGCATCCAGCAACTGGATCTTACTCTTCTATTGATTTAACCTTATGCAGCCCAGTCTTACTTCCCAATTTCACTTGGAAAGTGATTGAGGATTTGTGTGGAAGTGATCACTTCCCTATTATCTTTTCATCTACACAACCATCTAGCAGTGTACGACCGCAGAAATGGAAGCTTTCCAAAGCCAATTGGAATAAATTTGAAACCCTCTGTGAACAAACCATTACACATGATAAATTTGGAGATTGCGATGATCCCGCAAAACTTTTCACTTCCCTATTAATTGATGCGGCAAAAAAGTCCGTCCCTCAGACCTCGACAAATCCAAAACGTCCTGACAAGCCTTGGTACAATGATGATTGTAAACAGGCTGTCAGAGACAGAAAACAAACCCTTAGAAAATTTAACCTCAGGCCTACCAAAGAAAATCATAATTTATTCCGTATTTCCAGGGCAAAAGCCCGTCGTACCATTAGAGAAAGTAAGCGCAAAGCTTGGAGACAATATGTCTCTAAATTAAATAGTAGAACTACTACTAAAAAAACCTGGGATATGATCAGAAAGATGAATGGCAAAGGCCAGCCCCCTCTTAGTCAACTTGAAGTTAACAATACTTCGTTGGAATCGCACCAGCATATAGCTGATGCTCTTGCCGACACCTTTTGCAAAAAGTCTTCCGCTGCAAACTATTCTGAAAAGTTTCAGAGGAATAAAGCCAGAGAAGAAAAGAAAAAACTTAATTTCAGTTCGTCTAATTCAGAGCATTATAATAAACTCTTCACCTTTATAGAATCAAAATCTGCTCTGAATAAAGCTCACGATTCTTCTCCTGGCCAAGATAAAGTTCATTACCAGTTTTTAAAACACTTACCTTTTACTTCTCTCTCAGTTTTACTTGATATTTTTAATGATATCTGGCAGTCAGGAGATTTTCCTTCATCCTGGCGGGAGGCACTAGTCATTCCTATCCCAAAACCTGGCAAGGATGCTAGTGACCCGGCTAACTATCGTCCAATAGCTCTTACTAGTTGTCTCTGCAAGACCTTAGAACGTATGGTCAACGACAGGCTTGTCTGGTTTTTAGAGAAAAACAACCTCATCGTTGATGTACAGAGTGGATTTCGTCGCCAGCGTGGCACTATAGATCATCTTGTCCGCTTTGAAACCTTTGTCAGCGAAGCCTTTATTAATAGACAGCATATAGTATCTGTCTTTTTCGACCTTGGAAATACGGAATTCTTAAAGACTTGCATGACTTTGGTCTTCGAGGTCGTCTTCCTCTTTTTATTTCAGCCTTCTTGGATGAACGTCTTTTACGCGTCCGAGTCAATCAATCAATCAGTACGTTTATTCATATACATTAAGGCCTCCAGCCCATTATACAAATATATTGCATTTTACATATAAATAAACTGAGTTGCGTTCATCAGTTGAATAGATATATACAGATGTATGAAATAAACAACTAGTATAGTAGAATAAGAAAAGGTGATAATAATAGTGGTTTTTTTCTACTTATATCGATCAAGATGTAGAAATTAGCAAAGACCAAGATCAGATCACCAAATAGATTTCAATAGAAATTAGTGTCGACCAAGATCAGACCACATGTCCATGCCATCCGATCGTGGTCAATACTGTATACAAAACTCAATTTTATAAGTGTATATATGGGTAGGATTAATTTAAGCGGAAATTAGTGTAGACCAAGATCAGACAACATATCTATGTTGGCCGATCTAGGTCAACACTATGTAAGATAGCCTTCATCTTTCATGCATTAATAATTTCCATTTGAATCGTCCTTGGTTTTCATGATCTTACATACATAAATAGCCAAATTTCTTATAATAAACTCATCTTTTGTGTTCCAAAGTCGGTTGAAGTTTTCAATGGTTGCGTATGCTTTATACCAAGAATATAAAAGGACATTTCTAGTTTCTTCAAACTGAAAACATTGGAAAAAGGCGTGAAATTCGTCATCTATGCAGAAGATATCCTTTTGTGTTAAACAATAGTGACAAAATCGCTCGTTTAGTGGAATTCCATGATGTCGTCCAAGTTCAACATTAAGTTTATGACTACTACATCTGAATCTAGCTAAATATCGCCTTAATGGGTATAACATGTCAATTTTAAGGTATTTTACTGGCTCCAACATTGATTTAAAATTTCTGTACCTCATACATCTAGACTGGTTCAAAATGTTTTCATGCCAATTTTGCTGCGCGCAATCTTTCAATCTTATTTTAAAAACCCTCAAAAAATAAGTTGGTAATACTGTCTCAGGAGCCCGTGAACAGGAGATGGGTGTACCCCAAGGATGTATTCTCTCTGTTACACTTTTAAGTGTAAAAATAAACAGTATAGTTAAAGCTATCTGTCCTGGTGTAGACTGTTCCCTTTATGTTGATGACTGTTATATGCTTCAGATCTCCAAATATGAATATTATTGAGAGACAACTTCAACAGTGTCTCAACAAACTCCAAACGTGGTCTGATGAAAATGGCTTCAAATTTTCCAAGTCCAAAACTAAGTGCATGCACTTTTGTAACCTACAAGGTGTTCATCCAGACCCTGAACTGTATTTGGACAAAACTAAAATTGAAGTCGTTTCTGAGTTTAAATTTCTTGGAGTCATCTTTGACAGAAAGCTTTCCTTCCTTCCTCACATCACTGCACTTAAAAAGAAGTGCAAGAAGGCTCTTAACCTAAAGGTTGTGGCCCATTCTGAATGGGGAGCAGACCGTAAAGTCCTCTTGCGGCTTTATCGGTCTTTAGTTCGCTCCAAATTAGACTATGGATCTATTGTATACGGATCTGCCCGTAAATCTTACCTTAAAATTCTTGATTCTATACACCACGAAGGTCTATGTCCTGTACTTGGAGCTTTCAGAACTTCTCCCGTCAATAGTCTCTATGTTGAGGCTAATGAACCTTCTCTTTCTTACAGGTGGGAAAAACTCTCGCTTCAATATCTTTTAAAACTGAAGTCGAATCGTTTTAATCCAACTCATAACATTGTTTTTAAACCTCAATATAAACGTATATTTGAAAGGAAACCAAATGTTATTTCTCCATTTGGTATCCGCATGGAGCCCATTGTAGATAACCTTGGCATAGACACTGAGTCTTTTGCCGACTATAAAATCTCTGAAATCCCGCCATGGACACTAAACAGTGCAGAATTCAGATTTGACCTTGCATCTGACAAAAAGTCTGTCACGGATAGAACTGTGTTTCATGCTAAATACAACGAGATAAAGGAGCATTATTTTTCCTTCAAACCAATCTATACAGATGGATCTAAAGAGGGAAATTCTGTAGCAGCTGCCGCTGTTTATGGAGAAAGGAGCTTAAAGTGCCGCCTTCCAAACAACTCCTCTATATTCTCTGCTGAAATTAAAGCAATTGATCTTGCCCTTAATCTAGCTGAAAGTTCTAATTCCAACCGTTTCATTATCTTTTCGGACTCTTTGTCAACATTACAAGCCCTTTCAAATCAACGCCTTGAGAATCCCTTAATCTGTAGTTTACTCGAAAGGATCTCACAAATTTCTTCTATGAATAGATTGGTGTTCTGCTGGCTTCCAATTCATGTAGGCATCAAAGGCAATGAAAATGCCGATAGGTCTGCCAAATCTGCACTTAACCTTCCCATTTCAGATTTTAAAGTTCCACACACTGATTTTAAATCCTCCGTTTTAACACATATCCAATCTTCTTGGCAATCCCAGTGGGATGCTGATGTTTTCAATAAACTGCATTCAGTTAAACCGTCCCTTGGTGAATGGTACCCCGTTTACAGGTCTGTTCGTCGAGAAGAAGTGATAATTGCACGACTTCGAATTGGCCATTCATGCATCACACATTCCTGGCTCTTGACCAGAGACGATGCCTCTGAATGTATTCCATGCAATGCATCCATTTCTGTAAAACATATCCTACTAGATTGCATTGACTTTCAGCCAGTTCGTTCAAAATATTTCAACGTCGATAGTTTAAAGAATCTTTTTGGTTCTGTCACCGTTGAATCTATTATCGCTTTCATAAAAGAGATTGGCATTTACAATAAACTGTGATATTTACTCTTGAGTTTCTTACCCATCTTTTTACATTCTTTATACGCCTTTATATCAGATATCTTGTCAGCTGATTCATAGTCTTACCTTTTTTAATCTAAAACTTTTGAGTTTCTACCACTGCTTCTATATTCAGTTTACATCTCCTTAATGGGAGGATTAGCCCCCTTGGGGGCATCTTATCTCATTGGAGACAGGACCTCTTTAATGGGAGTATACTGATCCTATTGGAGGCTCCAATCTTTACCAGTTTTAACACTCATTTAATAAGGAAAAGAAATACTCTCAGTCTTACCTTTTAATCTAAAACTTCGGAACAGGCAGGGACGCCCAGCCACTCAATATCATATTTTATGCATTGAAAATAACACATATTTCTTCCTCATTTAAAAATGTCTTGCTATCGATCCAACATTTTGTTCAAATCTTTTTATCACATTGTTAACTATATCATTTAAAAATTTTGAGTAGATAGGGACTGCCCTGTCGCTCAATAATGCCCTTTATGCATATTAAGATAGCACATAATCCTTCTTAATTCAACCTTTTACTATCATTAATGTATTCAGACATTTTTCAGTTTAAAAATTCCACTTTTAATATCTTTTAACACAGATATCCGCGCTAAATGACCTAAGCTGTCGATGCGCCATAAAACAACATTCATTCATTCATTCATAGGCGTACATGTATAATGTGTAATTAAATTTACATGAAGCCTAGTCGCTTATTTGACAAGTACATTGCGAACGAAAAATAGTTCCAAAGAAACTTGCATATATTGATATTGTTTTGAATCTAAAAGTGATTAACAACTTTATCATGATTACGAATTTTGAACGTTAATTTCACTCAGAAACCTAGGTCTGCAATGTTTTAGAAATGAGGTGTATGATAACATAAGGTTAACCAAATACAGCACTATTTTCTTATCTCACACCTGTGTGAGAGAAGAAAATCCATAATGGCTGTATTACATTGAAAACAAGGGGAGTTATGTGATAAAATCTGAATCAGTACTATTCGAGAGCTTTGCCTTGCTTCTTCGAAGGACTTTCCATACGATTATTGTGGCGCCGCATGAGCGGCGGCACTATATTTTATTTGCTTTTGAAAAGTGCCTGTGGAGGCAGCCATATTGTTTACTGAATTACGGACGTTTCGTACCATAACCATTTCGTAACCAGTCACTTCGTACCATAATTTCACCATTTCGTACCATTATTTTACCACTTCGTACTATAGTCATGTCATTTTATAAAAAAAAGTTTTGGGACCTATGACAAAGTTTTGACTTAGAAAATTTTTCGTTATGACGTTATTAAAAGAAGAAAACAAAAACGCCATTTAAACGAATTAAACATTTATGCAAGAAATTATGCGTAATAACACTTTTTTGTTATTTCTTTTTCCAATCTGTTTTCACAGCAGTTTTCTCCGAGGGTCGGTTACGAATTACTTTCGTAAGATGTGCAATTTAAGAAAAAGAAATATTGTGGGGAAAAAAATGATATTTTTACTAGAAATAAAATCGTCACATTGACTTTGTCTTTTGACCTTGTCCTTGTCTCGGCATCAAACAAGGTTTACTTAATTTCAAAACATACCCATAAACAAACATACAAAAAAGAAGACGAAAAAGAAAAAAGTTTACAATCAAGGGCAATCAAACAACTGTGATTTCTTGATTAAATGTTCAGTTTAATGGTATCAGTTTGTTCCCAGCTTTAACTACATGTAGATCTACCCGAATTGCAACAAATATTACAGACACACAGACCATACTAACTGATTCCTTTAAATGATTTATGATCATATCCCGTATATAATGTTACCAAAACATTGGTTTATACTAAGTAAATGTATCAAAAACACTTTTTGTCACATTTATTGATATGTTTGGTCATAGTAAGACATGATATTATTATGGTGCGATGTAGTAACGCTATGGTACGAGATGGTAAAACCATTGTATATAGTATATTGTTGACTAGATATGGACTGGTTCAGTGTTGTTTTTTTAACATACATGTAAAAATACGGTACTTTCATTACCAGATCGAGCCCTTACCAACTTTGTTTTTCTATTTGGACTGTTTTTTTTTTTAACATGTAAAATACCGTACTTTCATTGCCAGATCGATAAAAACCAGATCGTATCCCAGATGGCCCAGATTTCAAATATTTGTCATGTAGTATCACCACGTGGACCTCTACGAAATTTGTTCAAGTGATGCTCCTGGCGAAAAATATTAACCCGCTGTAATGTGCCCTATTTCAGAAACAACTGATTTGCGGCGCCATTGATGTTATGCATCAATATTTTCTTGTTACTATTTATATTACGACCTAGCCTGAGTTTAGGTGCCATTTTGACAAAATATATGCATAGAAGAACAACAACCTTGTCAAAACACAGTAGAACAGTACTCAGTTGGAAGTAATTCTTTACTAAACGATAAAATTTAAGCCTTGTCTCAACTGAGAGTATTTGCAGACAACAAAATCTATAAGTGTGACTCAAAAGCTTAAGTTTCTTTTTAGAAGGAAAGAGCATAGTTGGAATAGGAGAAAATACTGGTTATATGAATTTCCTCTTTCTTCTACAATGTTTTCAAAAATCCTGTTCTTCAGGGTCATTAAAACTCGGGATTGTGTGGTAAAGGATTAAATAGATAAAGAGGAGACCTCGGTAAAGAGTGATTGAGAAACTATTGGCGCGTAGACGCAGGATAGGTCGTAATATCAATAGTGACGATCGTATGGAATGTCCTTCGAAGATACGACGCAAAGCTCTCGAATACTTCCGAAGAAACCAATGAAAATGTAACGTTGCGCCGTAATATGATCCTAACAATGCTAAAGCAGTTATTGTAATAATAACAGAGCCATGTTCTGTCAAAAGGGGGCTTAATGCATCTGCAAAAAGTATCGATCAATGTCGCAATCCGCGAAGGCTGACATAAGTCGAAACGTTTTGCTTTTTGTAAATTTTCTGCTTGTCAAAGGACCACTTTACCTCATAATCCATAATTATGTAAAAGCTTGCTTGGTAGCATGCATCAAGGAGATGAAAGCCCCTTTCCCCTGGACATGACTATTATATGAGCCGTGCTCTGGCAAAAGGGAGCTTAATGCATCTCCGTGATTAAGGATGCCAGGCAAGGCATCCCGTAATTGTGGATCCATAATAGCCACTTTTTTAAACAATCGCCTTAATCATGAGGTAGACTGGTCTTTTGACATACAGCAAATTGACCGATAGCGAAAAGTTTCGGCACAGGTCAGCCTGCGCGGGGTGCGCAGGCTGACCTGGGTTGATACTTTTCGCAGATGCATTAAGCCCCCTTTTCACAGAGCATGGCTCATATATATTTGATCATAACAATAATAACGTTAGTAATAATGCACCATTCAATCGAAATGCATAAAAGTCACAAGGACAATAATTTATATCCATTATTGCGTTGTGTTGCATTTACCCTTTACCAAACAATCCTGTTCTTTAACGACCTGGAAGATATACCTTTGGAAAACATTGTGGAAAAAGGAGAAAATGCTGGTAACCAGCATTTTCTCCTTTTTCCACAACGTTTTCCGCCCTTTGCAAAACAAACCCTGTCATTTCAGCCACACTGTATTTGTCGTCTGCAAATGCTTTCATTTTGGAATTTTGTCGTTTGGTGAAGAGATGATTAATGCAAGACAAAGCTTTTGGCCATGTAAACTGTCAAAATGTCGTGCATCATTTAAGCTGACCCTACGTTCGTTTTTACTTGAGCGTATATTTCTTTGATCCTTTACCAAACAATCCTGTATTTGAATGACCTTAGAGTTCTACTCTTTCACAGCCAAACCCTATCATCTTGGTTCACATTAAATTTGTCGCCTGCTTTCACTTTCGATGAATATTGAACATATCGCTTTTACCGAATTTACCAAATTTTGAGTTCCCGCTTTTAGCAAACGATCTCGTGTATAAACGACACTGAGGAAGAAAGTTTTTTTGAAAATGTTGTAGGAAAAGGAGAAATTGCATGTAACCGTGTAGTAATGTCTTCTTTTTCCACAATGTTTTCTTCCTGTCATGCAACTTCAGCTCATTTGGATCAATTTTGAAAGTGTAGTCTGCAGACGCATTTAAACCGAAAGATTAAAAGATTGGTCGTTAACGATATGAGAGTGAGGGCCTGAGCTTTGTAACATGGGTGTTTAGAGCTTGATCTCTGCTTATGACGGAAAATTAAAAAGATGTGTTTGGGGGCAATGCCTTTTTTATTGACGAAATAAAAAACCAGTATGAGGTAAGCATAAATTTATTTTCCGGAAATAGCAAAAAGTTTCTATCTGCCTTTTTAAAAAAGTAGTACCATCCCCATGTGCTTAAAATGAAAACAAGCTGAGTTGATGCGTAGGATTGAAGTTCTAGGAAAGAATAACGTTGGTCAATATAAAATCGAAAACATATGTTTTTCTTTTTTTTTTTCCTCCTTAATGACACTCCTATATGCCTGTCTGTGTGCACGTTCTCAGTATTTCGAAAATAGTTCAGAGCTCAAAGTTAAAGGGATGATTATTGTCGCCCTACTTTCTGTTTAGCGTATCTGAAATTTTTATCAACGGGACAGCATAATGCAAAAATTATCATGTATGGTTTAGCTGTCCAGGCAATATATAATATTGGTCAGTCAATCATTTCTTGTGTCACCAGTCAAACATGTCAAAATGACCATCAAACATGTCCATTTCTTTGTTCTAATGCCGGACAATATGAAGTGACCATGACGTCATCATGTCAACGTTTAGCTATATATAGATACAAATCAATGCAATCACTTCAAGGTTATCCATAAAGTTCCAGAGAAAGACTGCATTTTTCATCATAGAAAACGGAAGTATAAAAAAGGTAGGTCAGATATTTTTTTCAAGAATGTCTACTTTTTGTAAAATTAAGCATAAAATTAATGTTATTTTCATTTTAACAATAATCATTACTAAACACTATTTGCGTTCTTTTAAATTTGCCTGGGTCCGGATCCACCGGCCATGCATAGTTTTGTTCGAATTCTAATTCTAGATTTGAAAAGTAACACAACCTCTGATTGGCTAAACCATACAGTTTAGCCAATCAGAAGATGTGTTACTTTCAAATTTAGAAAATTCTTGAGAATAAGAATTCGAATGTTCTATGAAATAGTTGGTGAATACGATCCCTCGTTGCTGTGTTTGGTGTTGAGCAGTGGCTTGGAAATAATGCCATGCGTAGGTTCTGGTGAATAAACATAAGTAACGAATTGGGACTGTGGTATAAGTACTGTTAAACATTGGGTACTACTATTTTTTTTTTTTATATTTCCACCAAGCTATCAATTAAAGATCAAAAAGGCATAATCTCGGGAACTCCCCACCATGGAATAAATGTTGAAATGGTGAATATGCAAGTCCTGCGTATTCAACATTTCAACACTCATTCCGTAGGCCTACATTTCTTGCGTTATCCCCCCCCCCCCAAAAAAAAAAAAATGCCATGCAATATCTATGGTTAGGAGTTCCAGAAATTATGCCAGAAGAAAAATAATAATGCAATGAAACGCGAAATATGTGTAAAGATTTGTAGAAATATAGGCCTACAGGATTACATTTCTTTTAAATCTAGTCTGGCGTGGAAAAAATACACGCCTCTTCGTTAATTCCCGCGCTTTGATTTTGTAACGTTACTCATTTCGAATATCAGTGTTAAGGATAGGGCACCCTAATGGGATTCTTGTAACATCGTCTTTCATCGCCGAAAAAACGTACGGATTCGGCTAAGACTCGGGTAATCCGTAATCGATCGGCCGATAGACGCTGCTTCCCCGCATCGATTACGAATTACCCGAGTCTTGGCCGAATCCGTACGATTTTGTCGATGAAAGGCGATGTTACACAAATCGAGAATTGAGCATCTTTAGGTCTTTGCGATAATTCCAAACGATTTCAGTTGCTTCTTTTAAATCTTAACCTTTTATCAGACGACAAAATTCTAGCCTTGTCCAAATTGATAGCATTTGTAGACGACAATTTCAATGCGGCCTAAATGGAGCAATTTTTCTTTGAAAGGGTAGAAAACATTGTGGAAAAAGGAGAAAATGCTGGTTACCAGCATTTTCTCCTTTTTCCGCAATGTTTTCAAAAGGCTCCTTTCCCAAGTCCGTTAAAAGGCGGCATTGTGCGATAAAGGGTTAGTATTGAACCAGCCATACAGGTCTACATAGTTTCTCTCTTAAGTAAGTAAACTGGTCGAGAAAGTGCAATTTCAAATCTTAAGAAAAACGATAAAATTTTAGACTCGACTAATTTGAAAGCATTTTCAGACGTCAAATTCATTGTAGCTCCAAATGATTTATGGCTTTTAAACGGTAGAAAACATCGAAGAAAAAAAAAGCGAAATTGCTGATCAGCAACATTTTTTTTCCTTTCTCCAAAGCCGTCTTCTTTAGAATAGTTACAAATAGGAGTGTTTGGTAAAGAGTTCATTAAGGATATTTTTTGTCCGAGGATCCTAGAATTATTGAAAGCTACATAATTCTTCGCTTAAAACGCTTTTCTGTGGCAGTGGATTCTTTGCCTGAATATGAGTGAAATCTCAATACGTTGTATAAGAATATAGGTTATATTTACTACGTTGAATATGGCGTCAATTGCCTCAACATGCTATTTGTTGACATTGTACAATAAGATCAGACTGCACAGAACGTGCAGCCTGATTTTGAATCTTCTTTCACCGACACGTTAGAATTTTGTCAGCGAAAAGACATTTAAAACTGCAACTTTTGTATTTTAACTTTGGTTTGAAATTGTTTAATCAGACGTATGAGATAGCAATCTTTCTGTTTCCGTGGATTGTATTTTCAGCATTTTGAAAAAAGGTCGAGTTTATATGAGCCATGCTTTGTGAAAAGGGGGTTAAATGCATCTACAAAAAAGTATTCAACTAAGTCAGCCTGCGCGGACTGCACAGGTTGACCTTGTCAAAACATCTTGCTATTTGTCAAATTCCTGCTACTCAAAGGACCACTTTACCTTATGGTTCAATTAGTTTTTAGACAACATAACGTTACATGTAGATTTATGGATCAATAATTATGTGATGACTTGCATTGTATAACGCATCACGGAGATACATTAAACCCCCTTTTGCCATAATATTATGTTTGATGCTGAAAGAAATAAGGGGTAAATGTTATTTTGTAGATACAACCATGAAAACCTCAGTCGCCCTCTGCCTTGCTGTTTTGCTGCTTTGCGCTGTATCCAGCAACGCCCAATTATTCCGTAAGTGTCAATTTTTCTTTAGATTTATTTTTTTTTTCGTTAAAATATAAGTATTCAATGTACAAACCTGTGTAGTTACAATTTATGAAGTGAAGTTTTGAAAATAAACTAAATAGAAGAATGTATGATAATAAGATTATTGTGAACATTGTTGATATTGTGTAATATTTTGGAAAATATGGCAACAGATAGAATGATAGTAAAATAAATAAACCAACTAAATTAAAAAGCTACGTATGTTACACCTCTGCAGCAAACTTAGTTTGAAAACATTGCAGCTATAGAAGTTTTTTCTCAAACTGTGTTATGTTATTCTTCTCCCACCATGGTTTTTTTTTTGCGATTCTATTACATATCTTTAAATTTTTTGCTAATTTTGAATACTTTTTCGACCTGAACATTAGTCACCTAATGACAGAGTTGATCTTAGAGCTTTGATCGTGTAGATCAAGATCATACTTCAGAAAACGCACTTTGATCTTCAGAAAAAGAAATAGAGTTTTACAAAGTGGTAAGGAACATGTTTTTTATAAAGGGGACAATAGCTTATTCTAAGCCATATCCCTGTTTTTTAAAAATATTTTCAAAAGTGTACCACTATGTGCAGACCCACTATGTGCAGCCTGATCTTAATCTATAATGCCAGAAAAGGTGAGTTAAGTTGTGCTTGCCATTTTTAGGGTTAAATCTTCACCAAACGACAAAATTTTAGTTTTGACGAAACTGAAGGTTTTTGCAGACGACCGCAATTAATTTGACTCAAATGATGGGGTTTGTCCTTTAAAGGATAGAAGACATATTGAGAAATGGAGAAAATGCTGCTTACCAGCATTTTCCCCTTTCTCCCTGATTGTTTTCAACAGTCTGATGTCTCAGGTCAGTTAAAACTCTGAACTGTCTGGTAAAGCTTTTAGTAAACAGCACATGTATTGTGTTTCGGTTTACAGAATCTTTATGCACAGGAAAGCTTTCAACATGTAGAAAAGGGGTTAGGTTGGACATTATGCTAAAATGTTTCTTTTTAATCCATTTTTATACAAACAAAAGCCAAACATACTAAATATCATAATTAATGTTTGATCAATTAACCAAACATTCTAAATGTCGTTCTAGTTTTCAATACCAAAACTTCTACATGTACATGTATATCATTTTCCTTTCTTAAGATATTTATGCTTTTTCTTAAATGCAAGACAAATTAAGTCAAATGAATACTAGTAACCGTTTTGGCAATTACACAATTCAGTAAGATGAAGACTATATACTACCCAAATTTTTCAGACCGACCTTTTGTCCATGGGTCTTTCTATCCACCCCGGAGGCCGTTCTTCAACAGCGACCGAGCCTTAGGGCTCCTGGGCTCCGGTTTGCTTCTATCCTCTGGAAACAATTTTGGCAGAGCTATCGGAACAATTGGTTTAGCCCGTTCTCTTTCTTTGTTCTAAGGTACAGTTTGAATGGGTCGGCAAATGTTACAAAACAAATACTTAACAAAACTGCACACTTGTTACTTGAATAATATCACACACTACGTTTTAAATTTGCACACTTAACTGTTGGAGTTCTAAGAAAATGGGCATTTCCAGTGACTGAAACGAAGCAGATTTTTTAAATAATTTAGCATCGCAACAAATATCGCGAACAGTGTAGACTCAAGATCACACTGCACGGTTTTCGCAGTCTGATCTTGCATCTGCATTTCCCCACAAGTAATTGGAGTTGCCCGATTGTCTACGAAACCCTTGGGATTAATTATTCGCTGTTTCTTTTTTTTTTTAACACAACATGTTTTTTTCCTAATATTTGGTTTTTGGAACTGTTTTTAACCGTGCAAACTTCATGTTTTCAGCATTTCATTTACCCAGGTGATGTGCCTTGTTCCCTAGATATACATATACATGTATTTATTTTTTAACCGTTTCAGAGTGTTCATAATCCAACGATAAATTTATTTCGTTCAATAAATTCCACTCCTTACCAAAAGACAAAAACGACAAATTTCAGACTTTTCTCAATGGAAGCGTTTGTAGAAAACAAATTAAATGTGGCTCAAATGGTGAGATTTGTGTTTTAAATTGTAGAAAACATTGTGGGGAAAGGAGAAAATGCTGGTAATAAACATTTTCTTTTTTCTTCATATGTTTTCAATTTTTTTTCCCCCATTATGCTATAATAATTGGTTCGCAACACGCGAAAAGGGGCATTCGGACATTTGCGTAAAGTGTCGTTTCGGATCAGCCTGTGCAGTCCGCGCAGGCTAATCCGAGAGGGCACTTTACGACTACATTAGATTTTGTGCTACAGTAGACTTGTGCAAAACAGAAAACTACATAAAAACGGAGAGTGTCGTTTCGGATTAGCCTGCGCGGACTGCGCAGGCTGATCCGAGACGACACTTTACGCAAATGTCCAAATGCCCCTTTTCGCGTGTTGCAAGCCATATAAGATACAGCTCTGGCAAAAGGGGTTTACCTTATCTCCGTGATGCATGATACCAAGAATGTAATCACATAGCTATGGATCCATATATCGATTTTGTCTAACAACCGTCTGAATCATAAGATAGAATGGTCCTTTGGCACGCAGAAAATTGACCAATAACAAAAAGTGTTGGCCCAGGTCAGCGTGAGCGGACTGCGTAGGCTGTTCTTGGTCGATAATTTTTCCGCATGTGCATTAAGCCCCCTTTTCACAGAGCATGGCTCAAATAAACTCAACCTTTTTCAACGGAAAAATAATCCACTGAAACTCAAATAGATTGTTTCCTTAGAGGCTTGACCAAACAAACGGAACGTATAGATCCAAGATCCGCCTGCACGTTCTTTGCAGTCTGATCTTGATCTATACCGTCCGCTATAGCCCCTGTTTTCGCCTATGGAGCCGAAAGTGTCAGGTTGACTCCGCTCATCACCAGACTCGAACGCGGCACCACCAATGTCAGAGGCCCGCGCTCTAGCCTACACTGATGTCTCTTACGTTATTTTAGTCGCCCCATGCTCTGTGAAAAGGAGGCTAAATGCATCTGCGAGAAGTATCGACCCAGGTCAGCCTGCGCAGTCCGCGCAGGCTGACCTGTGCCAAAACGTTTTGCTATTGGACAATTTTCTGTATGTCCAAAGACCAGTTTACCTCATGATTCAGTAGGTTATTAGAGAAAGCAGATTTTATGTTCCCATTATTAAGCGATGACTTGCTAGGTATCATGCATCAATGAGATGCATTCAGCCCCTTTTTTGCCAGAGCGTGGCTGATATGTTTTTGAAAAATGATTTTGTAACCTATGTTTGGGTTTGATAGATACTGGATATTATCCATACGGTCAACCGTTTTACGGACCAGGTTTTGGACCAGGATTCGGACAAGGCTTGGCCGCATTGGGAGTGGCAGGCCTCCTAACCAGTGGAAATCCCGGTTTACAGGCCATTGGGGGTTTAGGCTTGGCTGGATTTCTTTGATAACTAACTGGTGAGGCAAATGCATTGCCTGGCGAGTCTTGCGGTGATGGTCGTAAACGCTGTCATTTAACTTAAATGACGAAAAAATTGCCTGCAAGATAGCTTTGAGAAAAAAGTTAGCTAAATAATGCAGACAAATGCAGCATGAAGCCACGTGTTATATTGCTGCCGTAATGCATTGAACCGATTTACGCCGCATTCGACGTCCGCTCAAAACCACACGGTCTATTTTCAGGATTAACAGAAAGTAAATTACGTGACAAAAGTTTGAAAAGTTGAATGTGGCTCAAATGGTTTGGTTTGTCCATGAACGTTTAGAAAACATCGTGGAAAAAGGCGAAAATGCTGGTTCCAGCATTTTCTTCTTTTTTCCGTATATGCTCTGAAACCCTTGCTTTCCTATTTGCTATGATTTTAGTGAAGAGTAGCTCACAGTATATCCTATGATATACTATGATACAAATACAAGACCACACTGCATGTTCTATGCAGTCCAATCCTGATCTATACCGTTCCAAAAAGAAAAGATGAAATCATTTTTAGCGCCCAAAAAATGGTTAAGCACGGCTAAAACCAACAGCAGAACAGATACAGGGTGTCCGGAAAGTAAGGTAACACTTTTGTATATTTATAATATGGCATTTTATTTCAGATAAAGAGATAAAAAAAATCTATATACATGTGTATGAAATGTGTAAGATATTTGCATGAAAATTTCATTTAATTTTCATATTATTACGCACTTTTACACAGATTTTAAATAAGAATCACTCTTGCACACATTCCAATATCAATCTTCTTGATTTCATGCTGAATGTCCTTTAGCAACATGTGTGAGCTGTCTGGCATGGGATTGTAGAACTTTGACTTCAACTACGACTTCAACTCGTAACCGCAAAGGAAAAAGTCGCACAGTTGAGGTCAGGACTCTGCGCAGGACAAGATATGCCGCAATATTTTTTACCTCCGGCTATCGTCTTGATAATACCCTGTCGACGAACGTATAGTATAACAAGTCTATCATAGTATTAGATGTGTCTGCCATAGCATCATCCTGCATAAGCCATGTGTCTTGCAATGTAGAGAACTTCTTTTCAGGCGTGGGAACAAATTTGTCTTTCAAAAGCGATAGGTAGCATTTGGAATTAATCGTGTCATTAAAGACATATAGCCCAATAACATCGTGACATGACATTGCACACTATACAATTTGTTTTTCTCTGTGCAGTGGTCTCTCTGTACAACAGTGTGCTTATCAATTTTTCTAAAACTGCATATCTTGTTTACAAATACAAAACAGACAATAGGAAGTGAGAGAACCTCATTAGCTACCAAAATGACGTCAATGGCAAAAATGTATTTCTGATTTGAAATCTGTGTTAAAGTTCGTAATGTCACGGAAATTGAATGAAATTTTCACATAAAAACTTACATATTTTACATATACTTACATTGTGTGTGTGTGTGTGTGTGTGTGTGTGTGTGTGTGTGTGTGTGTGTGTGTGTGTGTGTGTGTGTGTGTGTGTGTGTATATATATATATCTCTCTCTCTCTCTCTCTCTCTTCATCTGAAAGTTAAAGCCATATTATAAATGTACAAAAGTGTTACCTTACTTTCTGGACACCCTGTGCTTTTTTTTATTCACTTATTTAAGTATCAAATCTGACACACTCTCGAATCCTGAAAAGCCAAGGTGCGTTTAAAGGTTATGGTTTGTATTTGAGCCATTCTCTGGCAAAAAGGGGAGTTTAATACATCTTCGTGATGCATTGTACCAAGCAAGTTATCACATAATTATTGACCCATAAAATTCTTTTTGTATAATAACTGAATGAATAATGAGGTACAATGGTCCTTTGACAAGCATAAATTTGAACAATTGCAAAAAGTTTCGACCCAGGTTAGTCTGCGCGTACTGCGCAGACTGACATGGGTCAATACTTTTTGCAGATGCATTAAACCCCCTTTTCACAGAGTATGGCTCATTTTCTTTGCAGACAGCGTCGCCGCGTGACATTAAAGAGAAGATATAGGCTGAGCAAAAAGCCTGAAAACGCCTCGAATGCTGCACGCCAAACATTCAGACCTTTAAAGCTACATCTTTACAGCCATAGAAAAAAAAAAAAGCTGTTAAAACTATAGCGTGTATAATGGTTCAGAAATTGGTCAGCTGTGTAAACATAGATAAATAATCCATAGATATGGTGTACAGAATAAAGAAATTCAAGAAATTTGTCCTTGATTCAAAACCGGAAACGACGAAAGTGCTTATTTTGATGGCTCGAAGAGAATTAAATGTATTTTTTATCGATCGTAATCTGTGCCACCTCGCAGTCGGCAGGGGCAACATTTGGCATGAAGCTACGAAAATGATTGTAGTTTCACGAAATAAAGTTGAAATAGATAAAGAATCTGGCTAAAAACGAGTAAATGTGTCTTTAATGCTCTGCACTTATTTATACAGCAGTATATCCAGGATTCGGCTACCGTTCATTTGGCCCGCCTTTTGGTCAAGGTCGAGGCCTAGCTTATCTTGGCGCGTTCGGGCTGCTTAGATCTGGTAACCCACTTGGAAGGGCTCTTGGTGCTACAGGTCTTTTTGGACTAACATTTGGTTAATATTTACAGGTGAGAAAGTTGCAAGATTTAACCTTTTACCGCACAATGCTAATTTTTACCGACCGTGAGACCAATTTACCGTTCACGAGAAAGAGGGCTTCTGAAAACATTGTGGGAAGAGGAGAAAATGCTGGTAACCAGCATTTTCTCCTTTTGCCACGATGTTTTCTACCCTATAGCAGGTAAGTTTTATGTTGAGTAATGTTTAATTTGTCGTCTGTAAATGCGTTCAATGTAGACAAAGCTAAAATTTTGTCGTCTGGTAAAGGGTTAAATACCAGTAGTCATAGGTCCATGTAACCCTTATATCACTATAAGCGAAGAAAGATGCTTTTACAGAGGGCACAGATCAAGATGAGACTGCACAGAACGTTTAGTCTGATCTTTAATCGCCATCGTCCACTTTCGTGAAGCCTATACGGTAAAAATCTTTCACCATTTCGGTGGATTTAACTTTCAGCCATCGAATAGGTACAGTTTACACATTAAAGCTGAGAGAGTTAGTTGGACCTTCTTTGCACCAAACGCTGTTTTGTTGGTTTTTGCGTACAGTATAGATTTAGATCAAGCTTCTCAGAAGGTGCAGTCTGCCAGGGTCCATATACACCAACCAAGCTTAACCCCTATACATAATTTTAGACTAGTCCAAATTGGAAGCATGTGCAAACGACAAAATTAATGTGACTCAAAAACTGAAATTTGTTATGGGAAGGGAAGAAAACATTGTGGGAAAAGGAGAAAATGCTGGTTACCAGCATTTTCTCCTTTTCCCACAATGTTTTCAGAAGGCTTCTTTCTAAGGGACGTGAAAACCAGGGATTGTTTGATAAAGGGTTAAGTCTTCATTCTTAGTCTTATTCTCCAAAATTTTCTTGAATTTGAAAGTTCTTGAATTTGAAAGTAACACAACTTCTGATTGGCTAAACCATTAGGTTTAGCCAATCAGAAGTTGCGTTACTTTTAAATTTAAAAACGTAGTTGTTGCTGAATACGGCCCAAGATTTTATATTCGATATTATATATATTTGTGATATATTCTTACCAAGATAGATTTCATTATTTGCCTTACAACAAAATCGTAGACTTGCCCAAACTCAAAGCATTTGCAAGCGATGTATGACAGCTGGCGTAAATGATGGAATTCTTTTAGAGAGTACAGAAACCCTTGTGGAAAAAGGGAAAAAATTGCTGATTACCAGCATTTCTCCTTTTCCCACAATGTTTTCAAAAGCCTTCTTTCCACGTGTTGTTTAGATTAACCGAGGAAAATTGCCCACGACATTAACCCTCAGCCAGCTTTCAAGTCGATAGTAAAAACCTAAATGTTGCTATTTCTTTATCGGACAGTGTAGATCCAAGATCAGACTGCACGTTCTGTGCAGTCTGATCTTGATCTACACTGTCCGCAAAAGGTCGTTGAGTCGCGGTTAGCAGCCTAACGGTTAATTGAACAGTGTATCGGTAAAGGAGTATTGTGGTTCAATTCATTATTTATTGCATGCCTCTAATATAATAATTACTGTTACTATTTCTAACCAAGTCATTAACCCTGGGGCATGGATTGATCTAATGGTGAACTATACTCAACAAAAAAGTTAAGGAAATTGTGTTTGTAGATCTAAAACACTTTAAGAATTTTGAATTCCACAGTATTACAAAGCATCCATTCCCTTCAAAAGGATATTGTATTTGAATTTATAGCGCCTACATATATTGTCTTAAATAATCACTGTCAAAGTTGACTGGTCATTCCGTCATTTTTCGCAAATTTGCAATATTGATTGGTTTGAGTGAAGAGTATCACTGTAGAGTCTCATCTAAAAAGCCTTTTGGGTGAAAAAATGGCCCTTCTGTGGCTTTTTACGGATAATTTGAGCAATACTTTTCCGACTATGCCAACACCTCAATTTTCAAATCAGTTCAATATCTCCATTGCTATCGTCCAGTATCATCCAAGATTCTTTCGTCAGAAAAAAAGTTGTGCTTGTTGACTAGCCAACGTGCTCACAAGACATGTCTCCAATTTAACATTTGTGGGACATTCTGAACTGAGGGTCCAACAGAGAATACTGGCACCAACTATAGGCTCTTGCTATGGCGCAACAGGAGGCATGGAGGCTGGTTTCTCGGCTCCAAAATACCAGAATTATTCGGCGTATGCGGCTCCACTGCGGGTCCTTATTTGCAGCTGAAGGGGGACACACTGGTTAGGCTTACTGAAGAGATATTTTGAACATTATCATCTTCAATACGTGACATTTGAGGCTATCAGGAGAAGGGACTTACGTAAATTTCATGTGACATTCAAAAGAATTTAGTTTCAAGCATTTCCTTTGCTAAAATTTATTCATGACAGTGTTTTGCATAAAAAGAGGAAATTCTCTGTAGACACTTATTTTGCGAAAAACAAGTTTGACCCCTGGGTTACTTGACAAAGTGCCACAAAAAGGATATTAGTGCTATCAAGCTAAATGAAACTATTTTCTTTCTCAAGCAATGAAACGTATCTTATGAAATAAATAAAAACTGAATAATTTTTTGTTTTGGTATTCTTTCGTTGTTTTCTGAGATTTCCTTAACTTTTTTGTTGAGTATATATTTGATGATATTTTTATTACAATACCTTTATTTGCCATCAATATGAACAGTAGTCATACAGCTGTCAATCAGGGCTGTCGAATACGTTAAATCTTGATTGCTGTTTTACATGCACGCTATGCGGCAAGGTAATTTTATGTTGTTAATAATAATAATAATAATTATTATTATTATTATAGTAATGATGATGATGATGATGATGATGATGATGCATTAATTCACAATAAGAATTAATTTTTAACTTCACTTAAAGAAATGGGTTATTCGAATAAGTAACGGTTCATTAACTTTTTTACTTCCAACGGCAACTTAGTAGTCCTTGCGAATGGCGTTGATCAAGATCGGACTACACCGAATGTGAAGTCTGATCTTGTCTCTAGACCCTCTGCTAACTGATGCTAAGTGTTTACAAAAGTCCTCCGGTATTGCAAGGAAAGTTTTAAGATCTCGATAAAAGTCTAATTTTATATCATTTGGAGCGAAGGGTTTGTCTATTTTGTATCACTTGTCTATTCCTGTTACCGGACATACTAAATCTAACTCTGTACCATACGACCAAATAGTTGACTTATCAAAATTAGAAACATTTGCGAACGACAGATTAGACATATCTCAAAGAATTGGATTTATCTTTGATAGAGTAGAAAACATTGTGGGAAAAGGAAAAAATGCTGGTTACCAGTTTAATGTAGGCTGGTTACCAGCTTATTGTCTCCGTGATGTCTGATACCAAACAATTCATTATATAATTACCGAGTCCATAGAATCCATTTTGTCTAACTGTCAACTGAATCACGAGCAACATTGGTCCTTTGACATGCAGAAAATGGACCAGTAGCAAAAAGTTTCGATCCAGGCCAGCCTGTGCGGACTGCTTAGGGTCGATACTTTTTGCAGATGCATTAAGCCCCATTCGTCAGCGCATGACTCATGTTATTATGCACAGATTGGTTGTTTTACCGCGCAATCAAGCGTTTTAACGACACTGAGTAGAAAAGTTTCGAAAACATTGTAGGAAAAAGAGAAAATGCTGGTAACCAACATTTTCCCTTCTGACCTTTAAAAGCCAAATGTCATCATTCGATTCACATTGAATTTGTCGTCTGCAAATGCTTTCAATTTGGAGAAGTCAATTTGGAGAAGTCTATATTTCTTTCGTCTGTTATGGCTTGCAACACGCGAAAAGGGGCTTTCGGACATTTGCGTAAAGTCGTCTAGGATCAGCCTGCGCGGACTGCGAAGGCTAACCCGAAACGGCACTTTACGACTACATTAGATTTTGTGCTACAGTAGACTTGTGCAAAACAGAAAATTACATAAAAACGGACTGCGCGGACTGATCCGAGACGACACTTTACGCAAATGTCCGAATGCCCTTTTTCGCGTGTTTCGGGCCATAAAGAGTGATGCATAATTATGCTGCCTGTACATGTATACTTAGTAATTTGCACAGAACTTAGAAACTTACTCTTAACATGTGAATATATATAATATACTACTCAAATTTTGATAAGGATCATATAGATATTTCAATATGGGTATATGTTACAACAATGAAGTTTTACATTAAAGATATCCATTTCAACTTGTGGTTAGTTTTGTCAATGTTGCAATGTAACATATTGAAAAACGATATCAAATAGGTGCCACACACAGATATCTGTTGAATCCAATTTGGTGATCCCTAACAAATTTTGAGTAGTATATATATTATTATATTAGTATTATATACTATCATATAATTGACCCATGTGCTATTTGTGAATTTTATGCATGTCCAAGAGCCATACTACCTGATGATCGGGTCGATTGTTAGACAATTTTTATGGATCCATAATTATGTGACGACTTGCTTAGTTTAATACATCACAGATGTGCAGTAAACCCTCTATTGCCAGTGCACGGCTCAATTATATTGTTATACACATAATTGGCTTGCAATACGTGAAAAGGGGCATTCGGACATCTGCGTAAAGTGTCGTCTCGGATCAGCCTGCGCAGTCCGCGCAGGCTAATCCGAGACGGCGCTTTACGACTACATTATATTTTGTGCTACAGTAGACTTGCGCAAAACAGAAAATTGTATAAAAACGGAGAGTGTCGTTTCGGATTAGCCTGCGCAGGCTGATCCCAGACGACACTTTACGCAAATGTCCGAATGCCCCTTTTCGCGTGATGCAAGCCATATATTATTATATGTCACTCATTATATACAGTATTGAATATTATGCAATAGCCTTAACAGTTTATTATATTTATTTCTTCTTTGATAGATCATTACGAACCGTCTTCGAGCTCGGAGGTAGCAGGTTTGACCCTCAACACAATCACAAACCCACATACAGACGTGACGTTACGAAACACAGTTATTTACACTGTCGTTTGTGTATTGTCGCTGATATTCTAAATGTAATATTACAAAAAAATATATAAAATGAATTAAACTGTTCTGTTATAACTAGCAGTCTTTAATTTAAATTCATTGCCAGTCAGTTAACCCTTTTCCAAAAAGTTTCAAGTTTTAACGACCCTGAAGACGAAGGCTTTTTTTTAACCAGCCCGTATAGCTCAAGTGGTACAGCGTAGGACTTGTAAACATTCAAGTTCTGGGTCACTTGAGGGTGTGGGTTCGAGCCGCACGGCTGGCCATCTAAAATTACTAATAGTCTTTCGGATGAGACGTTAAGCCGTGGTCCCGTGTGACGGTGCTATCACCAAACACGTTAAAGAATCAAGCGCAACTTAGGATGGGTTTCGTCCAGTATCTTGCACTATCCACCGTAAAACCCGTCATACTAGGATGGCGATCCCACCGCGTCCAAGAAAAAATGTAGAACGCCAAGGTGCGCGCAGTACAACAAGAAATATCTTTTAAAAAAGACAGACGGCGTAAGAGGCACTGGGATATAAATATTCAAATTCGTTTGTAGTATAATATGAAGAGAAATGATGAAAACAGTTCTCAAAGTAGCCTCTTTTAAATTGTTTCGCATATGGTTGAAAGCAGAATTTTCAACAAGATTTAAGAATGAGGAAGCTCTCGTAATGAGCGTTATTGAGCAATACATTAATTCTCATGTTTAACGTAAAATGAGAGTCGACATTCTGCCATGTTTCGGAATATATCGTTTGTTCTGTTTTTTATGAATCATGTTTAAATAAAGGTCTGTTTAGACCATACGATGAAATCTTTAAAAAGAAAACAAAAAGTAGATTTGCATGTTTTTGTACAAAAATGAAGCAACTTTCAAACATAGACTATTTGTCTTTGTCAGAAGGCGGGGTTTTATCACCCCTCTCAATGCTTGACCACACCCACCTACCTTTAGTAATTTAGTAGAATCCCAGTTTCTTCGCTGACAAAGCAATGAAATCGATTGTTCCCCCAGGTAGGCATAGTTATTTACGTTTCGAATTAAATCACCAAATTCAAGACATAACATCTCTTTTCATTGTGACAAGAAACGAAATCAGTTGTTTCACAACCCGTTTTCGTGTAAGACAAAAGAGCGGTAGCCTGCTCTCGCAGTTCGTATTCGGTTTTACGCGAGGAAAAACGGGTACCATATCTCTTACACTAACCAAAATAGAAAACTCGCCAATACTCATTGCTATTAGTTTATCCATCTAACCTCGTCCGTATAACGGTCGTTTCCATTTGAACTGCGAACCACGTGATCTTATACATGGCGCGCCTCTGTCAGTCGTTTAGCAACGACATAAACAACCTCGATGAAGTTATTCACATCACAGTTTATCTGTCGGTGAAAACTTCAATCGGAATTGATAAACCACGTTAAATAATGAATGTACGAACTCTTTTCCAACTCAACTGAAATATAGTTAGAAAGATTTCGATAGAAAATTGAAACTCAGCTTTTCTTTTTTAAGAGGAGCCTTACAATTTTCAAAACGGTAAACCGGCGTATTTCCGGGTATGTAACGATCTGGTGCATATCAATCCACCAGATACAGCCGAGGGATTTGATGGCTCCCATCACCCGAGGAATGCCGAATTTACGGAATCGACCGAGTTTTGACGAGTGTTGTTCGTATACATAGCAGGCGTTGAAATGAGCAGAGATAAAAATTGCAGTGGAAAGGAGTTTTTTACGGAAGCATTGCTTTAAGATAATTTGAACATTTAAATATCCTTTTGCCTTAGAGGAAACTGGTGTACATGCAACTGGAAACAGCATTAAGTTTAAAATAGTATTCGGATGTTGGTCGTTTATTGTTAGCGAGGCGAAGAGTGTGAAGCTGTGCGGGACAAATGATGTAAAGTTGTTTAAGGGTTATGACCCAAGCGGAGAGGTCATTACGTAAACATTTTCAGAATGAACTGGTTATCTCTCGCTTGCAACCATAGTAACCAGACTGTCCATTCACAACACTGACCAGCATAGATCTGATTAGGCATTTTTCAGCTTAGGATGTAATAACCCTTGGGCTGCTAAGCGCGACTTTATGACCTTTAGCGGAGAGTGTAGATCAAGATTAGACTGCACACTACATGTAGTCTGATTTTGGATCTACACCGTCCGATAAAAAGATACTTTTCCCCAAAAATACCTGCGAAATAGTTAAAACTTGGGGTTTTACTGTCGGCTTGAACATCTAACTTCATTTATTTAGCAGGTTAAGGATTAAATCGTTTTCGTAGCCCCTCTTCCTCACCTTCCATCCACGGCACGGCTCACTAGTAAAATTTTTCTTCCTGATGATATTCTATAGACTGAAATCAGTCTGTCAAATGTTGACTAAACAATCCTGTGGGGCTTTAAAATGTAGTGGGGAAAAACTGCATGTATTCAGCATGTTAGATCTTTTTCCTCATCATTTGAAAGAATTTCAACATTTGTAATTTCACGGGTAGAGTTGAATAGAACATTTTCATCGAGGAAAAAAGTGAAAGTGCAAAACAAATAAGCTCACTTAACGTTATATTCTCCATGTCTGAATCAATTGACCAGGTAAAAAGGCTTTTTCGGCGAGCGCAGATTCAGACTAGACAGCATAGAACATGCAATCAGATCTTGGGTTTGTTAGGCCAGTTTTCTGAGATATTCTAATCAAAATAGCAATGGTCCAGTGATAGTTAGCCTGCTTTTCCACGCTTCACATATCTATTTCATGAGTTCAGTGCTTTACGTGAAACTCAGTGAGATGTTTGTCTCTTTAGCTACTCCATATTAGTTGAATCTCATCCTCCATATTTCAGATTAAGAGCTCAAGGATTAGTGTAGTGATGCTCTTGCTCATTAGAATGACTCAAATAAAATGACCTGTGTTGTCTAAGGACAAGTAAAGTCGCTTTTGAAGGCAATAAAAGATCAAGATTAGACTGTCCTTTGAATGAAATGCAGATCAATAAACAAACATATCTAAGATCTTAATTTTCTGTTTATGTAGGATATGAAAAAAAAAAAAAACCGACCATGAAATTGCAATGTTTGGATATTGTTTTTCTGACTGTAAAAGGCCATAACTGAGTGCTTTAACTCTTTAACCAAACTATCCCGTTTTTGATGACCCCGAAGAAGACAGCTGTTAAAAACATTGTAGAAAAAAGGAAGATACAGATAACCATCGTTTTCTCCTTTTCCCACGAGTTTTTTTTTTTTTTTTTTCTTTTGACGATTCAGATCATCAGTTGATCTACATTTGGTCTACATTTGATTCGTATGTGCAAATGCTTTCGATTTGGACAAGTCTAAAATTACATCATTTGGAAAAGGGGTGAGGGTTGGGAAGCTATTACATTCTTTGAAACAAATGTGGGAGAAACTGGCCAGCCAATGTTTTGGACAGAACGATTTTGCCCAGATCAATTTAGCCAGTCAAAAAAATTAGGTAGGACAATTTGTCCAGATAAACACAATGGCTTCTTAAAAGTGGAAAAAGTAAAAGGCCTACTTGCAGCAAAAAGTAAACAATTTGATAGACATATTGTATACGACTTATTCATACCATTTTAAAGTATGGATATTATTGATAATATCTGACAATATATTACCGTACAGTTACCAAAGTTGCAAAAGTTACAGAAAAGAATATTTGTATATTGTTAAACATATTTAAAAGGTTGATAGGTACTGTTATTCAGGATGAGTGATATCTAAAGCTTGATGATGGGTACTACTGATCGAAATTGTCACATATATTTAACGTTCTATTGCTGTGAACCGGCAAACATATATCTGTAGCATTCCATTAAACTACTAATTTGAAAAGGACAGTTAAAAAAGGGGGTTCCTACGTGGCTTTGTTATAATGTATAGGATTTCTATACCATACATAGTTCAGACAACTACCATTTGATTTGTGATTTCAAACTTTTGTAGTAATTCAGTGTCGACCGATTACAGTGCTGACAGCACTTTGATTTTTAACTGACTTTGAGTGCAAAGCAAAGATACAACTGATGAATAAATGTGTATATTGTTTGTTTTCATGGATCCAAACGAAGTCATTAACACGCCGCCAGCGCAGTGTGAGCTCCTTGACAACGCCGTGAAAGCTTCGTGCACGCAGTGTGAGCACCGTAAAGCGCAGTGCACGCAGTGAAAGCGCCTTGAGAGTGCGGGAAAGAACTCCGTAGAAACGCGATGAGAGTGGGAGCTCCATAGCAACGCCTTGGTCGCGGCGAGACATTTGCGGTACAGTCCATAAAGGTCGAACATGTTACCAGAATTTTCTCCTTTTCCAACAGTGTTTTCAAAAGCCTTTCTAAAGGGACGTTAAAACTTGGGATTGTGCCGTAAAGAGTTAAGATGTTGAGCGCTTTTGTCTGGTCTTAGCCACAGAGGAGTGACGGATTGTTGGAGAACAACCATAAATAATAACAAAACATCGGAAAACCATGCGTTTTTGTAGTATTACCCTCAGATGACACTTTTAAACTTTGTTGACATACACAATATAACAAAACAAATATATAAAAGGTCAGACAGGTTAAACGCTAACTTATGTACGGCCAACGTGTCACTTCAGCACGAAACGGCACAGGTGGCGTAATTGGGAGAGCAAAAGACAAGACATGTTAAGGTCCCCGGTTCGATTACTATCGAATCATAAACAGTAAAACGGGCATTTTAGAAGAATACCAGATTCCCCTATTATAATGAAATCAGTCGACCAAACTTCTTTTGGTTCACATTTAATTTGTCGTCTGAAAATGCTCTCAGTTTGGATGAACATTTGATTTATTGCTTTTATCGAATTTACCGAAATTTGAGTTACCGCTTTTTACCAACGATCTCATGTATAAAAGAACCTGAGGAAGACGGTTTCTGGAAAATAATGTGGAAAAAGGAGAAATTGCTTGTAACCGTGTAGCAGTGTGTTCTTTTTGCATAAAGTTTTCTTCCTATCACGGAACTTCAGCTACAAAAGTAAATACATATATATTTATCATTAACTCTAAAATATTATTCAACCTTCCTGTGACTTACTTAAGCATTTAGCATAGGTCAAATGTTTGTCTTATGAAATATTTCATTTTCATGTCTCTCAATCATAGGCACTTTGTTTCCATGACTTTAAGTTTCATAACTTACATTTATTTCTGTATATTATAAATACTACAAGGTTTCGCAGCAGCCATGTTTTAAAGCAACGGAAGTTCGTTCACTGGTTTCAAATTGCAGCGGTTCCCAAATCGTCGCATAGCGAACATTGCAAAAACGGGTACCATGGTAATTTACAGATATTGTAAAGAAAATAGTCTATGATTTGATATGAAAAACAAACAACTAAAATGAAGTGAGGTTATTAAAAGTCCGACATAACCATGGTACCCGTATTGTCGATGTTCGCTATGCGACGATTCGGAAACCGGTTTAATTTAAAGCGAGTAAACGAACTTCCGTTGCTTTAAAACATGGCAGCTGCGAAACCTTCTAACGTTAGTATTTACGAGGGTCATCCAATAATTAGCGAGGCTGTAGTTATTGAAGAAATACCTGAACTAATACTCATCCAATGTTCCTACATTCCTTCAATATAGGCTCCTCCCTTTTCAATGACAGAATTCCATCGGTGAGGAAGTCTTCTTATTCCCGTTGCTAGGCAACCAGAGTTAATGCGTCGAATTTGACTGGCCACCTCTACTTCCAGGGCGTCTAAATCCTGAAAACGCACACCTCGCAATGGTTCTTTCAACTTAGGAAAAAGATCAAAGTCTGGAGGATTCATGTCTGGAGAATATGGAGGGTGCGGTAAAATGTCCAAGTTATAGAGCGTCAAAAGTGACGTCACCCTACCTGCCTTGTGACAGGCGGCGTTGTCATGCAGAATTAATGGTGTAAGTTCAAGCAGCTCCGGTCGCTTCTTGCGAATGGCAGGTCTCAAGACAGACATCAGAAATGTACGATAATACTCTTGATTGACTGTTTTCCCGATCGGGACCCGATTTGCAGCTAATATGCCGTGATTATCATAGGCAAAAATCATCATCATCTTCAAAATTCCTTGTTTTCGCCTGAATTTAATGGGTCGTGGGGACCCCGGCCTGTGCCATTCTGAAGATTGTCTTTTTAGTAGTGGTTCATAACTTCATATCCAAGTCTCATCTATTGCCACTATCCTGTTAAGAAACATCACCCTCATTTTTGTATCTTTCCAGTAATTGACTGGCAACATCCACTCTTGCCTGTTTCTGCTCCGAGCTCAGTGCATGGGGTACCCACCTTGCAGCAACACGTCGCATGTTTAACTTATTTGTCAAAATTGTATGTACTGACCCATGACTTATCCCAATTTCATTGGCTACTTCTTCGCATGTGTATCTTCGATCAGTCTCCATTACAGCCTTCACCTTTTGGATATTTTCTTCGCTTGTTGCTTCTGTTGGCCGACCTGGGCTGGGTTGCTTCTGCACACTAGTCCTTCCTTCCTTAAACTGTGCAATCCACCGGAACACTGCTGCACGAGAAATAGCTTGGTCCCCACAAACTTTTTGTAAGGTTTGAAAAATCTCTGTTCCAGTGCTACCCTTATAATACTCAATTTTTATATATGCACGTTGTTCTTCTGCTGTGAAGCTGGCCATGTTGCAGTTGTTTGTGTCACAGGAAGTGACGTCATAATTGTGACGCCATAACGTAACGTCATTTGGCATAATTCTTGTGTTGCTAATATGTTAGGCAATATATGTGCAAAGTTTCATTAAAATCTGTCAGACAATATTTGAGATACGACAACAGTCTCACTCATTATTGGAGGACCCTCGTATAATATACAGAAACAAATTTAAGTTGTGAAACTTAAAAAGTAATGGAAATCAAGTAACTATGCTCTCAATATAGTACCGTCAACACTTACATGGAAATAAGGGATTCTTTCCCCTTTTTTGGTACATTTGGTGCTGATTTGCCCGATATGGTTCAAAACATATCCATCGTATTTAACTTTTTATTTGAATATGTTGTTTGCTATTGTCAAAACCATATTATGTACATTCATTGCTAAATAAAATGATGATGATGATGATGATGATGATGACACCGCTGTGACAGGGAGGGTGTGAGCTTTGTAACATGTTTGTTTAGTGTTCGATCCCTGCGTAGGACGGCAAATTGTCCTCGGAGGCAAAGCCTCATTTATTTGTCCAAATAAAAAAACATGTATTAGTCCTGAGGCAGTCTGATCTTGATTCTATACTGTCCGACAAGGCGATATTTTTCCCCAAAACTTAAGTTTGAAATAGCAATACTTCGGTTTTTACCGCCGAGCCCCGGTAGCTCAGTCGGTAGCGTGGAAGACTTGAGAACAGGGGGTCGTGGATTCGATACCTGGCTCAGCCAATCTCTTTCCGAGGATTGATAAAAGTCATCGTGATAGGATTCATTCCTCTCCCACCGCTGACCATTGTCTCGACGATGGTTATGTGGGAAAGCAGCCAGTGGCTTGGAAAGAAATTGTGCGGTGTACCAGTAAAAGAGACTCCAGGAAAGCATGGATAGGTGCACCGGCCGCCGCGATATCACTGAAATAATGTTTAAAACGGAGTTAAACACCATACAATCAATCAACCGATCGGTTTTTACCATCAGCTTGAAAGCTTTAATCAATTTATGTAGCAAGATAAGGATTAAGCAATAATAGATCTATTATTGGCTTGCAACACGCGAAAAGGGGCATTCGGACATTTGCGTAAAGTGTCGTCTCGGATCAGCCTGCGCAGTCCGCGCAGGCTAATCCGAGACGGCACTTTACAACTACATTAGATTTTGTGCTACAGTAGACTTGGACAAAACAGAAAATAACATAAAAACGGAAAGTGTCGTTTCGGATTAGCCTGCGCGAACTGCGCAGGCTGATCCCAAATGACACTTTACGCAAATATCCGAATGCCCCTTTTCGCGTGCTGCAGGCCAGTTATTGAGTTTCCGGGAATATCAAAAAGTTTCTGCCCGCTTTTCTAGAAAAGTAATACCATCCTCACGTGTTTACAATTAACCCTTATCTTACTGAATAAATTAAACAATACCCTCAAGTCGGTAGTAAAAACCCAAACGTTTCAAAGTTGTTTTTTCGAGGGGAAATATCGCCATACCTGACAGTGTAGATCTAAGATCAGACTGCAAGTTCTGTGCAGTCTGATCTTGATCTTTACTGTCTGCCAAAGGTCCTTGAGTCGCGCTTAGCAGCCTAGGGTTTAACCAGCTAAGTTTATCAATGCGAAGGGAGGAAGTTCTAGGAAAGAATAACGGTGGTCAATATAGAAACGAAAGCATATCTTAGATATCTCTAAAAAGATCCTTTTTCCTCATAAATTACACAGCATATATGTATAGCTTAAACGTATTTTATTGCCATTATTTACATACATGTACAATACATATTAACAGTCAAGCAAACAAAATGCGCTGAACCGCAAGTTCATTTAACTTAGCTCCCCATAGATCAATGAAATAACATACTTTACTATGTACTATTTTTGGCAATGTATCTTAATTGAAAAGAAAAAAAATGAAAATAATAATACTTATATAAAAATATTGTTAAGTCGAAGGAAGGGCAAAAATACATAGAGGATAATCAACTGGTGGCGTGTGATATTAAAAATCTGTCACTTGAATGGGGTGTGATGCGGTTGAAAAAACGAGTCCGAAGGACGAGTTTTTTAACCGTATCAAACCCCATTCGAGTGACAGATTTTTAATATCACACACCACCAGTTGATTATTCTATTTATTATATTCCTAATTCTCCCTTTGTTTGCTAATAATTATCAAGAACGATAGGTATACATAGGACTTTTCTTTACAAACACAATCATGGTCTGTTTTTGGCAGAAGCAGCTGACGTAACAGATGACGTAACGCTCGAGGTTTCGCGCGTAAGTTACGTCATCTATCTCTCCATTTGAAGGGATGCATTTTTTTGCGCTTTTAAAATTTAAAACCAGCCGTACGAAATTAGAAGAAGAGACAGTTAACCCTTTCCCACAAGTTCAAGACTTTCCCAAATTAAAAACATCTCCAGATGACAAATACTAAATTGGTACAAAAGACGTTAGGTTTTCTGATGGATAGAAAACATTATGGAAACAAGAGAAAATGCTGGTCGGTAGTGTTTTCTCGTTTTTCCAGAATATTTTCTAAGAGCTCTCTCCCACAAAAGCTATCTTTTTTTCTCGAAATGTTTCCAAAAGATTTCTCCCACAAGCTCGTTTACTCAGGATTGTTTGGAAAGACTGTACCGGAAATATTTCCACTGTGCTATCGTCTACTAAAGATGTTTAAAGCAGAGACAGAAACATTAGGCTGTGAGCAATATAGGAAAAAAAAAGTAGTTCCGGCAAACGTTCTGAAACTATATCATCACTAGTGATGATACCACATCGTCACTAGTGATGTTATTCACTGTGAAAAACTGAAAAAATATTACACTGAGAAATCCCAGTAATTCACTGATGGGAATGTAATAAATATATTATAGGGTAAAACATACGGCATAATATATGGAGTAGCCTATATATGAGAGACAGAGAGAAGTGGGAATGGGTGACTCACAGCAGTTGCTACTCTTTTCAGAATATAGTCATTAACCATACTGAAGCGCTCTGTTGCAGCTATGTACTTATGTACAGTGTTAAAAATTAGACTCTTTGCTTCTAAACGTAATTTGGTGTTACCATGTAATAATTGATGACAATTCAAGGGATGAAGATGTGTTAAAGTATTAAGTAGCTAAAGACGTTCAATATGATATCTTGAACATTTGAAGAAATAATGTTTAGCGTCCTCACATTCATCACAAAAGGCACAATTAATTTCGAAAGATATGTGGTTTAAAAAGTCACTAGACGTCTACAATTGTTTCGTATTCAACATATATCTGATTTAGTGTTTTACGACGAACAGTAAATTTTAGCTTACGCATAATTCCTAAGAGCTTCGATGCTGAGAGAATAATATTATCTATGTGTTTATGCCATTTACAGTTGTCGCTAAGTCAATCGTAAGTGTTTGTGAGTGTCAGTAACATCTAAAGGCGTATCATTAAAATTCAAAACGGGAGGTTGCTGAATTCCAGAGTCGAGAACTTCAGTCTTACCAGCATTAAATGTGACAAGCCATTGTTTCAACAACTTTGTAATAATATCCAAATCATGATTAAAAATACCCTGTAAGTCAACTGTGTTTGAGGTTGTACACACAAGAGACTTGTCGTCTGCAAATAGCCTTACAACACTTAGTAGTGACTTGGTAATATCGTTCACATAAACCAAAAACAATAAAGGGCCAAGGACAGAACCTTGCGGAACTCCGGCCAGTATTCTTTCAGGACGAGAATAGGAGGTTACGATGAACACACTTTGACTTCTATCAGATAAATAGTTTTCAAGCCAGTTAAGCAGTTGTTCGCATATTCCATTCTGCCTCAGTTTGAATACAAACTCTTTGTGCCAAACTCTTGTCAAAAGCTTTAGAAATATCACAAAAGATGACACAGGTTTGAGTTTTATTATCAAAGGACTGAACGAGTTGATGATAAAGTGAAATTAGTTGGTAAACTGTAGAATGACCGGTTAAAAATCCAGATTGATTTGAATATATTAAGCTACATGTATTACTGATATGGAAGTTGTACATACGAGTATGTTTATCTATACGCATCTCTCCATTAGTTTGCCTATACAACTAATTAAAGATGCGGGGCGATAATTACTAGGACAGTTTTTAATGGCCTTTTTTGAAAAAGGGCAGAACTAAGGCAGATTACCATTACCGCGGAAAAATACCTTAACGTGGTGATTTATTGAACAAACGGTACAGAGGCTTAGAAATTGAGTGTTTAACTCCTTTAAAACTTTATGCGAGATTAAATCCGGGCCAACAGCTTTTTTCGGCATCAAGAATTTTCAATACTGTACTTTTTTCAACTTCTTGTTGTTCTATTTGAATGTGCTCCAAGGACGCGTTAACCTGACACTCAAAAGGAGGGAGATTTGTATTGGAATGATTAAGATCTGAAACAGAAGTGAAATATTCATTTAAGCAATTGGCTTTTTCCTGATCAGTGAAATAACATTCATCAATACCATTGATTACTGCGACTTAGCACAGGGATAGAATCTGCTGACATATTTTTTCATAAGGTCTTTCAATGTTTTTTTAATAATTTCTGCTGTTGTTCGAACTATCATTTTCTGTTCTGCTTTCAATATGGTCATAGAAGCTTTTTTGTATATGTATGCCTGTCTCTGTTCACGTTCTCAGTAATTCGAAAATAGTTCAGAGCCCATTTGAAGTGAAAGGGATGATTATTGTCGCCCTACTTTCTGTTTAGTGTGTCCGATATTTTTATGAACTGGGCAGCGTAATATGAAGATTATTATGTATGGCTTGGCTGTCCAGGCAATATATAATATTAGACGGTCAATCATTTCTTGTGTCATCAGTCAAATACGTCAAATGACCATCAAATGTGTCCATTTCTTTGTTCTAATGCTGGACAATATAAAGTGATTATGACGTCATCATGTCTACGTTTAGCTATATAGACATACAAATCCATGCAATCGCTTCATCGTTGTTCGTAAAGTTCCACAGATAGACTTTGCCATTTTTTCAAAAGGAACTGTAAAAAAAAAAAGGGTAAGTCAGATTTATTTGATCAGGTTTTTCTTTTCTTTCAACAAGTTCTACGTTTGGTAAAGTTGATCATAAATATAATTTTCATTTTAACAATTATAATTACTTAACATTGTTTGCGTTCTTTTAACTTCTGGGCCCGTATTCACCTAACATTCTTAATCTTGCTCTAAATCTAATTCTATATTTAGAAAGTAACACAACTTCTGATTGGCTAATTGGCTAAACCAGACGGTTTAGCCAATCAGAAGATGTGTTACTGTCAAATTTGGATAGTTCTTGAGAATAAGACTAAGAATGTTCTCAGGAAAGGTCGGTAAATACGAACCCCTAGCCGCTGTGTTGGTGGTGACCACTGGCTTGGAAATAATGCCATGCTGCGCCACTCGTGAAAATATTACCGATGATGTTCACTCGATGAAATAAATTTCGATCTTTCACCGTAAAAAACAAATATCTTCTATATATTCCACCGTTATTTCTCGATAAACTACCGGAAAGCATGAACGGTAGATCTAATAAATATTACACAACTCTTCGGTTAATACGCTTTTCTGCAGCAATAATTTCTTTTTTTGTTTGTATTAGCAGCAGTGGATTCTTTGTCTGAATTTGACTGAAATATCAGTATTTCAAGAATGTTTAACAGGAAGTCAAGTGACTCAACATGTTATTTCTTGACTTTGTAGATTAAGATCAGACTGCACAGAATGTGCAGTCCGATCTTGGATCTACTCTCTCCAACACGGTAACATTTTGTCAGAGGGTTTTTATTTTGGTCTGATATTCTTTATTCAAGCGTATGAAAAAAACATTATTTCTGTGTTTTCGTGGATCGTATTTTCAGCATTCGAAAGATGTCGTGTTTATATGAGCCATCTCTGTGAAAAGGAGGTTAAATGCATCTACAAAATTATCGTCTCAGGTCAGCCTGCGCCGACTGGGCAGGCTGACCTGGTCGAAACATATTGCTATTGGTCAAATTCTTGCAACTCAAAGGACCAGTTTACCGTATGATTCAATTAGTTTTCAGACAACATAACGTTACACGTAGATATATGGATCAATAATTATGTGATAACTCGCTCAGTATAATGCATCACAGAGATGCATTAAACCCTCTTTTGCCATATATTTGATGCTGAAAGAGATAAGGGATAATTGTTATTTTGTAGATCCAACCATGAAAACCTCAGTCGCCCTCTGCCTCGCTGTTTTGCTGCTTTGCGCTGTATCCAGCAACGCTCAATTATTCTGTAAGTTTCAATTTTCCTAAGAATTTTTTTTTTCCGTTAGAATATAAGTGTTCATTGTCCAAAAACTATATGGCTTGCAACACGCGAAAAAGGGCATTCCGACATTTGCGTAAAGTGTCGTCTCGGATCAGCCTGAGCAGTCCGCGCAGGCTAATTCGAGACGGCACTTTACGTTTACAATAGATCTTGTTCTTCAGTAGACTTGCGCAAAACAGAAAATTACATAAAAACAGAAAGTGTCGTTTCGGGTAAGCCTACGCGGACTGCACAGGCTGATCCGAGACGACACTTTACACAAATGTCCGAATCCCCCTTTTCGCGTGTTGCAGGCCAATTACAGATCTAGTTACCATATATATGTCAAGCGAAGTTTTGAAAATAAACTAAATACAGGGTGTCCGGAAAGTAAGGTAAATCATTTGTACAATTATAATATGGCTTTTAATTTCAGATAAGGATGTATGACAATAAAACTACACAGTAAACATTGTTTGATATTGTGCAATATTTTGGAAAATACAACGACAGAAGAATGATAGTATTAAACAAACAGCTAAATTAATAAGCTACGTATTTTACACCTCTACAGCAAACGTAGTTTGAAAACATTGTAGGAAAAGAAATTTGCTCAAAATGTATAATGTCATTTCTCATCCAACCATGATTTTAGTGCGATTCTATCATGTTCCTTTCCTTTTTGCTATTTTTAAACACATTCTCCAACTGAAAATTAGTCACCTGCTTAGACAGTGTAGGTTCAAAATTACACTGATCTTGAGAAAAAGAAGGAGAGTTTTTTATACAATGGTAATAAAACGTTTTTTGAAAAAGGGAGGATATCTTAATCTAAGTCATATCTTTGTTTTTTAACAATACATACTTTCAAAAGTGTACCACTACGTGCAGACACACTATGTGCAGACTGATCTCGATCTATAATGCAAGCAAAAGCAAGTAAACCCGTGCTTACCTTTTTGATGGTCATGTGTAATTATCTACTAAATAACAAAATTTTTGACTCGACGAAATCACAGGTATTTGCAGACGACCTTATCAATGCGGCTCAAATGTTAAGGGCTGTAAAAGATAGAAAACTTTGCGTATGGAGAAAATGCTGGTTCCCAGCGCTTTCTCCTTTTTCTACATTGTTTTCAAAAGTCTGATGTCTCAGAGTTGTTAAAACTCGGGACTGTTTGGTAAAAGCGTTCGTAAACAGAACATGTATTCTATTTACGTTAATAGATTCTTTATGCATAGGAAATTTTCAACTTGTAATAAAAGGGGATGGGTTGGGCGTAATGCAGAATTTTTTTAAAATTTTATACAAGCAAAAATCAAACATGCTAAATAGCATAATTCATATGTGATCAGTTAACCTAACATTCTAAATATCTGTCTAGTTTTAAATACCAAAACTTCTACTTGTATATCGTTTTTCCTTCCTTAAAATATTTCTTTTTAGTTTATTTCTGGGATTTTATTATATTAAATCCGTTTTGGCAATGACACAATTCAGTAAGATGAATACTGTATATATACCACCCAATGTTTCAGAACGACCTTTTGTCCATGGGGCTTTCTGTCCACCCCTAAGACCGTTCTTCAACACCGACTGGACCTTAGGGCTCCTGGGCTCCGGTTTGCTTCTATCCTCTGGAAACAATCTTGGCAGGGCTGTCGGAACAATTGGCTTAGCCCGTTCTCTTTCTTTGATCTGAGGTACAGTTTGAATGGGTCGGCAAATGTTACAAAACAAATACTTAACAAAATTGCACACTTGATACTTGAATAATATCACACATTACGTTTTATATTTGCACACTTAACCATTGGATTTTTTTTTAAATGGGCATTTCCAGTTACTGTAGCGAAGCATATTTTATAAATGATTTAGCATCGCAATAAATATCGCTAACAGTGTAGATCCAAGATCAAACTGCACCGTCTTCGCAGTCTGAACTTGCATCCGTATTTCCGCCCAAGTACATGTATAATTGGAGCCACCCACTTTTCTACTAAGCCCTTGGGGTTAATTATTCGTTTTTTTCTAACACATGTTTTTTTTTTTCCTTATATTTGGTTTTTGGGGTTTTGGAACTGTTTTTAACCGTGCTAACTTCATCTTTTCAGCAATTGGCTTACCCAGGTGGTGTGCCTTGTTCCTGAGATATACATGTATTTATGTTTTAACCGTTTTCAGAGAGAATTCATGATCCAACAATAAATTTATTTCCTCCAACAAATTCCACTCCTTTTTGTACCAAACGACAAAAATTCATACTTTTCTCGATGGAAGTGCTTGTAGACAACAAATCAGATGTGGCTAAGATGATTAGATTTGTGTTATTAATGGTAGAAAACATTGTGGGAATAGGAGAAAATGCTGGTTATAAACATTCTTCTTTTTCCATATATGTTTTCAAGTTTTCTTTCCTATAATGGCTTGCAACCCACGAAAAGGGGCATTCGGACATTTGCGTAGAGTGTCGTCTCGGATCAGCCTGCGCAGTCCGCGCAGGCTAATCCGAGACGGCACTTTACGACTACATTAGATTTTGTGCTACAGTAGACTTGTGCATAACAGAAAATTACATGAAAACGGAAAGTGTCGTTTCGGATTAGCCTGCGCGAACTGCGCAGGCTGATCCGAGACGACACTTTACGCAAATGTCCGAATGCCCCTTTTCGCGTGATGCAAGCCATATGCTATGTAACATGCGGCTCTGGCAATGGGGGTTTAACACATATCCATGATTCATAAGACCAAACATGTAATCACATAGCTATGGCTCCATAAATCCATTTTGTCTAACAACCGTATGAATCATGGCGTAGAATGGTCCTTTGGCATGCAGAAAATTTACCAATTGCAAAAAGTATTGGCCAAGGTCAGCCTACGCGGACTGCGCAGGCTGACCCAAATCGATACTTTGTGCAGCTGCATTAAGCCCCCTTTTCACAGAGCATAGCTCAATTCTATGTAAACTCGACATATTCAACGGCAAAAATGCATTCCACTACAACTGAATAAAAAGGCTTGAATAAAAAAAGCGGAAGGTACGTTCTGTGTAGTCTGATCTTGATTTACACCCTCCGCTAAAGCCCCTGTTTTCGCCTGTGGCGCCGAAAGGGCTCATTTGACTCCGATCATCACCAGACTCCAACGCGGCACCACCGATGTCGAAGGCCCGCGCTCCAGCCTACACTGATATCTCTCTTACCTCATTGTAGTTGCGCCATGTTCAGTGAAAAGGGGACTTACTGCATTTGCAAAAAGTCCATGTCAGCCTGCACAATCCACCAGCCTGATATGAGCTTAAACCTTAAATTGCTACTTGTGATTTTTCTGCTGTTCTACCTCGTGATTCCGTCGGTTGTAAAAAAAGGATTTTATGGATCCATAGTAACGTGATGACTCGGTCGGTATAATGGATTAAGGAGATGCATCAAAACTCCTTTAGCCAGAGCATGGTTCACTTGTTTAATGTTGACTATGTTAACCCTTAGCCTGCTAAATAAGCTAAATGAAACTTTCAAACTGATAGTAAAAACCCAAAAATTACTATTTCAGTTATTTTTTTGAAAAAAAAAATCTCTTTATCGGGCAGTGAAGATCCAAGATCAGACTGCACGTTCTGTGCAGTCTGATCTTGATCTACACTGTCCGCAAAAGTTCCTTAAGTAGCCCTTAGCAGCCTGATGGTTAAAATCTATGTTTGGATTTAATCATGTGCTTTTTACGATGTTATGATCTCTGTTTGGTATTAATAGATCCATACGGTAACCCATTCTACGGACCAGGTTTTGGTTTTGGAGGAGGATTCGGGCAAGGGTTAGCCCTGGTCGGAGCTGCAGGCCTCATAGGCAGCGGAAATCCCGCTTTACAGACCTTGGGCGTTGTTGGCCTTTTTGGATAATTTACTGGTAAGGGGACTGCGCTGCCAGGCGAGTCCTGCAACGATGGTCTTAGTCGTAAATTTTATGCTGTCTCTAGTCTTAGATGACGAAAAGATTGCCTGCAAAATAGCGTTCAAAAAAAAAATGGTTGACAGTTCTTGTTTGCTTATTTGGTGTGTAACGCCTTGTCAACAGTATTTTAATTATTTCACGGTGACAGTTCACGTATCCATCTTTTTCTTTTTACTGATACTACCCGAAGAAAGTGCTACTTGTTTTAGTTAACCAATAGTATTACCATATGTGCGAAAAATACACAGGTGCACTTTTTAGTCACTGTCAATGACAAAAACACATGCGCAGTATGGATGGGCGCTAACATTTGTGATTTACGTCGTTAATTGAGGAGTGTAACGGTATAGGAGAAATCTGGTTCAATCCATTATTTATTGCATGCCTCTAATATATAATAATTATTGTTACTATTTCTAACCGAGTCATTAACCCTGGGGCATGGATTGATCTGAAGGTGAACTATATTTGATGTCATTTTTATTACAATACGTTTGTTTGTCATCAATATTAACAATATATATCCGTCAATCAAGGCTGTCAACTACGTGTAGATTAAGATTGCTTTTTTGACATGCACGCCAAGCAGCGAGGTAGTTTAATGATTGAATGGTGTTTTACGCCGCTTTCAATATTATTTCAGTAATATAATGGCGAGCGCTCACATATTCATGTATTACCTGGTTTTCACCAGTACCGGACTAGGGCTCAGAAGTGTCTTTCCTAAGGACACTCCCATAAAAAACCCAGTGGATCCATTGAGGCCCGAATCTGGGTCCTCCAGGTCACGAGTCCTACACTGTGCCACAGGACCTCCTCGAGGCAATTTAATGATGATGATGATGATGTTGAAGATGATGATAAAGACTATATGACAATACGTTACTAAATTACTAAATCAACTCTGTACCAAACGACAAAATTACAGACTTATCAAAATTGGAAACATTTGCAGACGACAGATAAGATACATCTGAAGTAATGGTATTTGTCTTTGACAGAGTAGAAAACATTGTTGGAAAAGGAAAAAAGGGCTGGTTACCAGTTTAATATAGGCTGGTTACCAGTTTATTGTCTCCGTGATGTCTGATACCAAACAAGTCATCATAATTGGCTTGCAACACACAAAAAGGGGCATTCGGACATTTGCGTAAAGTGTCGTCTCGGATCAGCCTGCGCAGTCCGCACAGGCTAATCCGAGATAGCACTTTACGACTACATTAGTTTTTGTGCTAAAGTAGACTTGCGCAAAACAAAAAAATACATAAAAACGGAAAGTGCCGTCTCGGATTAGCCTGCGCGGACTGCGCAGGCTGATCCGAGACGACACTTTACGCAAATGTCCGAATGCCCCTTTTCGCGTGTTGCAGGCCATATACTAAGTAATTAGGGATCCATAAAATCCATTTTGCCTAACTGTCAACTGAATCACGAGGAACACTAGTCCTTTGACATGCAGAAAATGGACCAGTCGCAAAAAGTTTCGATCCTGGCCAGCGTGTGAGGACTGCCAAGGGTCGATACTTTTTGCAGAAGCATTAAGCCCCCTTTCTCAGTGCATGACTCATACTCGTATCAGTTATTTTAATCTATACTGCACCCATCCAGTGTTTATACGACCCTAAGTAGATAGCGTTGGGGGAAAAAAACATTGTAAGAAAATGAAAAAAAGCTGGTAGCCAGCAATTTCTCCTTTTCCCGTAATGCATTCTAACCTTTAAAAGCCAAATCTCATAATTTGTATCACATTGAACTTGTCGTCTGCAAATGCTTTTAATGCAGTCGAAACATGAGACGAAGCCTTTTTTCCTTATTTAGTTTTATGCATGTCCAAAAGGCCCATAGTACCTCATGATCCAGTCGATTGTTAGACAAAATGGTTTTTTATGGATCCATAATTAAGCGACGACTTGCTTAATTCAGTGCCTCACAGAGGTACAATAAACCCCTATTGCCAGAGCTCGGCTTAATCATATCGTTGTACATATATTTATAGAGGGTATTTGTTTTTTACGGTGAAAGATCGAAATTTATTTAATCTCGTGAACATCATCGGTTATATTTTCACGAGTGAAAATATAACCGATGATGTTCACGAGATGAAATAAATTTCGATCTTTCACCGAAAAAAAAAAATATTCTATTTATTTCATGCTTTTAACCCTTTCTGGGGGAAACTTAATCAAAATCCAGTACGGTTCTTTTCGGTTATTCCCCGTTGCGTACCCCCTCCGATAGCAACGCATTACAATATTATTTCAAGCGCGAGAAATGTAAGGTAAATTACGTCATATTTCCATCTGGTTGTGAGGCACGCGCATTTTACCTAGGTAACTAGTGCGCGGGAACAACTGTGTCCGCCTTCAATTGAAGAGTTAGAATAAAAAAAATCGGTATTTTCACTGGTGGTAACCATGAAATATCGAAAAATATTTCATCGATATTTCTCGATAACCTACCGGAAAGCATGAAAGAAATTACTAGTATTACATATTTTACGTTATATTATAATTGGCCTGCAACATGCGAAAAGGAGCATTCGGACATTTGCGTAAAGTGTCGTCTCGGATCAGCCTGCGCAGTCCGCACAGGCTAATCCGAGACAGCACTTTACGACTACATTAGATTTTGTGCTATAGTAGACTTGCGCAAAACAGAAAATTACATAGAAACGGAAAGTGTCGTTTCGGATTAGCCTGCGCGGACTGGCTTGCAACATGCGAAAAGGGGCATTCGGACATTTGCGTAAAGTGTCGTCTCGGATCAGCTTGTGCATGCCGCACAGGCTAATCCGAGACACCACTTTACGACTACATTAGCGCAAAACAGAAAATTACATAGAAACGGAAAGTGCTGTTTCGGATTAGCCCGCGCGGAGTGCACAGGCTGATCCGAGACGACACTTTACGCAAATGTCCGAATGCCCCTTTTCGCGTGTTGCAGGCCATATAATATATGTTATAAATTAAATACTATGCAATAACCTTAAATATTTATTTCATCTTCTGTCACAGATCATTACGAACCGTCTTCCAGCTCGGAGGTACCAGGTTTGACCTTCAACACTTTCACAAACCCGCATACAGACGTGACGTTACGAAACACAG
This sequence comes from Hippopus hippopus, assembly GCA_946811185.2. NCBI lineage: Eukaryota > Metazoa > Mollusca > Bivalvia > Cardiida > Cardiidae > Hippopus > Hippopus hippopus. The sequence continues at coordinate 54,302,318 of OX328106.1, read as the reverse complement.
TTATTTACATTGTCGTTTGTGTATTGTCTCTGATATTCTAAATGTAATATTACGAAAAATAAATAATATAAATTGAACTGTAGGCCTACAGTTTTAACTTATATTTCTTTAAAGGCCAAATAGCACCGAGAAAATCAAAGCAGGTTACAATGCATTTAAATTTGAATCATGCCATCTAAAAGTATGGAAAATATTGTGAACATGATAATCTGTAATTGTGTGGTTGGTCCAAGTGTTAATCTCTGGCAGAAAAAAAATTAATTTTAAAATCTGGCAAAAAGTAAACAAAAGATAGAGTGACCTGGCAGGTTTTGACCTGATTTTGAAATTAATTTCTCTGTCAGCGACTAACACTGGCCGACCGTGCAATAACAGATTGTCATCAATACTTTTGAAGGGTAAGATTTAAATTGAAATGCATTTTAACAACTGCATTGTTTACCTTTGGCAGCTTTTGTTACTTTTATTTCAATTCATTGCCAGTCATTTAATTCTTTACCAAAGGACAACATTTTTGACTCGTCCAAATTCAAAATATTTGCAGAAGACAATTTATATGATGTTGAAATAACTAGATTTCTCTATGACATGTGAGAAAACATTGTGGGAAAAGGAGAAAATGCTGGTTACCAGCATTTTCACCATTTTACACAATGTTTTCAAAAGACTTTTGCTCTGGTTCGTTAAAACCCGGAATGTTTAGTACACCTTTAACAAACGTTCTCATGTTTTAACGACCCTATGGACGACGGCTTTCGAAAACATTGTGAGGAAAGTAGGAAATGCCCGCAAAGAGCATTTTCTGTTTTTCCCACGACGTTTCTACTCATTCAGAAATTAATCTCACTATTTTATTGGTATTTAATATGTCGTCTGCCAATGCCTTCAATATAGACAGGTGAAAATTTTGTCGTCTTGTGAAAGGTGAGTTCATCACCGTACATGTCTACGCAGCAGTAGTGACCGCTGTAAACCCTTTGCCTAACAATCAAAAGTTTTAACGACCCTAAAGCACATTCCTGTTCTCCTTATCACACAATGTTTTTTATACTCTTCCCAAAACGAGATTCATTTTTTGTGGCTCGTTCATTTTGTCGTCTGCAAATGCTTTGAATTTGGATTAATCTAACATTTTCTCGTTTGGTAAAAATTGAAAACTGCTGTGTCTCTAAATACAATGTAATTGAGTAAGTTACAAGAAACCGCCTCATTTTCCCAATGTTTTCTTGCCCTCAACAGATTTTCTTTTCTTTACACTGTCTGGAAAAAAAAACTTATCACTCTTAAGGTTGACACTGATCTAACATCAGCAGTCGATTAACCTTCATCCTGTTAAATAAGTTAAATGAAACCTTCTAACCAGTGGTAACACCCCAAATAAAGCGATTTCAAAATTTTTAACAGAAAAATATCTCCTTATCGGACAGAGTTGATCCAAGATAAGACTGCACGTTCTGTGCAGTCTGATCTTGATCTACACTGTCCGTATAAGGTCAGTGAGTCGCGCAGCCTAAGGGTTAATGTGACTTGTAACGAAGGTATCGTCGGTTTACTTCCAAAACCTCGTAACTACAGCTTGTAACAAGCTGTAGTTACGAGGTTTTGGAAGTAAACCGACGGTATGCAGATTGAGGATAGCCATTTAGGCAAAGCATTTGTAATGATCCTATAACACAGTTACGAAAAAATTTACACAAATGAGCTATGCGCTGTCAAACAGAAGTTTAATGCATACCCGTAATGCATGATACCATGCAAGTCATCACATTGTAATGGATTCATAGAAACCAGTATGTATAACTACTGGCTGAATCATGAGGTAAAATGGTCCTTTGACATACATAAAATTCACACATAGCAAAAAGTTTCGACCCAGATCAGCCTGCGCGGACTGCGCAGGCTGACCTAAATGGATACTTTTTGCTGTTGCATTAAACCTCATTTTCACAGAGCATGGCTCGAATATAAATGAACTGAAATAGAGCAGTTATCTTTTTGCTCATTTTCAGGCGCCGATTTTTCTCTCTTGTTTCTTTTATGCGTTTTTGAGAATTTGCACCGGAAGGAGACTATTCCTTTTGTAATGAAATCAAACGCACAGTACATTTCGTTATTAATGATTTAAGAACATTTGAAGAAAACCAAACTCAAAAACTGTTAAGTTTAAGTTAAATTTTTTTTTTTTTTTAATTTTATCAAATATCAATAATAGCAAACTCCTGAGGTTGTCTTCATAACAAAATTGCTATTCCTTATTGCTCACGCCATATCCTAAATGATATTTGAAATGAAATGTCTCTTCAAATACTTGTACGCATCTATCTGATTTGGGCATTCTGGGTACAGAAACGGACTACTTTTCATAACGACAACCGTTACTTTTATTTCAAAATAAAAGTTTACTCAATAAACGCTATATACCTGGTGCGATTCATTCGGCTATGATCAGCTAGCATGTAACCTATGCACCGGCCATTTATTCAAACAGCCCCTACAGGCTTGGATAATAGCTTCGGTATAAGCCCTACTTTTCTTCTGTATATGGGATGGGTGATGCGTCATAGAACCCAGGTCCAATCTTCGAAGAATATGACATGCGCAGACAACGGGTAAAAAGACAGAAAATTGCTACATGTATTAGCCATTTGCCGAACAATCCCGAGTTTTATTGAGCCTGAACAAGGAAGCTATTGGAAAAAAAGACTGTTGGAAACGGTGAAAATGCTGGTAACCAGCATCTTCTCCTTCTTCCCTGCAATGTTTTCTGTACTTTTAAAGATAATTTTCATTATCTTAGCGACGTTTTATTTGTCATCTGCAAAAGCGCTCAATTTGGAGGCTTTTTAAATTTTGTCTTCGAGTAAAGAGTTAAACCTTTATTATACAATCCCGACTTTTATCGACCCTGAGAAAGAAGCTTTTATAAAAAAAAAACATTGTGTGAAAAGGAGAAAATGCTGGAAACCAGCATTTTCTCCTTTTCCCACAACGTTTTCTACCCTATCAAGGACATATTACATCATTAAGCAACATTTAAATTATCGTCTGCAAATACCTTCAATAAGGACAAGTCTACATGTTTGTCGTGGGGGAAAAAGTCAAGTAAAGGGCCTGTATTTTTATCGGAGCTCTAAAAGGTCCCTACGAATTCCGTTTATGGTGACCTCAGCTCCTTAAATCTGACCTCGTTTTCTCATCCTATCAAATAAAGGGTTGTTAGCGACCGCTTGACTCTGATACCGCGACCTTTTGTGTCCATAAACAGAGGAAGTAGGTCAAGATCAACCAAGTATGTTCCTGCAGTGAAGATCAGCCATACACCTTCCTGCAGTCAAGATCAGCCAAGCATGTTCCAGCAGTCAAGATCAGCCAAGCAAGTTCCTTTGTTTGTTTGTATTGTAGGTCAAGATCAACCGAGTATGTTCCTGCAGTGAAGATCAGCCATACACCTTCCTGCACTCAAGATCAGCCAAGTATGTTCCTGCACTCAAGATCATCCGAGCACCTTCCTGCAATCAAGACCAGCCAAGCATGTTCCCGGGTCAAGATCAGCCAAGCAAGTTCCTGCGATAAAGACCAGCCAAGCAAGTTCCTGCAATAAAGATCAGCCAAGCATGTTTCTGCAGTCAAGAACAGCCAAGCATGTTCTTGGGGTCAAGATCAGCCAAGCAAGTTCCTGCAATAGAGATCAGCCAAGCAAGTTCCTGCAATAAAGATCAGCCAAGCATGTTCCTGCAGTAAAGAACAACAGCCAAGCATATTTCCGATGTCAAGATCAGCCAAGCATGTTCCTGAATTCAAGAACAGCCAAGCATGTTTATGCAATCAAGATTAGCCAGGCAAGTTCCAGCAGTCAAGATCAGCCAAGAAAGCTCCAGCAGTCAAGATCAGCAAAGCAAGTTGCTACAGTCAAAATCAGCCAAGTATGTTCCTGCAGTCTAGATCAGCCAACTATGTTCCAGGAGTCAAGATCAGCCAAGTATGTTCCTGCAGTCTAGATCAGCTAAGTATGTTCCTGCAGTCTAGATCAGCCAAGTATATTCCTGCAGTCAAGATCAGCCGAGCACCTTTCTGCAGTCTAGATCAGGCAAGCACCTTTCTGCAGCCCAGCACCTTTCTGCAGTCAAGATCAGCCCAGCACCTTTCTGCAGTCAAGATCAGCCGAGCACGTTTTTTGCAGTAAAGATCAGCCCAGCACCTTCCTGAAGTCAAGATCAGCCGACCACCTTCCTGCAGTCAAGATCAGCCGACCACCTTCCTGCAGTCAAGATCAGCCGACCACCTTCCTGCAGTCAAGATCAGCCAAGCATACTCCTGGCGTCAAGACCAGCCAAGCAAGTTCCTGCAATAAAGATCAGCAAGGCATGTTCCTGTAGTTAAGAACAGCCAAGCATGTTCCTGCAGTCAAGATCAGCAAAGCATGTTTCTGCAGTCTAATCCATATCTGCTATCTTCTATACGTAATTGTTTGCTTGGGCTTTACTGTACTCAAATTTCTTTACCACACAATCCCAGATTTTAACAACCCGGAGAAAGAAAGCGTTTGATAACATTTTAGAAAAAGGAGAAAATGCTGATAACCAGCATTATCTTCTCTTTCCACAATATTTTCTACCCTTCAAAAAACAGAGTTCAATGATTCTGTCCCATGTATTTTGTTGTCTGCAAATGCTTTCAGTTTCAATTTTGTCGTTAGGTAGAAGGAAAAGTACGTGAATATTAAACAGGATTGATTATTTCAAATAAACTCTTTACCAAACGACAATATTATAGTCTTGTCCAAATTGAAAGCATTTGCAGACGACACATTCAGTGTTAATCAAAACATCAACTTTATCTTTTATAAGGTAGAAAACATTGTGAGAAAAGGAGAAAATGCTGGTTACCAGCATTTTCTCCTTTTCCCACAATGTTTTCAAAAGGCTTCATTCTCAGGGTCGTTAAAAGTAGGGATCGTGTGGTAAAGAGTTAAAGGAATAAAATTTAACTTTATGTGAATGCTTTCTTGAAGGATGTTTGAAATAAAGCGAAGTAGTTTTGAAAACAGGGCGATAAGTGGATAAATTGCTTCCATGTTGTTTTTGAAACGGTTGAAAACATCGTGGGAAAAGGAGAAAATGCTGGTTACCAGCATTTTCTCCTTTTCCCACAATGTTTTCAAAAGTTGTCTTCCTCAGTGTCATCAAATACCGATTTGTTTAGTAATGGGTTAAAGGATTTTAAAAGCCGTTACCAAGCAATCCTAAGTTTTACCGACCCTGAAGATGAAGGTTTTTGAAAACATTGTGAGAAAAAGAAGAAAATGATTGTTTTTCTTCTTTCACCTTCTGAAAAAGATAAATTTATTTAGCCATATTTGGTTTATCTAGCTTTAGAACTACTGCTGGATAACAGCTAACCCTTTATCACACAATCCCGAGTTTTAATGACCCAATGAAAGATGGCTTTTGAAAACATTGTGGGGGAAAAGGAGAAAATGCTGGTAACCAGCATTTTCTCCTTTTTTCCCCACAATGTTTTCTACCCTACCACAGAGAGAAATCATCATTATAGCAACATTTAATTTATCGTCTGCAAATGGTTTCAGTTTGGTCCTTTCCAAAATTTTATCGTTTGGTAAAGTGTTTAATTTTGTCGTTTGATAAAGGGTTTAATCCGACTTGCGTTATCTATAAATGTTCTGCTTGGATATCGCACCACAAGTCCGGTAAGCTGTTTTGAATCGGTTTATATTAATTTATGATTTTTCATTTTCTTATTTCTTCATTCAGTCTCTCACCTGTTCTTGTTTTAAAAAAAAAAACAGAGGGTTCAGTTGATGGTACTTTCCTTGTTTGTGTTGAATGCCGTTTTCAACATTATTTCAGCTAACCACTTACCTATCCGGCCGGGCAGCAAGTGGTTTGGATAAAAATGTGTATAGTAGGCCTTTAGGTAAAATAAAAAATAAAATTTAATGCATAGGTAGTTGCAATGGTCGCTAATCAACAGTACTTGCAACAAAAATCGCACTGGACGAAATCGTGGCTTGTTTCAAAACAGACTACTGTTCTATTCTGTTCTGTGTATATAGGTGAAGACGGCGGGGGCCAATGAACTTAGTGTTTAATATAACAATAAAAATTGACCTTCAATGGTATCGAACATGAGTTCAGCTTAAGTTTATCGTTACATTTCCCCATTTATAACTCATTGACCATTCTAATCTGGTGCCTCCCCCCTGTCCGCCCGTAGGACGCCCCCCCCCCCCCCCCCCGTCCGTTACACGTTTCCACCCTCACAAACAAATTTACACACCTAATTGTAATGAAAAATATTTAATATCTAGAGCTCTATTTCACAAATTAAAAAAAGATCCGTTTTTCGACGGCCTAATTCAATTGCATTCTACATTAAGGTATTTTGTCAAAGTTAAAAATCCGTAAGTCGACGGTGTGGAATAAAAACCAGACTACAAGTTCAGCACAGTTTGATCGTGATCGAATATTTTGCGATGGCTGTAAGGGACAGGGTATAAACAAACCAAGTAGAAACCGGTCAAATAACGTTGATTATACAGGCGAAAGACCGCCTATAGGTTACACGTATTTAGTCATATCTCAACCCTGAAGAACAATTTTTCGGCCATTTTGAATTTCTCCATTTAGACAAAAAGTTGGACTGTATCCATACTTCAACTTCCTTGACAACCAGAAGGTTGGTTTATTACAAGAAGAATTCAACACAGTCAGACTAAATCCACAAGATTAAATTTAATTAATTTTTGTTAAAATTTCTTAAAATGTAATCCATCTACAACATTTTCCCTTTGTTCGCATATCATAACAAAAATATTTGAAAAAAAAATATCAATACTGTTAGTTTCAATGACGTATAAACTACGCAGTGCGACATTCCACTTGTCACAACTCGGCCGATTTCGTACCTACATCTAACCTCGTCCGTATAACGGTCGTTTCCATTTGAACTGCGAATCACGTGATCTTATACATGGCGCGCCACTGTCAGTCGTTTAGCAACGACATAAACAACCTCGATGAAGTTATTCACATCTGTTTATCTGTCGGTGAAAACTTTAATCGGAATTGATAAATAATGAATGTACGAACTGTTTGACAACTCAACTGAAACATAGTTAGAAAGATTTCGATAGAAAATTGAAACTCAAGTTTTCTTTTTTTAAGAGGAGCCTTACAATTTTCAGAACGGTAAACCGGCGTATTTCCGGATATGTATCGATCTGATGCATATTAATCCACCAGATACAGCCGAGGGATATGATGGCTCCCATCACCCGAGGTATGCCGAATGTGCGACATTTCTGCTTTGACGTCATTTTCTGTTGTCGGCCTTGATCCCGTTCGTCCTTTTGCAGTTCGCCTTATTTCGTGTTCGCTTTGGTTTCTTCAACACTCTTACCTATGTCTTGTGTTTTTTAACACTTTGTTCACAAGGCTTATGAAAGAAAAACTTCTCCAATTGTTATTCAATGAAGAAAAAGAGTATTGTAAATATTGTTGATTTTGAGAAAACTGACAAAGAGGACTAGGGATAGACAGTTGGGTGCTACTTACATGTAGAGGATTGGATAAAGATATTTTAGGAGATTTGGCACAACAGAGATAGGAAGAGTGCTTGTCGCATTGTTCTGGGTTGGTTAGGTCGTTTATAGTGTTAAAGGATGGGTGGGTGGAAGTCTGATTTTAATATGGGAGAAGAAGATTAATTGTATGGTGTTTAACGCCGTTTTAAACATTATTTCAGTTTTATTGGGGCGGTCAGTGCACCTATCCATGCTTTCCTGGAGTTTCTCTTACCAGTATTCCTAACAATTTTCTTTCCAAGCCACTGGCTTCGAAACAATGGTTAGCAGTGAGAGAGGAATGAATCCTGTCGCAGTGAATATCATCAATCCTCGGGAAGAAATTTGCCGCGCCCCTTTTCTAAGTCATGTACGCTACCGACTGACCTACCAAGAGAAGAAGAATGGATAGATAGATGGGTATAAAGATATATAGATGGATAAGAAGGTTTTTAAAAAGTATTAATCTAGTATCAATATATGCACAGCTTACTAGATTTAAGAAATATATGTAATCCAAGTTGTCAAGTTTGTGTTGATCTAGATCTACTCCGAGTTTATTAATTAAAGTAATTCAGAGGTAGACAAGCAAAATCAAATACACTCTTACAACTGGTAAGCAGAGCTAGAGAGAAACGATGTATACACATAAACACATCTTCTTGCATTACCAGAGGTGCGAAGAGGGCTGATGCTGAGTGTACATCCTGGACCTCACTGGAAGGAGTACCACGGGTAGGAAACTTCATATTCAAAGCCAATGGCTCCGACGAGAAAATGTTGTGTTGGTCTTCAGTTTCTGAATCATTTGTGGCGTGGGTTGACCTTAGCTAAAATAATACGTCACGGACCTAAATTCAGTCTATTATTGCCATATAATTGGCAATCAAAAGAGAGTCTTGCTGTCCCAAAAGCGTGAATTAATGTCTTGAAATGTTACATTCACTGCTGGTAAAGAATTGAAAAGAAATAGCACAAAAATGGTGAAAATAAAGAAGGGCTCCGATTATGTGGGCCGGCTCTGAATATGTAAGTCGGCACCGATTGATGAGGGCTTCCTTTCAGAAATTTAGTTTTCTGTAAAGATTTACTTAGGAAGTAGGCTTTGTTTTTCCGTTAATACCTTTTAGTCCAAAATGTATTACTTTTGTTGGATGGAACATGATCGAATTTATGAACATACAAAGGACTGGTATTGTTTAGGGACAGCAAGACTCTCTTTTGATTGCCAATTATATGGCAGTAATAGACTGAATTTAGGTCCGTGACGTATTATTTTAGCTAAGGTCAACCCACGCCACAAATGATTCAGACAACATCGTGCACTTGTTACAACTTTCCGTAGTGTAGAAAACACGTTGAAAGACCAGAGCATTGCATGACATTCTCCTTTTTTGGAATTTCAAAGGTATAAGAACATGATTACAAATAATGACAAGCTTACCTGTTTTTGGTTGTTTTTCAGCCGACATCTTCAGAAACTGAAGACCAACACATAATTTTCTCGTCGGAGCCATTGGCTCTGAATATGAAGTTTCCTACCCGCGAGTACTGTAGCCTTTATATAGGAGGCCCTAACTCTCTGAGCTGGTCAGGGTCACCAGCCCGCATAGTTCAGTTGGTAGAGCGTAGGAATCGTGAAGGTGATGTTTCGGGTCACTTGAGGGTGTGGGTTCGATTCCCACGGCCTACCATCTAAAATTACTAGATCTAATATGCTTTCGGATGAGACGTTAAACAGGTACCGTGTGACGGTGCTATTCACCGAGCACGTTAAAGAACAAGGCATAACTTAGGATTGGTTCATCCTGTGTCTGCACTATTTGGCAGTACCTGGTGAGCATGTAAGCATGTTCTTATTTATTTGTAGATCTACTTTTTTTTCTACGGAGTTGATTGTGCTGGCTTTTGACCTGCCATTGACCTTGTTTTAACCGGTATAACCCATAAGGAACTGTATGCCTACCCGACTTTATTTTCAGACACACTAATTCTAGGAGGAACTTCTCCTTTTCCAAACATGGTTTAGATTAACATCTAATCTTGAAAAAAATATCTAGATCAATAATTCGAATCTTTGTTTTTTATTGATAGATCTATGCAAAGCAGGAAAAAGAGACAATTTCTTGCAATTTTACTCTTCATTATTTCTATTCATATTGAGTCCCCAAAGAGTTTTGACAATATTCATAATCAAGTGCCTGAAAATTACGCCGTCTAGGGCTACATTATGCTAATTGTGACAATATTTCTTGTAGATCTATGTACAACGTTTAGAGGCAGATGGATAGATGTTCCCTTTTTTGCGGATAGGTTTCTACACCCCTACGTAGCGAAATGAAAATGATCAGAAATAATATATTTCCTAATGTACACGGAGCCATAATAAATATGGGTATTTGTATGTTTGTTTGGTGTTAACGCCAATTTCAAGATTACTTCAGTTATATCGTGGCAGCCGGTACACCCATCCTTGCATTCCTGAAGTGCCTTTAATCAGGATTACAATAACTTCTTTCCAGGCCACTGGCTGCTTTCCAACCTTACATTTACCCAAATAATAATTAGCGGTGACAGGTGGATGAGTTCTGTCGCAATGGTTATCATCAATCCTCCGAAAAAAAAAAAACTAGTCCAGCTGGGATTCTAATTAGCTACCCCTGATAAGTTGGGGCTAAATTTCCTGAAGGAGAAGGATTCTGAGAACATTGCGGAAAAAGGATAACACACTGGTAAAATGCTACCCTGTTGAGGACTTTTGTTTTGTTTGTATCACTTTCGAATTTGTTGTCTGCAGATATCTACTGCCATCAAAAATTTGCTGGGCAGTGTCAAATAAACATATCTGCACCAATCAGTTATTGTACTGATTATGTTTGAATATGTCTGAGAAAAAAGTCTCTTTCGCCCGTTTCTAGGCTTTGCCTATTCTCATATTATAGAGTATATTTGTTTGTTTGTTTTTTTTTTCGGTGAAAGATCGAATCTATTTCATCTCGTGAACGTAATCGGTAATATTTTCACAAGTGGCCGCCACTCCTGAAAATATTACCGTTGACGTTCACGAGATGAAATAAATTTCGATCTTTCAAGCAAAAAAAAATACTATACTTATTTCATGCTTCTAACCCCGTTTTTTTTTTTTGGGGGGGGGGGGGGGGGGGGGGCTTTTAATCAAAATCCAGCACAGCTGTTTTTGGTAATTCCCCATGGCGTACCTTAACCCCCCCCCCCCCTTACATAACAACGCACTGCAATATTACGCAAAGCGCGAGAAATGTAGTGTAAATGCGCGAAAATTACGTCATATTTCCGTCAGGTTGAATGGCACGCACTGTTTACATAGGTAACTAGTGCAGGGGAACCACTGTTTCCGCCTTCAATTGAAGAGTTACGGAAATGTTAACGGTAAATTTCACTGGTCGTAACCATGAATAATCAAACCATATAATCCACCATTAGGCCTGTTTCCCGATAAACTACCGAAATGAAATTTGAACAAGTTATTATTTGCGATTTTGCCATGTGTCTCATGATTTTTGAAAAACAAAACAGTCTGTATGAGAAAAAGAACTATCCACGGGTCCACTTGCGGTTCTGAGATTTTCTTTTCTCTCCTTCAGATTTTACGAAAGCTTACAAGGGTCAAAATAAAGGTGAAATGTTTAATCAAAAACAGGTAATAACGTGAATTTAAAACACGTTATATCGCAAAAAAAGTCGCACTAACGCGAAAAATCTCGTAATAACGTGTTTTAAAACACGTCATAACGTGTTTAAAAGTCGTAGTAACGCGAAAAATCTCGTAATAACGTGAATTCAAAACACGTAATAACGTGAATTTAAAACACGTTATAATGCAAAAAAAAGTCGCACTAACGCGAAAAATCTCGTAATAATGTGTTTTAAAACACGTAATAACGTGTTTAAAAGTCGTAGTAACGCGAAAAATCTCGTAATAACGTGAATTTAAAACACGTTATTACGCAAAAAAAGTCGCACTAACGTGAAACAATCTCGTTATAACGTGTTTTAAAACACGTAATAACGCAAAAAAAGTCGTAGTAACGCGAATCGAAAACTCACAGTAACGTGGTTTTTTTTTTTTCACTTTATCAACATTAGATGAGAACAGTTTACATGTATGTGCAATAAGAAGTCATTGACATGCATTCGAATTTCCCAATAAAGATTGAATTGTGTTGCTTGTGTTTTTTGTTGGTTTCAGCGTTATTTCAGTCACATCAAAGCAACCACTTTCTTTTTCATGCATTAAGTCTGCATCTTTACTTTGCTTGCAACTGTCAGATGAGGTTAGCAATGGCAGCGGAGATCGAATATGGATTCCAGCAATGGCAGTAGAATTTCACTATCATTAACCTCGATCTTGACAACATTGTTGAATATGTTTGTTCAATTGACGTTTCACATCTTTTTTAACATTGTTTCAGCTATTTAGATGCTGGAGTACACTTATCCATATTTTGCTGGTTTCTTTTTTTTCACCAATAACTCGCTAATAACTACCAATAATTCGCACAATAATATTTGCAAGCTACTGGCTGCAATCCTCGATCAATGTCAGTAGTATGTAAAATACCCTATCTGGCTTATTTCTTAAAATATGCTAAAATTTAAAAAAATTTCTAAAAAAATTTCTAACAATTTATAAAATTTTTTTTATAAAATCGCCAGAGACTCATACAAAACCCAACCACCCCAGCACCACACCCGATCTCAACCACACTTATGGTTCCCCCAAATGACACTCCCCCAACCACCCCAGCACCACACCCGATCTCAACCACACTTATGGTTCCCCCAAAATGACACTCCCCCGACCACCCCAGCACCACACCCTCTCTGCAACCACACATCAGGTTCCCCAAAATGACACGACCCCACGAACCCGGTCACTCGAGTTTCTGATGCACTCGATAACCCCATGGTAAAAATTTTTCGAAAAAAATCTCGTCAACCACATCGATAGCAAATCCTTTGCATGAGATATCCTATCGTCTCAAATACCACATCTTCAACCACATCATCACACGACGCGCGTCATAATCCACATACCAAGCAACAACGATGATACAATCGGTAGAAGCCAGAAAAAATTTTCCCAGCTAAAAAATTTTCTCGAAAAATAATTTGATGTTCGAGATGATTCGTCAACCACATCGTCAACCATATCATAACGTTTAATCGTTACTTTTTTTCTACACATGGGACAGTTGACCAAATCATCCCTATCGCAGCTGACGCATATAGGTACATGACCGCAATCGCAGAAAATCACGTTACATGGTTTATCGAGACAGATAACGCACTTCTCCCCACGATAGATTTTTCCGGTAACTCGAGCAGAAGCTGTTCTAAAGTTTCTCAAAAACTCTTCTTCGTACTCAATAGCACCGAAAAATTCTTCCACATCTTCTATGGTTCTAAATATGTGATAGGATTTCAACCTATGTGATCTATCTAGGCGTTCTTGAGTCCATGACTTACAACAGACGTCGAACGTCCACCTAAGAAAAGGTGTGGATATGTAGTCATCTCGGAAATTGCTTAGTCCGAAAAGAATATCCGGGTCTATCAGAAACCTCCTGTTTGATAGGTAGGTTCTGCGTTGAGAGACAGAAAGTATTCTGATAGGAATTCCTTCGCTATCTAAACAATCCTCCCTCCATGCCCAAGCATCCACGTTATAGGTATATCTTATACGGCACGTGTCTCCCAAGCCTGATGGTAGAGTAATGTCAAACGGTATATCAATCATTTCTATCATATACCAGAACGGAACTGAGTTGAAAATTCAAAAATTTTCGATATCATATCCCGTGCATGAGATATTCTATCGCCTACTGGCCAGAGCCCTGTTCACTACATCCAGAACCCTACTCACGTTGGCCTGCTGTGCCTTTTCTATAGCCCCCTGTGTCATTGAGTCACTCGAGTTCTCAAGGATCAGAGGTAATCTGGGCAACCCTAGTATGCCCCCAAGCTAATGTGTCAATCTTGTTCTCCAAAACAAACCTTTTATCATCACTTGATCCTAACGCTTTTTTGTTTAACTCTTCAGTATACATATTATGACCCCTACTTCTTAAAACAGTCATCTTTCTATACTGATCCTTTTCTGTAAGCAAACACTCTTTGTAATTACCAAAATTTATCTCTTTCTTGATAACCGCTTTTTTAACACCTTTGCACCTTTTGTCTTCATTACCATCTAAAGTTTTATAAGCATACATTTTTGCTCCTAAACCAACAAACTCAGTCATAATCTTACCACCTAACTCATCTTTAAACTTCCCAACTACTCCAGCATTACAATTATTTTTTAAGAAATGATCTTTAGGATAATTGCTTGTATCAAACATTTCAAACACATCTTTTTCCGTATCCTTATACAAATTTTTAGTTTCTATCTCAAGAGTAAAACTATCTGTATCAGTATAACACATTCTAACCTTTTCACCATACTTAGCTTTAAGGTAGTTATAATAAGTTTTTTGCATATGCGTTTTACTAACGTCTAAGATGCTTAATCCTGTGTAAATAGGTTTATTATATTTTAAATTAGTGTTTTTCATGTGTACCGCTGTTAGGTTTTCATCGAATATTGTTGTGTGGTTATAGTTAGGTTTTGCTACCAATTTCTTATAACGCTCTTCACTAGAAACCAAGTGTATCGTTACTCTATTTCTCTGGTTTTCCATAGTCTTGCCAAAGACTGAATTATTCATCAACTTAAAGAAATCTTTCTCAAAATTATTTTTAGCTGCTTTTCTTAGTGCAATGTTTGTATCAATGTATGATTTAAGCCATAGGCTTTCCTCAAACTTAATTCCTCGATGTATTTTAGTAATCTTTAAACCTAAATCAACACATGTTTTTCAGGCTTCATGATGAATAATATAATTCTTTTTATTATTTAAGTTTGGAATAAGTTTTTCTACTTTTTCTATTTTTAAACGTTCAGGTGCTAAAGGAAAGTCATTGTGTAAATCGTGTAATTCTTTAGGATATTCTAAATCTACTTCTAATATGCATGGTATTTTTTGCCAAATTTCTAATTCTTTATCTGTCATCCATTTAAAACCATGAGTAGGAAGAGGGTGACTCATTGCCCAAGAGTAAAGGCTGTTTGCATCTATATATAATAAATATTTTGATGGTTTACTAGAATCATATAATTCACCCATATCCTCATTATTTGCTTTTGCATATCTTTTACTACACATACTAACACCTCCTCTGATACCCTTTTCAACCATTAAAAGCATATCAGGATCAGATAAAAGCTCCAGGTTTACTCTCGTTATTTTTAATGTTGCATCCCAAGCTAAACCAGGAGCAGTATAATACCTACTAGGATCTAAGTCATAGTTTTCACGACAAACATCTCTAAAGTTTTCGAAAACATCCGCTAAAAGCAATACATCTATTTTATTGTAAAGTTCTAAGTAATTCTTAAACGTTTTCATATTAAAAGCTTTCCAAACATTTTGCGCATGAGCATAATCTTCATCACTAATTCCTTCTTTGTTCAAACTTGAGTAAAATGCTTCTTTGAGTGGTAATTTTTCTTCTTTAAGCTTATCAAATGAATCTAGGTACTCATAAGGAAAGACTCCTTTTCTCCTAACCAAGGGCAACTCATTAGCAGCGAAATATCTCGATAAAATTTTTAATTGACTTTCCTCTAAGTTACTTGAAAGTTTATCCAAACTAGAACTCATAAACTTAAAACTATCAAGGAATCTAATTTTATGGTTTATATTTTTTCCTACCCAAATGTCTTTACTAAAACTAATATATTTCTCTTCATTGTTTGGAATACAATCAATCTTCCCTTCAGATTTGCCAAGACATTTAATAAAAAGATGAGCGTCATATCCACTAAGATTATGAAGGTATACAGGTGTGAAGTTAGGATTTCTAGCTTTTAGATTGCATTTACTGTGTGCGGCGCCTCTATATTTACCTGTAAAATGGCAATGATCTTTTACTCTAATATAATCTTTTGTAAACTTATTGCCACAAATCCAACAGCGTGTTTGTTGTGTATGTTTTATTTCTTCCTCTCTCTTAATTTCAATAGGTTTTGGATTTTGGTGATATTGTTGATGAATTTCTTGTATATCATCTTTTAACTGGTTTATAAAAACTTCCTCAGCATTTTCTCCAACATAACTTCTTTTTATAGGAGCACACACAGCATCGTCAAAGCATTTTATAATATAGTAAAAACTACAAGGTACATGCTTTTGACGTTGTATAGTATAACTTTTTTCTGGGTTTGGTTGGCATGTGTGTATTGGTTCCAAAACACTTTCAAAATCAGCGTATACAACAAAGGGAACCTCAAGTTTTCTAGAATGGTTTTCAAAAGCTAACATGGTACCTGGTTTTGGCATCTCTAAAGTAATAGGTTCGTGTTCGTTACAATATTGTTTATGTTTTTCCAAAAGTTCTTTACTGCCAAAGTGATTCATACATCGTTTGCAATATTCTATACCACCATTGTTACTTACTTGTTTTCTCATTAAACTATTAAATTTTTTTATGAGAGCGTAGTGCATGTTTTCCTCATTTTTAATAAAAAGAAGATCAACATGTTTACTTTTTTCACATTTTGTAAGCCTAAGAGGATAAATATATTCCTTTATTTCCTCATACCCATATACGTTTACGCTAATTTCAGGATTTTGTTTTTCAAACTTATCGATATCTTTAAACGAAACAGGATACTCTATTCCCTCCATGTTTACACTACTTTCCTTCTTTTGCAAAGCCTTGTCAACTATCTCAGCATTATGCTCTTTACAGTTTAACGCTCTTAAAACACACCATAAAAAGCATTTGTCATCTTTATTTTTCATATTGATAACTGCTTTTTTGTTAGCAATCCACTTTGGCAAAGGTAACAAACCATTAGCTCTTAAAGGAACATAAGCAGCTGTATGTAGTTCTAATTGTGCTATACTTTCAAATGACCAACCACTACCTTCTCTTTGAAAATTAGCTAATTTTTCTAAAACTTCATCTATCATTCTTTTCAACAAATCCTCTATTTCTCCCTCGTTTAAATTTAAATGTTGTGTACTATGAAAGGCAAGTTCAACAGGAGCTCGATTAAGATCTGTCATTAACCTTAGGGTACACCTAAGTACAAGTTTTACCTTTGTTCGTAAATTATTTTGAAGAGTATTTATAAGAGGCGTCCACGTTTCTGTGAAAAATCTTTGTGGGTTATAATTTTCTCTACCCTCTATAACATGTTGTGTAGCATACCCTCCAAATGCGGATTGAGAAGCTCTAATCTCAAACGGTTGTCTTGGAGGGTAATTTTCTCTAACATGTTCAACAATTTCATCTAACACTTGTGGTATCTGTGTTGTCTCCACATTACCAGTTATCCAGTTACCAAAATCAGTTACTCTTCTTTGTATAGATTCCGGTACAACAGCTGCGGCTAGTCGTCTTGCTCCGGAGTAAACATCAGATGCAGCTCGTCTAGCTGCCCTCGTAAATCTATTTAGGAAACTCATTTTTATATATATTAAAAAACTTAAACCAAAATTGTTTTGTATCAATTTTATTATGGCGAAGACATAATAAAATTACTGAATGTTGATCTTATATTTATTATTCCAAGTTCTCCCATTCCAATTCTCAATCGTTTGTGGGCAATGATCTATAAATTTACCCGCCTTATAAATAGATGGAAAGGTTTTTATTTCACCGGTTTCGACATCCTCTAAACTAACTTTCTTGGGATTATGCATAATAGTTTTTAATCTATCAAACTTAGGGTCTTTGCTTCTTTCTTTTTCAGGTAATTTAGGTGACTCCTCCTCCGGCATCAATCCATGTTCTTTCACCAACTCGAGTAACCGCTTCTTATCCCAATAAGAGCGATATGATATATTATTCTCTTTGAGAATTCCTTTTAGATCTGCAATCTTGATCATTTTTATACAGGGGGAAAAATATCTTAATACACTACACTCATTTTATTTCCGTCAGACTGGAAGTTAATTAGCCTATCGCTGATAATCACAGCATATGCTTCGGTGTTTCCAGGTACATTGTTATGAAAATTTGCCTTTATTTGGATATCGGTGACCGAGTATTTTAATCTCTCACTCTGTTTGGAAACATCAAACAAAAACAGAGGATAAAGGTCTTTATAATCTGGGGGAGTAATGTTAGGGTTTGACACCAATTCATCCATGTTATAAAACTTAGATCTGAATGAAGCAGCATCACCATACACTCTACTAAATTGGTTCGCAACGAATGAAAGATTATAATCAACAGCGGGGTACCTAGTAGAATTTAGCGTAACATAAATATTTCTAACGCCTACATGATCAAATGTGGCCGGATTTTGGTCTTGATCACCTTTTTTACCGGTCTGGAAGCCAACAATGATAAAACGCGGCACTTCAGGTGATGATTTGACGGAAAGTCTCCAGGTAAATGATGATGATCGAGGAACCGAAATAGAGTCGCACTGCCTCATTCTATATCCAACTGGTATTTTTTCTTTTTTCCCGATAAATTTATAAAGTTCCATCTTCTCTTCATCTGCGGGTAGCACGTGTGGCATAAACCAAGATATTTTAAGTAAATTAAATCTACCCGGAGCAGGAGCAGCACCATCTTTAAAAACTGCATCATCATCAACATTTCTCGTTAATGTGAGAGTTTGCTTCATTCCGTACAATATCTTATCATAATCGTCACAAAAACCAAATATATGTTTTAATGGGACTCTGAAGCTAAAGGTACCTCTTGGAAGAGGATCATTAATAATATAATTTCTTCTTACAGCAAAACCCAAGTTATAGTCAGCAGCAGCAGGATCACCTTCAGCAGCTCCGCTGGTGTCCTTATACCAACATTGGTTTAACCCTCGTGATTTAGAAAAATCATCCGGATATTTCAACAAACCGAGCATTGTAGTAGCCTGGCCAGGAAACAATACGGATTCAATCTCCATACCTGAAAGTTGATACTTAATATTTTTAAGAAGATACATGAGACCATTGTTTACTAAAGTAATATTAGTGTTGGCATCAAAAACTGCCCCAGTATCTTCTCTTACTAATTCGCCTACAAAAAGTAAATAACTCTCACTAGGATGGGTAAAAATATCTTGGGTTTCGATATTAATCCTAATTTCTCCTCCTGTGTTGTTGAGATTGGTACCGGTGATTGGTTCATACTCAAAATGTTCATACTCAGCAATACTATCGTCTTTTAAGATTGGTTCGGTGATTTTTAGAATGTCCATTTTATATTACAATTATAATTTTTTTAATTTAAAAATTATAATTGCGCTGCTTAAATTAGAACCATAACTGAGGTAAAGACTTTTTGGCGTCATTAATGAACACGCCTTCGAGCCGGATAGTGTTCGTCGGGGTATCCAGTTTAGTTTTCGGATAGACTCCATTTCCGAATACAATTGCTACAGGGGGTAGCCTGCTCTTCTGTAGAAATTCATTCACCTTTTCCTCAATCTCTTTCATCCTGATTACTTTTTCAGGAGATAACTTCACAACAGCTTTTTTATAACCATATTCTGTGGTATTAACTTCGAGGATTTCGCAATCTTCCAGGTTTATCTGTGCACCTACTATAATAATACGACTAGTATTATATTTTTTATAATACACGCGACTAAATTTTAATTCTGGCATTTTCATATAGGAAAATAATTTCTTAACTCAATTTCATATTTTTTTAATACCTGCTCCACTGTTTAATCTTTTAACTAAGTCTTGAATGGCGATGGCACTTCCGTCTATTAATGTGCTAATGTCTCGCGTTTCGACTCGCCCCGTCTCATCAGGTTTCGGCGTTGCGTTATATTTCTGTAAAATTTTCTTCGATTTCGGTGTCAAAGCTTTCGTGACTAATTTTTTTCCTACATCTACAGCCGCACTTTTCCCAACCTCTAAAGCTTTCTTTGCACCTTCCTTAGCTACACTCTTTCCTACATCAAGGGCAGAAGATGCAATTTGTTTAGCTGCACTACTAGTAAAAAGCCTCGCTAAAAAGTTAGCGATACTATCAAAGATTCCGGATCCGCCGTGCGAATACCTTCTTTTAAATCCATGTTTTTTAGTAACGAACATCTTTTATAATATAGACATTAAACTTTTATATACGTTCGAATTTAGAACACCTTGTCTTTTTAATTCATCGCAAATGCTCACTACTTCGTTTCTTACACCCGTATTACCCGCTTTCTTACTCGCCAACAACAGGTCTAGTCTTTCTATTAATGCGTTAGGGTCGGACGGGATAACAACGATACCCATTCCTGTCATATAATTTATCCTATTTGCCCAAATAGGCTTGTGTATGTTCTTCCATTTATCACTTTTATTAGCACTAGGTCGGTTTTTGCTTGCATCGTAATTTTGATGAAGAGCATTTGTTTTTGTCATCATCCTCGCGTAACTATCAAGATCATTATCATTATAAATATTGACATTTGGGTTCTTAGACACGATTAACTCCCATAGACCAGGTGTTCCTTCATATACATCATTACCAATTATAATATCATTTTCATCAAACATTATCATTTTGTTGCCGATTTTTAATTTTCCACTAGTTTCATCATACCTTACTCCAAATTTTGTATCTATTATTGTCGGATCACCAAGCTTCATTAAATAACTCTTTGCTGTTTCTCCAAGATCTTTTCCTTGTTTTTCTAATGAAGCTTCAGTAGCTTTTATAGATGAGTCTGGAAAAGTAATAGCTTGTGGTAACTGTTCGATACTTTCTTTAATAGGTCTAAGTCCCTCAGTAATCTCCCTCGTTGTAGCTTTTTGTGTTTCCGTAATAGGTTTAAAAAACTTTGAGAGATCGGTTTGAAGTTACTGTTCACCCGTTCTCTCCGCTAGTAGATTATCCCGAATCTTCTTTTTCATTTCGAGATACTCTTTTACGATTAAGTCCCTTTTTGCGGGATCCTTGATTTTTAGAAAAGACATTTTTAATTACTAAACTAATTTTTTTAACGCAGTTTTTAACATAGTTTTTAACGCAGTTTTTATATATTACATGTCCGAGGTATCACCTATTTCGCAAATACACTTACATCGAATCTCGGGCATATTAATTCGTATTATTCTTTTCAACCAACCTCCGAAAGGACTCACGCTCTTCTTGCCTCCCCCTTTCGATCAAGCTTTCTTCGTTTTCTGAGGAAATCTTCTTCTTGATCTTGGTACGTATCTCTTCCTTCATGCTTTTATATTTATCTAATTCTTCCATGATTAGTTTGAATTCGTCATCGGAGACATAGTTGTCGGTTAGAGCTCTGGATATATGTGTCGAAACGGTATCTAGCTTAGAATCAGCTAGCATTCTGATCTTCTGGTGCTTCTCTCCTTTGCTCGTGCAATTCCTAACCACATACTTACCTACCAATGAAAGAAGACCGGTTCCCAGAGCTGCTGCTTCTAATGCTACTACAGCTGGAATGGCCACGATGGTGGAAAGCAAACCTATTCCACCAGCACCAGCAGCCATCGTTACAGTTACCAGGACTGTATCAACGTTGTCTACTATCCTAGATGCGCGGAAATACTTCTTGGCTAGGGCTTCTCTTTCCCGGATTTCATTTTCGAGAAACTTCTGTACTTCGGATATCTTCTGTAGACGATAGGAATGATCCTTATCAACCATCTCAATAGATGGGGCACTGGGGTTATTTCGTTCTCGCGGTAATGGAGGGTATATTTTCTTAACTGGATGTTCTTGATCCGTATCTGCCATTTTATTAGAATAATAATTTTTTTTTATGATAAATATTTCAGAAAGCAGAATAACTCCCCCTCTGGTATTTCGATCGGTTTTCGCGAGAAATTATAAATGTAAACTAAGATATCATCAACTTCGTTATCAAGATGTGCCCCATTAAGAATGGTCAAACTATCTTTCCATTTATTACTAATAGATAACACCACAACTCCTCGTGTAGTTATATAACCAAATCCTAGCGAAAGTCTCATGCCATCTTGGGGAGGAATCTTGATAGTTACTT
This sequence comes from Hippopus hippopus, assembly GCA_946811185.2. NCBI lineage: Eukaryota > Metazoa > Mollusca > Bivalvia > Cardiida > Cardiidae > Hippopus > Hippopus hippopus. Next base: position 54,280,656 of record OX328106.1, on the reverse strand, counting down.
GCGAGTATATTTTCCATTTTAGAGGATCTTGCTTTAAGGGAGGATATCTTACTTCGTGGGGTTTCCAAAATATAGTTTTATGTTGAGTAGTAATATTATGTTTTGTACCGAATTTATGTATATCCATTTTTATTTTTGTTATAAATAATATTTATAATATGGCTCCTAGGATAGGGATATTAGCGAATGGACTATTAGGTCCGAGTAAAATTCCTTTTCCATCATATAGTTTTCCTCCTTGCTTTAAATACAAACCATCACCAACGGAAGCTAATCCATTACCTTTGTATGGTTTTAAGTATAATCCATGTCCATCAGTTTCGACTTGACAAACACATCCCCCTTTTTTAAGATATAGACCCGATCCCATTGCTTTTTGCACACCCGATTGAGCTAATCCCGAAAGAGCACCAACACCTAAAGCCGGTAAAACGGTTTTTGCAAGCATCGGATAAGCTCTAGCGGCTAACCCAGCCAACATTCCAAGAAAACCTCCTTCTATTTTCATGTTATGTTTAAGTTGTTTCGCGGACATTCTAATAGTTATACCCCTACCCTCCTCATAGGCTTTAGCTACTTTCTTCGCTTGTGAATTGGTAATTGCTAAAACATCATTACCGCGTAAATCTTCATGACCTAAACGAATACTTACTGGGCAACCGGCTTTAACAGCATGTTGAAGCTTTTCCTTTTGCCCTTCCGATATATTTACTTTAACATTAGTGTAACTCGTCATTTTTTATATAACTATTTTTTTATTTATCTCGCTTCTCTAATATGAAACCTAATTGTTAAATTTTCGCCTCTAAGATTTAGTAAATTGTTATCTTGGTCAGTAATATTTACCTCTAGGTTATGTATTTCATCTAATGTTATTGGTAAGTATACTAAATTAACTGGTGACTCAATTATCTTATATCCAGGTGCAACATCCGGGAAAAAAGAGTAAATAGTGTTTTTTGTTGAACCATTAACGTAACTTCCTGAAATAATATCTATGTTAACGAGCAAACTATTTATGCTAAGAATGTTTACTACATTATCTGACTCGTAAAATCCTTGCGTATATTTAGCGTGAGTAAATCCTAATACTTTGGCAATAGAGCCCGGTTGATTAAAATCTACTTGATAACCATCTTCTAAAGTAAGAACAGACTTTAGGGTATTGGTGTTTGCAGAAATGTTAATAGGATACCCCTCATTAACTCTATCATAATGACCATTTTTTCTCATTTCTTGGTGAATTGTATCATTAATGTCAACGAGGTCATAACTTCCTTCAGGTATTTTTATTTTAATCCATGAGGTACCATTGTCCGGAGAATAAACGAATGTGTTGTTCGTTTCATCTATGTTCGGGAAAGAGTAATATGTTTCAAGGTTTACTAGAGCTATCTCATATACTTTATCCTTTTCCAGCTGAATTGGAGAATTAAACCTTGTTCTAAACCTCGTTTTGTTATCGCTTACGATGACCTGAAATGATGTCTTGTGTTCCGTATTCTTCGCAATCTTTTCTGGAAGATCTATATCCATTTTTCTATAGAGAGAAAAATATTTTAATTAGGTATGTAAAAATTGTCAAAACCGTTTCTATACTTCCCATCATGTTTTTTACTGGTTAGATCAATGACCGCAAAACCGTGTGGTCTTTCCCATGCCTTCTGACAGAATTTCCTGAACTCGTCCTTCGTCATATCATCCCCTACATGGTCGTTATAGATATGGTTAATGTTCTTCAGGTCTTGACGGAAAAGGCAGATGAAGTTAGCATTCTCTCTGATGGTTTGTCTCGGTAGTCTGAAATAATTCTGTGAGAGGTAGAAGCAGTCGACGTTACTATGTCTACCACGAATGTAGTAACACTCGCATTTGTTTTGCTTCTCGAGGAGGAGATCATCGAAGATCATTAGGTTTTTATTTTCCGAGTTCAGCTCTCTCGGATCGGGTACCTCACTCGCATCTTCGAAGAAGCTACAATCTATATCAGATTTATTCTTGATGGTCTTGATCCATTCTTCAACCAGAGCTGTAGGTAGAATGTTCAGTTCTTGTATCTCATCGCGCATGTTGAACAATCTTAAGATGCATTCTTTCGGGAGTTTTTCTTCGAAGGCCTTTTTCAGTATTCGATATTCGGGCTGAAAAAGACTCTTTCCGAAAACGCTCAGATCATCGTAGTCGAGCCAGCCTGGTCTGAGTAAAAGGTTTAACAATAAAGTAGTTTTGCCACATCCTGATTTACCTATGATTAAACCTCTAATACTTTTTGGTAAAAGGGAGTGATTAAATCTCCTCGATACTACATCATTCCACGATAAGTTTATAATATCCATTTTTTATATAAGATTTTTTATTTTTATATAAAAATGTATTGCGTTAAATGTAAAAAACATACTGATACGAGTAATATCAGGTATGCCGTTTCTAAAAATGGGAGAAATATGATGCAGGGTAAATGTGTGATTTGTGGAATAACTAAAACTCAGTTTATAAAAAAAAAGCCGAAAATGGCGGGGGTAGCATCTTAAACAAGTTTATAAATAATTTACCCGTTGAAATGCATCTACCAGGACACAACTTTACGGGACCGGGTACCAAACTAGATAAAAGGTTAAATCCCGATCTAACACCGAGGGAATGGAGCAAACCTATAAATAGAGTAGATCAGGCCGCTTATAATCATGATGTTTGCTATCTTAAGCACAATGACACTGCCACAAGAAACGCAGTGTGCGATAAAAATATGTTAACGGAGTTAAAAGGTATTTACAATCCTAGTATTAGAGAAAAAATGGAAAAGGGTTTGGTAAGTAGACTCATTGGAACGAAGATGAAATTTGGAATGGGAATAAAAAAAACTTCGAATTTTTAGCGGAAGAATTACATAAGCCCGTAAGAAGAAAATTTAAGAAAAGGAGAGTTATAGTAAACGGTATAGATAGGATATGGGCTGCGGATTTAGTAGACATGCAAGCATTTTCTAAGTTTAATCACGGTTTTAAATACCTTCTCACTGTTATTGACATCTTTTCTAAATATGGATATCTGGTGCCATTAAAAGATAAAAGGGGAAAATCCGTCGCCATAGCATTAAAGAGTATTTTTAAGGAGAGAAAACCCGAAAAGATGTGGGTGGATAAGGGTAAAGAGTTTTATAACGAGGATGTTAAATCCTTGGTTGAATTATATTCTACCGAAAATGAGGAAAAATCTAGCGTGGTTGAGAGATGGATTAGAACGATGAAAGAAAAAATGTGGAAGTACTTTTCCGCCAACTCCACAAACGTTTACATCAATGTGCTACCAGATTTGGTTAAAGAATATAATAACACGAGGCATTCATCTATTAAGATGACTCCGGTAGACGGGAGTAAAAAGGAAAATGAAACCAAAGTTTGGAGAAATCTTTACCCTCTCGAAATAAAAGAAGATCCTAAGTTTTCCGTCGGGGATAAGGTAAGGATAAGTAAAAAGAAAAAGACTTTTGAGAAGGGTTATACAACAAGATGGACCGAAGAGGTTTTTACAGTTTATGAAGTAAAACACACATCACCAGTAACATATAAAATTAAGGATCTTAATGGAGAAGAAATATGAGGTACCTTTTATGAACCTGAACTGCAGAAAACCAGTCAAGAGCTGTATAGAATAGAAAAGGTTATTAAAAAAGGAAAAAAGAAATCTCTCGTAAAGTGGAAAGGTTATCCCGATGAATTTAATTCGTGGGTTGACAATAAAGACATTACGAATATTTAAACTATAAAAAATGGAAAATATTTCGATCGAAAACGTAATTTTACCGAATAAACCGTCAAACAATTTCGAATTGGAAGACGCGGCAAAAAGATTAAAGATTCCTTATTTTAGGGGAGTTTTTTTACTAGATACATTACCTGAAAAACCGAGAAAAAAAGAATGCGGTATAGTAAACTTCGATAAAATCGGTGGACCCGGTACGCACTGGGTCGCTTGGTATAAAAACGGTAAAACTAAAATTTATTTTGACAGTTACGGTATACAACCACCTATCGAAATTCGAGAGTATTTAGAAAGCCCGATACAGTACAATACTGATCAATTACAACAAGCCGGTCAAGTATTTTGTGGTCATCTATGTTTATACATTCTAAAAGAGTTAGGCTCGGGTATTAAATTCCAAAATGTTTTAAATAAACTTTTTTAGTACTATATAAAAAATGCCCGTTGACAAATTTGGGAGAATGAAAGATGATGATAAAACGAGTGGGGATGGTGTATCACTCGCTTACGTGAATAATAATTTTTTACGTAAAGATGGAACAACCGTTGTTACTGGTTCTATAGACATGAATGGTAATACATTAACGAGGGTTAGTAATCCGGTAAATCCTCATGACGTGGCAACTAAGGTTTATGTTGACACCAACTCAGGGTTGTTAGATGAAAACGGTGGATACCACATTAAAAATGGTTATTTAAATATGGGCCATAATCCGATAAAAAACGTTAAGGAGCCTAAAGAACCTAATGAAGCTGCTACTAAAAATTATGTGGATAATGTTGATCGAGCCTTCGCTTATAAAGACGGAAGGTGGTATGTGGCAGAAGACGCAATCTCAATGGGAGGACGAGTAATTAACAATCTCGGAACCCCTACGAGACACGATCAAGCCTCTAATAAGTTTTACGTAGATACCTCCATTGAGGCAGCTACTTCGGGTGAAAAAGCTTTAACAAAAAAACAAGATGGATCCTATTCAATAGATGGTGAAATAGATATGAATGATAACCCGATTACTGGTTTACCTAATCCAGTATCCCGCGATGCTGCGGTCAATAAAAATTATGCCGATAACGGTGGAGCTATTATAAAAAACCCAAATGGAAGTTTCACGGCGGTGGCTGACATAAATCTCCGAGGTTTTTCTTTAAAAAACGCTGCGGCTCCGGTAGAAGAGAGAGATTTAGCGACAAAATACTACGTGGATAGAAAAGTATCCCTTCCTTCTCTCAAAGGTCCTAAACCCATTATAACCGTGTGGGCTGAAGAAAACGGGCCATTAGGATCCGGTAATTATGAGTTTTCATTCGGTAATGGTAATTCAGGTAAAAAGCATGGTTTAGGGGGTTATTGTATGAGTGCTCCGGGTAGAATCATAAGAGGAAGTTTAACGGTCGTTAAAGATAATCCTAATGCACGGGGAGAAGAGATAGATGTTGGTATAGTGATAAACGGAGCGGAGCCGTTTGATCACTCTATTATTAAAAAAGAAGCGAACGAAACTTGTAGCTGTACAGTTTTTCCTGTGGCGTTGGAGGTAAAACAATGCGACATCATAAACTTTATCTCGAGAACAGACACTCGTAATGTAACACACGCTTACATATCTATTTTGATAGAATTAGACTTGTAAAAATAAAATGGTTGTTGGGAGGTAAAAGCCTGCCCGATCAATTCTTATATTAGATTAGGTTTCAGTCGTCAGTAGATATTATATCCCATCATGGGATATAGTATCGGTGGGGCGACTATGTTCTCACCGATCTTTCCAGAAATAAAGGAAATTACCTGCCTTAAATAAAAATTTAGATGTGTCGATGGGTAGTCTGTGCACCCCCAGAACATTACCGTCTTCATCGATTCGTTCTTCCACGAAAACATCTTTTCTGACCCGCCTCACTCCAATATAGAGTGTGCCTTCTTCGTAGGGTGGTTCTCCCTCTTTCAGTTTTCGCAACTTCGGGTTGCCATTATTTCCTCTGTCTTTGATAGCGCCTTCCCTCAACGCTATCAGTATGGTTAGGTCTTCTTTGTCTGTCATCGAAGGGTCTCTCTTAAAGTAAGCGAAATCTTCATATTTGAGTATATCTTCAGCTTCTCTGATAGATATCCGTTTCGTTCCCAGGACATTTCCGTCTTTGTCTAAATGATCTTCCATGAAAATAGTTTTGCTCATCTGTCTTACTCCGATACCGGCCATGTCATCTTCATATGGAAGCGTTATCATCTCAACCGCATATTTTCTATATTCAGCTTTTGATATAAACAAATAACTAATATCTCGGCTCATCAACTCTTCTTTTATCTGTCTTACTATGGTATCGACTTTGTCATCTTTATATGGAAGCGCTATCGATTCCAGATATATTATATAATCGTCGATTGATATATCAAAAAAATCACAATTATCTAGGGGCAACCCTTTTGGAATCGTTACGCCAGTCTCAACGGCAGACGCTATCGATTCCAGATATTTTATAAATTCGGTGGTTGGTATAATATCTAGGCTCGTCATCTCTTCTTATTATTTTGTGGAAAAAAATTTTCTTAAGTCAAAAATTTTTACCATGGGGTTATCGAGTGCATCAGAAACTCGAGTGACCGGGTTCGTGGGGTCGTGTCATTTTGGGGAACCTGATGTGTGGTTGCAGAGAGGGTGTGGTGCTGGGGTGGTCGGGGGAGTGTCATTTGGGGGAACCATAAGTGTGGTTGAGATCGGGTGTGGTGCTGGGGTGGTTGGGGGAGTGTCATTTGGGGGAACCATAAGTGTGGTTGAGATCAGGTGTGGTGCTGGGGTGGTTGGGTTTTGTATGAGTCTCTGGCGATTTTATAAAAAAGAATTTATAAATTGTTAGAAATTTTTTTAGAAATTTTTTTAAATTTTAGCATATTTTAAGAAATAAGCCAGATAGGGTATTTTACATACTACTAATGTCTTCGAAAGATGACAAATGGTGAAAGAGGAATGAAACCTTTTGCAATGACGATCATCAATCACCGAAAAGAATTTGGCTGAGCTGTTGAATCGAGTCATCGAATCCCCCTCCCCCGCCTATTTCAAGCCTTGTATGTTACAAACTGGCCTACCAAGCTAAGCGACGGCTCGACCAGATGTTCATCGATTCGGTATTTATATCAGGAAATAATGCATTTTCAGTGGTTTAAACACTGATGAAAACGGAGTAAATTCGAAAGAAACAACCAGCACTCAGCCATTATGAAAGTTGCACTGATTGTTTCATAGTGTAGCTTTCATATGATAATCTTCCGTGGTTAAGTGGTCAGGATTATTAGCTTGTAATGAGAAACGCTGGTTCGATCACCTCTGCCGGCGCTAGTCACGTCTTATGGCAGGGAGCAGAGTAGCTGCAGACTTATATTGATGAATCCTAGAAAGATCGGGAATAAAAAAGTTAAAGCTGTGATGTGATCTAAATATCATTGAAAGCGGTGTAATGCACCATCAAAACACACACATTTGCATTGGGAGATTCGACTGGACTTCACGGAACTCAACAATAACGAAAACAGAAGAAAAAAAACACGTTACTGCGAGTTTTCGATTCGCGTTACTGCGACTTTTAAACGCGTTATTGCGTGTTTTAAAACACGTTATTACGAGATTTTTTCGCGTTAGTGGGACTTTTTTTGCGTTATTACATGTTTTAAATTCACAAACGAGATTTTTCGCATTACTACGACTTTTAAACACGTTATTACGTGTTTTAAAACATGTTATTACGAGATTTTTCGCGTTAGTGCGACTTTTTTTTTACGTTATAACGTGTTTTAAATTCACGTTATTACGAGATTTTTCACGTTACTACGACTTTTAAACACGTTATTACGTGTTTTAAAACATATAATTACGAGATTTTTCGCGTTAGTGCGACTTTTTTTGTGTTATAACGTGTTTTAAATTCACGTTATTACGTGTTTTTGAAAAACATTTTACCTTCATTTTGACCCTTGTAGGCTTTCGTAAGATTTCTTATCGTGGCTTTAGAAAATCAATTGAAAAAAAAAAAGGAACTAAAATTCTAACACATGAAAACTCTGTGATTTTGGTCCTTACCGTTCGATAACAAACCCATATGAGGGTTGATTTGAAAGTTCGTAAACTGTTGCGAGGAAACAAAAACGTTAATCTGTGATCGTGTATATTTTTAAAGTTGATGTTTTTTTTTTTTTCTGCGATGCATGAATTTTAGGTAAAAATGTTCAACAATTAAGCACCTAACAAAGAGATCGTAACGCGTAAGCAGAACACGCCAGCGTACAACTAGCGACACCGTGAAAAAGTCAAAGATTTAATCACGCTTATCAACGAAATCTCCCTGTATTCGAATACATTTTCTCTGTTTTTATAACCATTTATCATCATGTATCATTGCACCAGCTACGACCGTGCGACGAAAGAACAGTTTGTGTACACCAGCAGAGTACAATAGCGTTCGCAAATAGCACACCTCTTAGCGCTGCCTAGATTTCAGTGAAAACTCTGAAGTCCAGCTCGATTGTCATCCTGTACATAACTTTTTCTCTCAAGAATAGTCGATGCAACTTAAAAACAAGAGCCCCTTATTGTCCTTGAGCTTTGCAACAAAGTATTGGAAGGCGTTTTTTTCTAATCCCACGCAAAATTTAATATCAAATTTTTTCCCACGCAGAATTTAATATCAAAATCATGACGTCAACTGTCTATGTCGAGTTAAGGGTCATGATTTTGATATTTCTGTTGGTAATAACGCCTTGAAAGTTGTCTATATCTTAAATAACGGAAATTAAAGAATGCATCAAAATTTCCTGATATGAAGTCAAGAACTTAAATAACGGAAATTAAAGAATGCATCAAAATTTCCTGATATGAAGTCAAGAACTTTAATAACGGAAATTAAAGAATGCATCGAAATTTCTTGATATGAAGTCAGGAACGTCACCACACAGCAGATGACTTTGCGGAGTCGGATGCAAAAGGAAAGGGCACACAAGTTAGCTGTGTAGGGCTTGTTCAAAAAGTCCGTGTATTTTTAAGTAATCCGGGTATACCGATGAAGGTTGTCAATGACAATGGTAGTGTGGCGAAAAGATGTACTTTAAGATTCATTTGTTTTTCGACTGCACGATTGTTAGAATGATTTGATCTAAGATTACTGCAAGTTTCACGGGAATGCGACCTATAAAATAGATCATGTTATAAGAACAGTCTACAGACTTCCTAATCAACCCTCGTATAATCATTGGATATCAACAAGTGTATTGTAAAAGAGCATGGAGTGGTTCCGTCTATACTTCCAAATAGCGAAACCAGAGTTAGGTCCGATTCGATCATCTTGTCAAGATTTGCTATGTAACTACAAGTGCGCGATTTAAATCATACTCATCTTACAATTCACACTTTGATACTAAAACCAAAAAAAAAAGGGGGGTGGGGTTAGGATTGAAGATATCTCCGTAGCTTACGCTTTGGATAGTATACTTTCTCTCGCAAAAAAATGGCGAATTACACTGACAGGGTATCGCCGGTTTTTATGCGTCATTTGCTTGTATATATGACGCGTGGTTCGTGCCGTTTCCAGTACCATTTCTATCATGTCATGGCGGCCAGTGTGCTGTGCCTTGCCGGGGCAGACTACCCCACTTCTCGAGCCAACTCTCCCGCTTTTACATTCGGTGCTTACTAAAGACATCTTCCCAATGTCAAAATAGTTCCGACGCCCAGGTGTTTGAGCTTCAATAAGTAAGACCATATTTTGTATTTTGTTTGTCCGAGTAAGTAAAATATGTTGTACCGTAGACTGATTTTTTTTCGGCGAAGCTGAATGTGCCGGCTTTTGACCTACTTTTTGGTACTGATAACAAATGAATAGAAATTTGTGATTGGTCGAATATATAGACATGTTTGTTTTAAGGGTCCCTGCTTATTTGCGGGCAAATTTACGCATTCTATCTTTTTTTTAAAGATAAATCCTGTTCATTTTTTGTTTCTGACTTGACAACCTTGAATTCTATAGAGAACTAATATTCCTACACCCCTTCAATGGTACATTGCTAAGACGCTTGCAAGGTCATTATCCTTTTCCCAAATAACAACCCTTTAGACCGGTCCAAATTGAAAGCATTTGCAGACGACAAATTATACGTGCCTCAAATGATTGGATTTGTTTCTGAAAGGTTAGAAAACATTGTGGAAAAGGAGAAAATGCTGGTTACCAACATTTTCTCCTTTTCCCACAATATTTTCAAAAGTCTTTTTTTTCCCAAGGCTTATTAAAATTCGGGATTGTGAGGTAAGGGGTTATGTACCTCTGCCATAAGAAATATAGAATGAATAAAGGTTATTACATATTCAAACAATTTCAAATTCGGTTAAGGAATGACCTTCATTGACTAAAATCCAAGAAACACCCCTCACACACGTACACGGGTTTTACAACTTTATCGCAACTTACAAACGCGAAATAAAAATAATGAAAGTAACCACTATCCATAAATTGGTTTCAAACGGACAAAGTTAAACTCAAATAACTAACTGGGTATCAGATAGAGCAGACAGACCAAGATCAGCCTGTAAGTAAGAATGTTCAATCTTATCTTGGATCTGCCTTCTTTGGAAAGGTAATTGAAGGACGGATAGGCAGGACGTGGGATTTTTCCTCTCACTGTAAAACTACACATAAAGTTTATCCAACGCCTAAAGCTCGACATAGCGGGAAAGTGGAACGGTCGACAAGAAGAGCAGTTTCTCCAAAATGTAACAGTGTTTCTTCTAAATCTTGAATTTGATTGACTCTTTTTACCGAGGGAAAAAGACCAGACCCATTCATATTGAAAACATTTGCAGATAACAAATCATAGTTGGTTTAAATCAAGGTATAAGTATTTGATATAGTAGAAAACATCGTAGGGAAAAGGAGAAAATGCTGGTTACCAGCATTTTCTCCTTTTCCCACAAAGTTTTCAAAAGCTTTCTTCCTATGGGTGGTTAAAACTCGGGATTGTTAGAATAATGGTTTTTAATGTACTTCATTTCACTTATGTCCAAATTCGATTGTTATATCTCCTGACAGGGTGGAAGAGTGTTGGTAGTTGGTATAGGGTTTGCAATCATCTACATCTTGGCAACCTTGGAATGCAGACTAATATTGGATGATCCATTTGTAGAATATGTATTAGCTGTTATGTAATTTTGAACACTTTTTCTAAGGCACGATCGTGGACTATAAATACCTACAGTGCGAAAAAAAAAAAAAACGTTGAAAATGCGAATTACATATTTTGATCAAAAGTCGTTTTGACAGTCCGATTTGGATAGGAGTTGTCGTCTTTCAAGATTCACTTTCCATAAAAGGTGTATACAAGCTTTCTAGATGAAGAAAACGGTTTACCATTTTGCCGTTGCCAGTTTTTTTTAAGGTACATGTATATACTGAGTTATGCTCAAAGAAAAGAGGTTTTAATGGATCTGCATTAAGTATCGACTCTTGTCAGCCTGTACAGTCTGCGCAGGCTAACCTGGGTCGAAATTTTTGCTCTTGGTCAATTTTCTACATGTCAAAGGACCAGTTTACCTCACGATACAGTCGGGTGTTATTCAAATTAGATTTCATTTATCCATAATCATGATATGACTTTGTTACGGGAGACCACTCCTTCATGCATGGCTTCATCCCGATTTAAATACAATACCTAAACAACTGCGTTAGGGAGAATTCTCTTTAGCTCAGTGGTTATGGTGTTGGCCTTTCGTCCGGGCGTTCTAGGTTCAAATCCTGTCCAGTCCATGTATTTCTGCTATGCATTTGTTCATTTGTTTCTTTGTTACGGACTTTGTTCGTAAGAACTTGCTTGGTATATTGCATCACTAAGATGTGTTGAATTCCCTTGTCTTAGAGCACTAGATACGCAAAAGAAAAAAAAAAGTTTTAAAGGTGAAGAATTACGACTCTTTTCAACGATATCCACAGGAAAGTATGTCCAGAGAGAACCAATTTCTTGTTCTTCTTCGCTCCTTTGCCAATCGCTTGACCTTTAGGCTGCTAAGCGCGACTCAAGGACCTTTTGCGGACAATGTAGATCAAGATCAGACTGCACAGAACGTGCAGTCTGATCTTTGATCTACACTGTCCGATAAGGATTTTTTTTCCTCCAAAGAAACTAACATTTTAATCGCAATATTTGGGATTATACTATCGGTTTGAAAATTTTAATTAAATCATTTCACAGGTTCAGAGTGAAATAGTCACCTGTCTATTGAAGTGTGTAAAAACTCGTACCCGCATGGTAGCATTTTGTCTCTTTCGTCCCCAAAAAGAGATCAGTTTTTTTTTTTTCGACAGCTATAAATACTATTGAGTTTCAAATGAACATGCATTTTGATCATATATTCATGCATGTTGCGGACGGTGTGGATCAAAGATCAGACTGCACGTTTTGTGCAGTCTGATCTTGATCTACGCTGTCCGCAAAAGCTGTTTATATTGCTCATTGTAGTGAAGAAGTAAACACAACTGAGACAGCACTCGTTTAGAAACAAAGGAATTTCAAGTAGTTTTGTCTTTATCAGTCTCGTACGATACCTGTGATCCTCTATCACGTGACCCTTTTAGCGCTATTCACAAATAAAATCGACATATGAGCTAAACTCTGGCAAAAGGGGACTAATGCATCTCTGTGATGCAATATACCAAGCAAGTCATCACTTGGTGGTATCCGTGGTCGTGAGGTAGAGCTTCAGCCTCCTTACCAAAAGGTCCCGAGTTCGATACCCGGGAGCAGGTGTCAACTTTGGGATTTTTCATTGACCAACACAGTCGGCGCGAGTACTTGTGTAGTTATCAGGTAGCAGAATCGAGAGACATTAGTATAAATTGTCTCTAAATCGATGTAAAATAAATATGTTTAAACTAAAGTCATCACATAATGATGGATCCATAGAATCCCTCTGGTATCACAACCAACTGAATTATGAGGCACACTGGTCCTTTGAGCTGCAGAAAATTGACAAATAGCAAAAAGTTTCGGCCTAGGTCAGCCTACGCGGACTGCGCAGGCTGACCTGGTTCGATACTTTTAGCAGATGCATTTAGCCCCTTTTTCACAGAGCATGGCTCATATTCACTAAGTACGAAAGACCGAGATAGTTAAATTTTCAATCATCTTTTAGTTTGCTTACTTCACATTATACCGAACGCTGAAGGTCCAAGATGATAATTCACGTTCTTTGCAGTCTGCTCCTGATCTGCACTGTTCGCTAAAGCAAAAAAAAAAAATGGAAAGGATTAGCCTTTATCATTCTGATTGCAAACCATGAACGCAACCAACTGTTGTCAATGGGCCACTCACATGTTTGTAGTCGGATCTTAATCTGCTCTGTGTACTATCAGAAATGTCTACACTAGGTCTTCGTATGGTTACTGGTCAAGTATGGCTCTTTTACCCTCCTGCAAAATGAGACCTGGCTTTTGTTTTACACTTTCCTCAGTAGGACTTTCTCTTGAGGAGAGAGCTGTGAGAAATACGATGAGAAGGGAAACAACCCATACTTTCTATCTGATTTGAGAATATTGTAGTTACCTCCCTTAGATATAACTAGTTATACATCCAGTCTTCCACAGCATGATGCTCCGTTTTGAAAACTTGTAACTTTGGAAATAAAGTTCGATCCCATTTGCAACTGGGGCTAATACTATTATGTACGTTTACATTGTTTTTCTCTTTTGAATGGTACATAGAAATTATAATCATAACAGACAGAAGACATATAGGCCTAAAGATTGAATAAAAACACTAACTAACGTATCTTCATTTGTTTGCCAATGGACTGAGACTCGGAGTGTCGAATAGTTTTCAGTTTTCAGTTTCGAAAATGACCTTGAAACATACTTTGCGAACTCGATGAATAAACTCAAAGGTAAATTGATTGCTAAATCCCCATAAAAATATAGAGTCTGGTACAAGCCAAGTCCAAATATATCTATAGACGTATACATGCCTGTTTACCTTTCAACATTTATCTATTCGGACTATTGGACAATTCACATTTTACTTTTCTCTTTCATGATGTCAAAATGAAAAATAACGTACGTAGGAGCTTATAAATAGGACTAGTACAGGCCCAATTATGTCGGTTCTCCATCAATAAACACGACGCCCTAATAAATATCATGAATAATACTGTGTACATAAACATGCCGAACATATACCCATATTTAGTATCTAGACATTTTACAGTTAATCTAGATTGTTTTGGATTGAAATTCCAAGCGCCGTATCTCCTACAAGTTACTGAGAGGCTTTTGCATTGATTCATTCATAAAAGGTTATGCAAGTATTTATAAGTTATTGTTTGTCTACTTAATTGATAAATGTAGTTTGAACTTTTGTAAAAATACTCTCGGAAAACGGGTCCTACTAAATACCACAAAGACACTCTAAATACCACAAAGACACACAAAGATACACAAAGCACCACAAGACGCACAAAGACATGGAAGAAGGAAAAATATTAGTGTTTTTCAAGAGTTGTTTGCATTATGCTAGGTTAAAAAAGGCACAAAATTACGCAAACACACACGTGAGTTCGAGCATTCGCAGGGTCAGGAGGAGATCTTTCAACTCGTTTAGCTGATTTCATATCTTACAAATATTTCTTTAACAATATGGTGAATGTTTGATAACGATGACTATGATGATGATGATACTGCTGACAATGATGATAAAGATATCTACTTGTTTGCATTTTTCTTGAAAACATTCTTTAAAGTTCACTTTTGCACATTTAGTGGCAAAAATGACAATTTATCATTTACCGATTTTCTTTTTTTTTTTTCTTATACTGCTAGCTATTTACCAAACGACAAAATATCAGACTCCTCCAAACTCAAAGTTGCGGACGACAAATCAAGAGTGGCTCAAATTATGAAATTAGTATCTGAATGGTATCTAGAACGTTGTAAAAAGTGGAGAAAATATTGGTGACCAGTATTTTCTCTTTTTTCAACATTGTTTTCAAAGGCTTTCTTTCTTAGGATCGTTATAACTCGGGATTGTGTTGTAAAGGGTTAAGTAACAGACTTTTCTTTGGTAATTGCATTGTTCATGGACAATGAACTCGTCTCCTTCGGACACATGATAGTTACGATTCGCTATTAATAGACGTTTTACAGCGCCGACCAGATAAAAGGTATCAAAGGACAACATATGACAATACTTTCAGATTACTCAGAGATTAACTGATTAACAGGAGAATAAAGTTTGCAGAAAATGACCCGGCGGATGCTGGGACTTGATTTTTGTGCATTTTTATCCTAGCATAATGCAAACAACTCAAAACACTAATTTAATATCTTTTTTTTTTCGTTTTCTATATCTTTGTGCGTCTTTTTGGTGTCTTTGTGGTGTCTTTGTGGTGTCTTTGTGTGTCTTTGTGCGACTTTGTGGTATTTAGGGTGTCTTTGTGGTATTTAGTAGGACCGCGAAAAACTAGATCCAGAGAGAAGTAGACTAACTGATTTTGCCTCATCATAATTGATTTGCTCTGTTTCTTTGGTAAGCTCTCCTTGTCAGCCGGATTCGTTCGTTAATTTCTGAAGTCAACGATCTTTGCATTTGAAGCTATCGGTTGACGGGTATTGATCATAGTTTACCAAACAACAAGAAAATCCGACTTATCCGTTGCAGACGACAAATTAAATGTAACTCAAATGCGAAGGTTGTCCTCATAAGGGTTGAAAAGACTACGGAAAAAAAGTTGTTTATAAACAGCATTTTCCTTTTCTCATAATGTTTACTAATGCATTTTCTTCAGGTTTGTTAATATTGTTAGGAAAGAAGGTCAAAACCTGGGCTTAATGTGCCTGAACAAGGAATGCATGATGATTTCAGGAAGTATGAGTAACTGCCAAACGCTACTTACAGACCTTTTGCGGACAGTGTAGATCAAGATGAGACTGCACAGAACGTGTAGTCTGATCTTTGACATTGTCTGGTAAGGACATAATTCCCCCCCCCCAAAAAAAAAAAAATCTTTGAAATAGATCTAGCAATATTTGGGTTTTTAAGCTTAATAGTTTCAATATCACTTATTTAGCAGGATAAGTGTAAGTTAGGGCAGGGTAGACAAGATTTGTTACAATTTGTTGCAATAGATGATATCTGTTGAATTCCATTACTTCTTAAACTTTTTACCACACAACAAATTTCCAAACCATTCCATGTTAAAAGCATTTTCCAGTGCACAAATTAAATATGACTCAAATAATGGAGTGTGCCTTTGGTAGCATACATTGTGGTTACCAGCATTTTCTCCTTTTCCCACAATGTTTTTAAAAGCCC
Organism: Hippopus hippopus; assembly: GCA_946811185.2. Classification (NCBI taxonomy): domain Eukaryota; kingdom Metazoa; phylum Mollusca; class Bivalvia; order Cardiida; family Cardiidae; genus Hippopus; species Hippopus hippopus. The sequence goes on along the minus strand of OX328106.1, from coordinate 54,264,557 downwards.
TCTTTCCAAGGGTGGTAAAAACTTGAGATTGTGTGGAAAAGGGTTAACTCTTTAACAACCAATAAAATATTGGATTTGTCTAATCTATAAGCATTTCCAGACAACAAATTAAATGCAATTTAAATGAGTGAGTTTGTCTTTCACAGAACAGAAAATGCCTTTTGAAAACATTGTGGGAAAAGGAGAAAAAGCATTTTCTCCTTCTCCCACAATGTTTCCTACCCTTCCAAAATTGAATTTCAAATTTGGAGTCATTTATTTTGTTGTCTGCAAATGCTTTGAATTTTGTCCGGTCTAAATTTTTGTAGCTTGATAATGAGTTAAGACTTTTATTTTCAGCCTACAGCAAGGGAAAAGATGACATTGGACAATATACTTAGTGGCTTTGGCCATTTCTTCAGCCAACTGTGAGAAGGAAAATTTCCTGTAAAGATCAAATGAATCCACCAATTCTTAAAGGTTTTTAAGTTTGAAATTGTAAGTTACACAGGAGCATGGCTACGACAGTTATGACAAATGGGATAGAGATGTCAAGAAACACAGAACTGCACTCTCCTGAAAATTCTACATCAATTTCTGATGGTGCAGGCAGCCACTACAAAGTGTACAAAACAAGGTGGCTGATCCTGGCAATAGTTTGTGTGCTAAACTTGTCAAATGCTATGGTAATTAGTATTTTTTTCCTTTCTGCAGTTTTTTATCCAACTATTTTTACTTGATATGGTAATATAAAGATCAATCGTAATACAGTGTATAGAACAAATTGGTTGATTTCTGCAGTAGTTGTTAAGTTTAAACTTGGCAACTGAAATCATGCTTTCAATTTACTTTTAGCTCTACTCTACCATTTGGTTTAGCCAATCAGAAGCTATGTTACTTTCAAATACAGAAAATTCTTGAGAATAAACCAGAGAATATTCTTAAGAATGGCTGGTGAATACAGACCCTGATGTAACTTTTTCTTTGCTGGCAATAGGTATTTAATATTTTGATTGATTCTTTAAAAACAATCAGTCCAAGGAATTTATATTTTCAGATGTGGATAACCTTTGCAGCTGCAGCAGATACCTCTATAGTGTTTTACGACATCTCTTCACTACAGCTCAACATGTTAACGATTGTGTTCCTGATTGCTATGGTACCACTGGGCTTTCTGGCTTCCTGGGTTTTGGATACCCATGGACTTAGGATAAGTGTACGTATATAAACTTGATCCACTGCAGCTTAGCATGTTAACTATTGTGTTCCTGATTGCTGTGGTGTCACTGGTCTCTGTTTTTGTCATTTGTCAATGTCATCAATTGCTATGTTACCAATGGGCTTTCTGGCTTCCTGGGTCTTGGATACCAATGGACGTAGTATAGGTGTATGTATATAAACTTGATTCACTACAGCTTAACATGATAACTATAGTGTTCCTGATTGTTGTGGTACCATTAGGCTTTCTGGCTTTCTGGGTCTTGGATACCCATGGACTTAGGATAAGTGTATGTATATAAACATGATTCAGTACAGCTCAACATGTTAACTATTGGGTTCCTGATTGCTATGGTGCTACTTGGCTCTTTTTTGGTCATTTGTCATCGATTGCTATGGTGCCACTTGGCTTTCTGGCTTCTTGGGTCTTGGTTACCCATGGGCTGCGGATAAGTGTATGTATATACACTGAATTTAGTGGTATGGTTAATCGTGTACCATCCAGTCCAGAGTTTTAATAACCTTGCAGTAGAAGGCTTTTGAACATATTGTGGGAAAACAAGAAGATGCTGGTTACCAGCATTTTCTTCATTTACTACAATGTTTTCAAAAGCTTTGTTTCTCTGATTTTTGAAATTTGAGATTGTGTGGTAAAGGGTTAAATCATATATGCATAATAAAATGCTATAATAGCTTTCTCTTTTTGTCACAGTGGTGTCAATAGCTCTTTGTTGTTGGATGTGAAATATTATCTGCTGGAGGTCAAGGGTTGAATTGTCCAATGCTGAAATATTGTATTCATTTTGATGAACAGTTGTTAAACTGCATTATATATGAGCCATGCTCTGGCAAAAGGGAGTTTAATGCAACTCTGTGATACATGATACCAAGGAAGTCATCACATAAGTATGGATATATATATATAATCCATTCTATGTAATGATCAACTGGATTTGGAGGTGGAATGGTCCTTTGAAATGCAGAAAATTCACAAACAGCAAAAAGTTTCGACCCATGTCAGCCTGTGCGGACTGTGCAGGCTGATATGGGTCGATACTTTTTGCAGATACATTAACCCCTCTTTTCACAGAGCATGGCTCAATTATTTATTCAGAGTGGTAATCTCTGGATAAAAGATACATGTAACATATAAAAAATTGTATTTATATTACAGCTTATAATATCAGCCTGGCTGAATGGTTTGGGTGGACTGCTTAGAAACCTCAGCACCTTGGAGTTTGTACCAGAGAACCAGAGATATACAGTTGTTTTGATTGGTCAAATTTTGGCAGCTTGTGCCCAGCCTTTTGTGATGTTTGCACCAACAAAATTAGCTGCAGTCTGGTTCCAAGATAACAGAAGAGCTACAGCAAATATGATAGGAAGCATAAGTATGTTATTGTTTTAACCCTAAGTAAACAATCCCCAGTTTTAACAACCTTGACAAAGAAGGCTTTTGAAAACATTGTGGAAAAAGAAGAAAATAATTGTAACCAAGTGTTTCCTAGCGTTGAACCCTTTACCAAACGACAAAATCTTAAGCTGTTCCAAATTGAGAGCATTTGCAGACAACTAATCAAATATGGCTAAAAGGATAGATTTTGTCTCTGAAAGAACAAGGGGACAGTGCTGGTTATGAGCATTTTCTCCTTTTCCCTCAGTGTTTTCAATAGGCTTCTTCCGCAGGATTGTTAAAACTTTTGACTGTACAGTAAAGGGTTAAAGGACAAAGCCAAATATTTATTCAATCTTTAACCCTTTACCACACAATCCCAAGTTTTTAACCCCCACACCCCCCCCATCCCCGAGAAAGATGGCTTTTGACAACATTGTGGGAAAACACTACAGACAAAAGGAAGCCATGAATCTGCATTTATCTTTGTCTTGTTCAAGAAAGAAAATGTCCATTTGGTCTATTCAATGCTTTCAGGGTTAATGTAACTGATACTGTATGTTTTAGTGAATCCACTGGGAAATTTAATGGCATTTCTGATAGTTCCTTTGGTGGTTGAGAGTCCTGCAGATATACCATTAGCTGTAAGTCTGTCTTATAATTTTTCTTTTCTCACATTGTGATCTACTTGTACCAGTGTTCTAAAAACGTTTTTGTATTTATTACTGCAATGGTGTTTAATGCCATTTTTAACATTATTTCAGTTTTATAGTGGCAGAAAGTACATCAATCCATGCGTTCCTGGAGATTTATTTTTGCTAGCTAGTACTTTGCAATATTTTTTTCCCTAGCCACTTGCTCTTTTCCCTTGTAATGATTGTTGAAACAATAATCAGCAGAGAGAGAGGAATGAATCCTGTAGCAGTTACTATTATTATTCATTGAGCTTTGGAAAGAAATTGGCTGGTCTAGGCATTCAAAGTAGAGACTGCCTGGTTTCAGACCTGTATGCTACTGACTGTGGGGTCTAGGCTTCTAAAAGATAATAACAAGCGACAGCGAGTTACGGGCAAAGCCCGTAACGAGCAAAGCTCGTTTTGCGGTAACACCGTTCTAGATTTTCAAAAATGAAATTCCGACTTCATTCTGGGTTTTAGTCTAAATCTAAATAGGGATGACTTAAAAATTGAGTGTCTTCCGGTTAGTCGCACAGCGTCACACGTATGACAATCTTTCGCACAAGTACCTGATTGGTCAAAAATGACAAAAATTATCTACCGATCGGATGATTACTTAAAAATCATTATCAGTTTAATGAGTACAGATTATCTAATTTCTTACTTACTTTCAGCGTGTTAAGCGTCTATTTGTGTATAAACATACGCAATGATCTATGCTAGAAAATAATGACGTCATTAATCATACTATTCTTACGTCATGCACGAGCCGTTTTTCGCGGAAAACGTTGTGTCGAAGAAATCATGACTAAACTAGTTTTTTGGCTTTTTCAAAATGCCATTTACAGAGAAAGCCAGATTTATGATCTGTGAAAAGGGGGCTTAATGCATTTGCAAAAAACTATCGACCCAGGTCGGCCTGTGCAATCCGCGCAAGCTAACCTGGGTCAAAACTCTTTGCTAGATCTATTTTTCAACGTTCTACAATTCAAAGGACCAGTTTGCATGCCTTTTATTCAGTCAGTTATCATACAATATGGATGTATAATTATGTGATGACTTGCTTGGTATCATACATCACGGAGATGCATTAAACCCTCTTTTACCGCAACATGTCTCAATTATATTTAGATCTATTTAATGTTACAAAAGCTTGTTAATAGATCGAAAAGTTTGGCGTATTTTTGCCATAAGTTAGATATCTATCTGAAAACTTGGCAAATTTCTTTCCTAGGATTGATGATAGATCTAGATCTAGTCATTGTGACAGAATTCGTTCCTGTCTCTGCACTGATCACTGTTTCAACGACGGATGTGCAGGAAAGCAGATGGGATGAAAAAGGAAAGCCACATAGTCTATAATCTGATTTTAGCGATCTAAGCACTCTGATTGTAAAGAAACTCCAGGTAAAACGTGGGTAGACCTGTGCACTGACGATTCCTTTTGTGTGTATATTCATTGCTGCGGCAAGTGCACCTACCATGCATTCCTGAAGTTCCTTTTACCAGTACTCTGCTCAGTACTAGTATTCTTCCCAACCTACTGACAGATTCCTCGTAAAAATCAAAGTCTCTCTAATATAGATCTAGATCTACATGCAGTGAGGAAATGTTCCCATAAGATGGTCTTTACATGTTGACCAATAATCATTCCAAGATATTTTTTCTGGACATAACTTAACGCAATTGTCAAGGAACTGTCTTTATTTTGTTCAGGAAATTAGGGACAGTTCGCCCTATTTCACATGTATAAATCTACAAAAGAAAAATGCTTTTTACTTTTGACAACGCTCAAAATTAGTTTTGGCAAAGACAGAATTCAAACTCAAAACCGTTTGATTTCAAGATCAAGAATCTAGCTCATCATTCGAATAAATAGATATTTGTTCCACAAATCATTCATGTCGCTCGTATTGAGGCTTTGCCTTTTTCATATTACAAACTACAAGTCTGGTGCATTCAGAATAATCAGTCTTTGTTAGTTCTTGTGGACACTCATTTTTGTAAGTTAATTGTTATGGACTGTTTGTTCATAGGTGTAAGTTGGTAACTCCCTCTTTTCAATAATTTTAATTAGATCTTGAGCTGTTTAACTTAGACCGCCAAGGAAAAGTTTGCATGCCTTTGGACAGTGTAGACCAAGATTAAACTGCTTTTGATATAAGTATACAGTCTGAATTTGAAACTACTCTGTGCAATGATCATTGGATTCAGGTACTGGTATGTTGATACTGCCTGGTGATTTTTTTCAATTGAGAGAAAGTGGTGTTTTTATTCATTAGCAGCCAAAGAGGAATTGAACAGTAATGTAATGAAAAAAGAAGCTATATGCTATTTCCCAAACAACAATTTGAAGACTGCATTCCAATCAGAAGCATCTGCTGAGGATAAAATTGAAAGCAGTATCAATGAACTGCAGTTTTTTGACAGGGTAGAAAATATTGTGGGAAAGGAAGAAAATGCTGGTCACCAGCATTTTCTTCTTTTCCCACAATGTTTTCAAAAGCTGTCCTCCTCTGGGTCGTTATAACATGGGATTGTGTGGTAAAGGGTTAAATTTCTTTCCAGTTGTGGATTGTTTCAGCCCCTGCATTCCTGATGACCTTAGTGACTACTATTTTTGCACGGTCAGAACCTCCTACCCCACCCTCCCAAAGTGCTGCTGTAACTACAGAGCCATTTTTAGTGGGACTGAAGCAGGTTCGTAAACTCTTACGTTGTTAGGTGCAACTCAAGGGCCTTTTGCAGACAGCGTAGATCAAGATCAGACTGCACAGAATGTGCAGTCTGATCTTGGATCTACACTGTCCGATACAGTATTTTCTTTCAGTTTAAATCAACTTTGAAGTCACAATATTTAGGTTTTTACTACTGAGTGGAAATTTTTCTATCATTTATTTAGCAGTTTAAGGGTTAATAAAATTGACTGTGTAGAATCTGTAAATTACATTTATTGCATGTGAAGTATACACAGAGCCCTGATAGCTGACTGGCAACTTGCTGGTTGTTAATTCTGTATTGCAGATGATAAAATTTTTCTTTGAAAGGGTAGAAAATATTTTGGGGAGAAGGAAATAATGTTGATTACCAGCATTTATCCTGTTTCCCTACAATGTTCTTAAAAGCTTTCTTTCTCTGGTTGATAAAACTCGAAACCATGTGAGAAAGATTTAATTCAAGTACATTAATTTTGTAATCAATACAATTAACTTTATTTTTACACTGAACAACTGATCACAGATTGAAAAGCGAGTTGTGAATATCTGTAAAATATTTTTTTACTCTACCAAATGACAAAATTTTAGGCTTGTCCAATTTCAAAGCATTTGCAGACGAAAATTTAAAGATGGCTCTAATAGCTGAATTTGTCCATGATTCAGTAAAAAACATCATGGGAAAAGGAGAAAATGCCGGTAACCAGCATTTTCTCCTTTCCCCACAATCTTTTCAAAAGGCCTCTTTCCCAAGGCCATTAAAACCTGGGATCGTTTGGTAAAGTTTTAAGATGTTTTCTCAAAATTTCATTTTTTGTTTCATTTCAGCTTATACGAAACAAGAACTACATATTATTGAATTTATCATTTGGGGCAGGGCTAGCCCTTTACACTGCCCTGGCCTCCTTCTTAGAACAGATCTTATGTCCCAGGGGTTATTCTGATGTAAGTGAATAGAATTTATTTTCAATCAACCCTTTACCAAATCCCAAGTTTTAACGTCCTTTAACTCTTTACCAAACAACAAAATTTTAGACTTGTCCAAAGTGAATGCACTTAAAGACTAATGACAAGTCAAAAATGGCTGAAATGCCAAAATTTGTCTTAGATAGAGTAGAAAACAATGTGTGAAAAGGAGAAAATGCTGGTTACCAGCATTTTCTCCTTTTTCCACAAAGTTTTCAGAAGGCTTCTTTTCCATGGTCATTAAAACCTGGGTTTGTGTGGTAAAGGGTTAAAAAACGCTTTTGATTGTGATAAGTCTACAATTGTATCGCCTAAAAAAGGGTTGAGAATTAACTAATAAAAGTTAAGATTACAAGGTGAAAATGTTGAAGATGATTTGGAATTGCGACTTTTTTAGAATATCTGATACACTTGTTATCAGATTGCAGAAAGAGCAAGAAACTTGAATTGTAGTCTGTGCAAAAAACCCTTATCTGTTGTAGAAAAATCCAAAACTAGTGCAATGAAACAATCGAGAGACATTCCAAGGGAAGGAATTTGTCCTTTATTTTTAACAATGTTTTCAAAGGCCCTTTTTCCTCAATGTTGTTAAAACTCTGGATTGTGTGGTAAAAGACTAAGTCCCTTTATCGTAGAGTGCTACTCAAGTATGTTTCAAAACGAATATTTCCACCATTTTTTTACCATATTCTGCAGGATTTTGCTGGTATTTGTGGTGCTTTGATGATTGGGTTAGGTGTAATATTTTCTGGAATAGCTGGAGTCTATGTGGACAAAACAAGACAGTTTGAGGACGTGGTGAAGATATGTTTTTCCTTGGCTGTCCTTGCGGGAATCCTCTTTACTCAAGTCAGTACCAACATTTTTAGCTTAGCTGTTTTCAAAGAAAAGATTGAGGTACTGTCGTAGCCCTGGTGTTGTCTGCATTGTCGTGCATTGTTAAAACTACCATATGACATTTTCAAAAACTTTTACATTTTATAATACCTCTTTCATTACTGAAGATACTGAAGCTGAACAGTTGTTCACTATCAAAAGGGGAACCCATACAACAAGGGCAGGTAACCATCAAATTATTTTTGACCTAGTTATGCCCTTTTCTCAACTTTGAATTTTCACTGAATATCAAGCAGCCTCGGGCGAGTGTTTGCTTCTGCATGCGGTGCTCTTGTTTAACAGCAAAGATTGTTTAGTTTTTCTGTATGTATCAGTAGTAGTTTCTCATACCAAAGATTAGAAACAAAACTCAATTTTGTAAAGCGAGTAAATCCAATGTATCGTAAATTGTAGAAGTTGTCTTTGTTAGAGTTGAAAACATTGTGGGAAAAGAAGAAAATGCTGGTTACCAGCATTTTCTCTTTTTCCCACAATGTTTTCAAAAGTCTTCTTTCTCGAGGTTGTTAAAAATCTGCAATGTGTGGTAATGAGTTTAATCAACATTTTTGCCCTGTCTAGGAAATAGGATAACCTCTCTAATTAGAATTTCTAGGGGAAAAAAAGACACTATTCATGCTTATGGGCGTTAAGCCTTAGAGCACAAAATGTATTAAACAGATGTTTTCCATTACAGGAAAGAAGCACAGAACACGACTGTCAAGAGTATTTTGCCAGAATATTTTGTACATCCAATATCAGACTGCATATTAAATGCAGTGTTATCTTGATCTACATTGTCTGCATGGAGCAGTATGATCTTGATCCACATCTGCTCTGAAAAAACAACTTACGTCTTGATTTGAGCTTTTAAGTCAATAGATAGTTTGCACCTTAATACTCAATATTGAACAAAGTGTTCATAAGGTAGTCCATTAAACCGGTCTAAAAGGTGTGTCATTTCTGCTCTACATTTAGGTATCACGTCTCAGGGACCAACATGGATGGGTGGCTCTTTCAGCTGGTCTTTTTGGTGGGTTTGGACTAGCAATTTACCCAATCTCCATGGAGCTGGCTGTGGAGGTGACATACCCTATCTCAGAGGCCACAAGTTCAGGACTCTGTATTGTATCAGGGTTAGTATAGGTTTGTACATGAAATCTCAAGGTGTTTGGTACATTGTTAATCCTATTACAATTAGATTCCATGTTTTTATAAGCCTGGAGGAAGAAGTTTTTTGAAAGCATTTTGAGAAAAGGAGAAAATGCTGGTAACTGGCATTTTCTCCCTTACCCACAATGTTTTCTACCATTTGGAAGACAAATTTCATGATGAGAGCTTAGTTTTGTTTGTTGTCTGCAGATGATCCCAGTTTGGACAACTTTTGTTGTCTCATAAACAGTTATTCTCAAACCTAATTTTTTACCACACAATCCTGAGTTTTAACGACCCTGAGTAGCAAGGCTTTCAAAAACATTGTAAGAAAAGGAGAAAATGCTTTTCAATTAGGGAAAAAAATATTGTTTTTTAGCTCTACTGGCTGAAAGCCAGCAGAGCTTATGTCATGGCATGGTTTCCGTCGTCCGTCCGTCTGTCCGTCCGTCTGTTAGTCTTTTTCTTGTTTACTGATAAAGTCTTCATTTGTGATCTGATTTTCGTGAAACTTGCACAGTTTGTTTATCTCATCAATAGCTTCAACCCTATTGGTTTTGAAAAAAATCCAACAAACAGTATGGGAAAAGTAGCCATTTCAAGTTGAAAATTTCCATTTCTTGTTTACGCAATAAAGTCTTCATTTATGATCAGATTTTCATGAAACTTGCACAGTTTGTTTATCTCATCAATAGCTTCAACCCTATTGATTTTGAAAAAAATCCAACAAACAGTATGGGAAAAGTAGCCATTTAAAGTTAAAAATTTCCATTTCGTGTTTACGCAATGAAGTCAGCGTTTGTGGTTGGATTATCATGAAACTTGCACAGTTGCTTTGTTTCATAAACAGCTTGAAACCTATTGATTTTGAAAAAAAAAAAGACAATCAGTATGGGAAAAGTAGCCATTCAAAGTTGAAAATTTCCATTTCTTGTTTAGGCAATGAAGTCCACAGTGTTGATCCAAATCTTGCGAAACTTGCAAAGATTATTTGATTCATCAAGGGATTAAACTCTATTAAAAGTAAAGAAAATCTAGTAAACCGTTCAGGAAAAGCAGCCATTTGATGACTTAGTATCGTTTACTGAACAAAGTCTACATTATTAGTCACATTTCTTTGAACTTTGATAGTTTTGTGTTTTTTTGTCTTTTTTCTTTTTGCATCATGAATTCATATGTATGCTAGCAAAAAAGCAAAATCACTGCCAGGCCAGTAGAGCGATTTCAGGCCCTCAAGGGCCTCTAGTTCATTGTTTTTATGGCCAGAATATGCAATAATCATGCTCATTTGTGCCATTTTTGAGGTTGTCTGCATATGTTAGAAATTTGGAAGGGTCTAAAATTTGTTGTTTAGAAAATGATAAAGGCAAATCGATAAATGAACATTTTCTTGGTAGGAAATACCCAAATACATGTGCATGTATCGCTATTTAACTCTTTACCAAACGACAAATTTTTGGACTGGACCAAATTCAAAGCATCTGCAGACAACAAATTAAATCTTGTTAATATGATGATTTCTGACTTTGATAGGGTAGACAAGATGTCTGTTTGTAAAACAGTCATGGCCCCCTACTGCCACATTGATACAGGAAGTGGCACAGTTCATAAACTGATATCAAAAGAATTGATTGGGAAATATCGATGTCATCTTTTTGATTTATAGCCCACTTCAATTGTTTAACGTGATAATCTGTCAACAGTTCGCATAATTATACACACAGCCGTGTGTATACATACAAGATTGTAAACAGTCGCCGATACACAGACTGGGTTATTGATTTTCTTTTTGGCACGGGCGTTCGACTTCCGCTTTTTTCCAGTCGACTTCGATGCTTACTACGTCTCCGATAATACATGAATAAAATGTTGGAGCCACAAGTTGAGCCACATATGATGATTTTTGAGACACTTTAATTTTTTTTTAGCAAATGGCTCAAGTGGCAAACGGCAGCGCGGGCCCTGAATCATCTGGTGGTCACTGTGACCTTGACCTTTCACGGATTAACCTTAAAATCTATAGGGGTCATTTACACTCCAAGATGAATATCTGTACAGAATTTGAAGGACCTAGGTCAATTCTGTGTGTAGTTATCATCTGGACAAGGTTTGGTCTATATATCATTAAGTTGAAGGCCACTGTGACCTTGACCTTTGATGGATTAATCTCAAAATCGATAGGGATCATTTACACTCTGAGATGAATATCTGTACAGAATTTGAAGAACCTATGTCAATTCTGTGTCTAGTTATCATCTGGACAAGGTTTGGTCTATATATCATTAAGTTGAAGGCCACTGTGACCTTGACCTTTGATGGATTAATCTCAAAATCAATAGGGATCATCTGCACTCCGAGACAAATGTCTGTGCCAAATTTGACGAACCTGGGTCAATTCTGTGTCTAGTTATCATCTGGACAAGGTTTGGTCTATATATCAACATGTTGACGGTCACTGTGACCTTGACCTTTGACCGATTGACCTCAAAATCAATAGGGATCATCTACACTCAGAGACACATGTCTGTGCCAAATTTGACGAACCTAGGTCAATTCTGTGTCTAGTTATCATCCAGACAAGGTTTGGTCTATATATCAACATGTTGACGGTCACTGTGACCTTGACCTTTGACCGATTGACCTCAAAATCAATAGGGATCATCTACACTCCAAGATAAATGTCTGTGCCAAATTTGACAAACCTTTGAGGGCTGTTCGATATGTAATGTGTATTTTGTACCACAGCGCGATAACACTTTGCACGATTTCGTGGATGATGATACGCTTGAATAGCTCTATTCAATACCTTTCCAACAGTATAAACACGAGCCTTCAGCTCCTCATAGTTTTAAACTTATAGTCATTTCAATAGAGCCAGTCATTGACCACTGTTGTAAAAATGGTTGGGAAACGGATTAAGAATATTGAAGAAATTAGAGCTTATATAAAAGCTCGCACAAAACTCGGTCATTCGGTAATGCAGATTTTTACTGAATTGGGGGAAGTTTATGGGTCTGATAAGGTATCTGATGAGACAGTTCGTAGTTGGAGAAAGAAATTTCTGACTGGCACAGAGTCCGTCAAAGATGCAGCAAAATCTGGCCGACCTGTGACTGTAACAGGCAAGGAAAATGTCTCAAAAGTCAGGGAAATAATTGAAAGTGATGGCAGATACACGATTCGTGATATTGCCAACGCTGTTGGCATATCGCTATCGCGGGTGCATTTCATTTTGAAGCGTATTTTGAAAGTACGAAAGATTTCTGCCAGATGGATACCTCATATATTGACAGATGACCAAAAACGGGTACGAGTACAAACCGCTAAGCAATTGCTCAAAATGTTTCCCAAATTCAATCAAAGACAATTTGCAAACATTGTTACTGGTGACAAAACATGGGTTCACTATTTCGAACCAGTAAGAAAAATTGGAAACAAAATATGGCTAACTAAACACGGTAGAAGGCCTGTAGTTGCCAAAAGAAGCACAAGCACAAAGAAGGTTCTTTATTGCATATTCTTCTCATATGATGGTATAGCCATACAAATTCCAGTGCCGAAGGGCAAAAGTGTTACAGGTCGGTATTACCGAGATGTTATACTAAAAAAGGTCAAGAAATATTATCTTAAACGACGCCGTGTCAGGATTTAGGCATGTTCGTCTACTTCATGATAATGCTCCATCACATACATCTGAGCTTGTGAAGCAATTTTTGAAGTCGGAGAAGGTTACCGTCTTGCCACACCCACCATACTCTCCAGATCTAGCCCCATGCGACTTTTTCCTTTTTCCAAAACTTAAAAAGTTCTTATCTGGTCATCGTTACAAGTCCCAACAAGCCCTTGGCTCAGCCATCAGTCAGTGCCTCAGAGGTCTACCTAAATCAGCGTACTGTGACGCATTTCAGAAATGGATTCAGAGATTGAAATTATGTATTTCAAACCGCGGAGAATACTTTGAAGGGATGTAATGTTCATTTCACTATTTGAGTCGAAAGCTTTTGAGATATCGTACAATATACATTACATATCAAACAACCCTCGTTGGTCAATTCTGTGTCTAGGTATCATCCGGACAAGGTTTGGTCTATATATCAACATGTTGACGGTCACTGTGACCTTGACCTTTGACCGATTGACCTCAAAATCAATAGGGATCATATGCACTCCAAGACCGACCGACCGACTGACCGACCGACCAACAGACAGACCGACATGTGCAAAGCAATATACCCCCACTTCGTTGAAGGGGGACATAAAAATATTGTTTTCTATAGGCTTCTTTCTCAGGGTCTTTAAAAGTCGGGATTGTGTGGTAAAGAGTTAAGGTTTCTTTTATCAGAATATTCTGGATTTTTGGACCAAGTAGATCTAAGCTTTGGCTGCATGTTGGTCTGAAAATGACTTCCTTACAATATCTGGAAATAAAATCAAACACATTGTTTACCCCTTTACATGCTAGGTATATCTGCTCTTTTCAAAAAAAAAAGGAAATGTGTTTGTATTATGTGAAAAGATGTACGTAGGTCAAGGTCAAGGTCATACTTAAGATTTCAAAGTCAAGGTCACATTTGATACCATACATTTACCACCAGTTACATCTTAGAGGGGGAAAATTTTTTGTATGATTAGGTATACCATTGTTTGTAAGAAAATTTTAGAAGGCATCTAAAAGAAATTAGCATGTTTAGGTTTTTTTTACAAAATACAGGTATTACTAACAATTTTTATTGCGAGGTTGTTTTTTTTTTGTTTCAGCCAAGTTCAGGGTATTATCTACATGTTTGCCATGCAATATTTGACCAAACCATTACCAGAATTTGAGAAGGAACTGGGGACGGGATGTCACACATCGGAAGGAAATAGCACTGCCATTTTTACACCAGAAGATTGGACTTGTAAGAAATTTACATGCATGTGAAACTCATTACCTCATTATGAAACAACAAAATTTTGGACTCAACCAAATTGAAAGCTTCTGCAGAAGACATTAATGTAGCTCAAATGATGATTTCTGTCTTTGATAGAGTCCTTTTCCTATAATGGTTTTCAAAAGCCGGTAAAGCCTTCTTCTTAAGGGTCAGTAAAACTCAGGATTGTGTTGTTACCCCCTGACACAAATTTGAAGCAAACAACTCTGAAAATATCCTTGTAGAATAGGGATAATCAGGGTTTAATCCTTTACCAAACGACATAATTATATACATGTCCAAATTGATAGCATTTGCAGAAAAGAAAATAGATGTGACTAAAAAACTGAAAATTGTTTTTGAAAAGATAGACAGCATTGTTGGAAAAGAAGAAAATGCTGGATACCAGCATTTCCTCTATTTCCTACAATGTTTCCAAAAGGGTACTTCATCAGGGTTGTTAAAACTTTGGATTGTATGGTAGAGGGTTAATATAATTTTATTACATATACAAGTTAGAATACTGTAGCCAAAGAAGACATTCCTCAGTTCATTTCTCCTTTTGTCACAGTTTTTGTCACAGTGATCTACTGCAAAATTCACCAAGTCATCAGCAGGAGGTGCATGTTGATTTGTACTTTTGCAGAAAATAGTATAAAATAGAAAATACTTGAAAATACTTTTGTAGAAAATACATTCTAGCCCTTACAGTGCTAAAAGTAACTTTAGACAGTATTGCATTTTTTGTGATCAACATATTATGATTTTCTGGCAAAAGTGGGATTGGAAATTGCAACAATTGTTTTTTTTCTGCTGTCAGACTTCAGAACAGTTGTACACGACAGAATTTTAGACTGGTCAAAACTGAAAGCATGTGCAGACCATAATTAAAGCAATACTGCAATAATGGGTTAGAAAAGGTGAAAAAATCTGTGGGAAAAGGAGAATTTTCTCCTTTTCCCACGGTGTTTTCAAAACCTTTTTTTTCATAGGATTGTTTAAATATGGGATTGTATGGTAGATTTAATCTTTTTACAACAAAATCCCTGAGTCTCTTATCGGGCTGTAAAACCACCATTTTCTCCTTTTCCCACAATGTTTTTACCCTTTCTTATACACATAATATCATTTGTGCCTCTTTCTATTTGTCATCTGCAAAAGCTTTCAATTTGGGTCAGTCTCATATTTTGTCATGTGGTACAGAAATAAAGTTTTGTCATTCTGACTTTCTGTATATTTCTGTATTGAGCTTTATATATGCCTCTGAATCTTGTTAACTCTTTACCATACAATCCCGACTTTTAACGACCCTGAGAAAGAAGCCTTTTGAAAACATTGTGGGAAAAGGAGAAATGCTAGTAACCAGCATTTTCTCCTTTTCCCACTATGTTTTCCACCCTTCCCAATACAAATTTCCAGTCACTTTTATTTTGTCGTCTGCAAATGCTTTGAATTTGGACCAGTCTAAAATTTTGTCGTTTGGTAAAGAGTTAACTCGTTACCAACAGCAAATTTTTAGTCTTGTCCAAACTCAAAGTATTTGCAGACAACAAATTTGCCATGGTTCAAATGACAGAATTTGTCTTTGAAAGGGTAGAAAACATTGTGGGAAAAGCAGAAAATGCTGGTTACCAGTATTTTCTGCTTTTCCCACAGTATTTTCCAAGGCCTTCCACCTCAGGGTCGTTAAGATTGTGACTGAGTGGTAAGTGGTTAACCTGTTTTGTTATCTTGTTTCAGACTCAAACTTGTACATCTTTAACACTGTATCAGCAGCAGCTGTAATACTACTACTACTGTTCTTTCATGCTGATTACAAAAGATTAAGAAGAGAAAAAGAAGCGAAAAAAGACCAACACGTAAATGGAAATATCTCTGCTCCCAACATAGACAATATAGCTCCAAATATCAAAATGGCTGTCATTTCCTCTACCACTCTCCAGAACTAATTGATCAAGAATTCCAGTAGTTTTGTCCGTCTATGGTGATTTTAACTCTTTACCACATAGTTCTGAGATTTAATGACACTGAGAAAGAAGCCTTTTGAAAACACTGTGGGAAAGGGAGAAAATGATGGTTACCAGCGTTTTCTCCTTTGCCCACAAAGTTTTCAGATCCATCAAAGACAATTTTCATCATTTAAGCCACATATAAATTGTTGTCTGCAAATGCTTTCAATTTGAACAAGTCTACATTTTTGTTGTGTGGTAAAGAGTTAAGGCACCATGTTACCGGTAATTCTGTATTTCACAACAAAATTTAAAAACACAAGTGAAAATCGGGCTCAAATGACTAGATTTTTCTTTGAATTGGTCAAAAACATTATGGAGAAAAGAAGAAAATACTTATAATCAGCATTTTCTTCACCTCTAACTATGTTTATAAAAGCTTTCTTCTTCAGCTGTCATAAAAACACAAGATTACCGGTTTTGCCAAACAACAAAATTTTAGACTGGACAGAATTCAAAATTGGCGCAAATCAGCTGAAAATCTCTGACTGGGGTAAAAAGCATTGTAGGTAAAGGAGAATAGTATTTTTATCTTTTCCCACAATTTTTCAAAAGGTTTTTTTCTTTAGTGTTGTCAAAACTGTGTTTTGTTTTTTTTCTTCTGGTAGAGAATTAAAGAACCATTCTGATTGTTTTAAGCATTTGCAACTTTTCTCATGATGTTTTCAGAGTCGTCCACTGCAGGGACAAACCAAGCCTGATGAACCGTTTACCACACAATCCCAAGCTTTAACAACTCAATAAAAGAGGACCTTGAAAACATTGTTGAAAAAGGAGAAAATGCTGGTAACCAGCATTTTCTCCTTTTCAAACAATGTTTTCTGCCCTTCCAAAAACTAATTTTAAATTTTTAGGCATATTTAGTTTGTCATCTGCAAATGCTTTCAATTTTTGGACAAGTCTGAAATTCTTTTGTGTAGTACAGAACTAAATGTGGGGGAAAAAGAAGTTAAATCTCACTATGATCAACTGTGTTAAAACTTGCATGTAGATGTTTCTTTTAGATTCTATTTACAACTGATTCAAGGGGAAAAAAACACACTTTGTTCATGTTTTCTGTTTTTTCTATCACACAAAACATTTAACAAGAAATTGACAGACATGTTTTTCATATTTTTTCTTTCTACACACTGTTTTCATCAAACATATCAAATCAGATTTTGAGTTTCACCTAAAAATTATGCATCTTCTTAATTAAAAAGAAACTGAAAGAAAAAAACACAAGTTGTTACTAACTGTTGGGGAACCAAACTACTGATAAATTATTAGGGTGATATTTGATTAGTAAACAGGGCCCAATTTCAAAAAAGAATTAAGTCTCTTATTTTGCTCAAATCCAATAATTGACTCGTTTTCAGACTTAAGTTGAGTTTGCTATTTGAGACGCATTTCATGAATAATAACAGACTTAAGTAACATTCTCAAATCCTGAGCTGAACCAACTTTTCAGACTCAACTTAGCAAAATAATGGCCTTAACTCAGTAAATAGACTTAAGTCCATTATTTTTCTGAGCTAGATGTGAAACCTTTGGTAACATGAGGATTTGACAATGTTATGAAAGTGTAATATTATTATGTTAGTGAAATATGTCTTAAATAAGATATTACATGTTGCACAGATATCTAGATTTATTTTTTTTTTTGAAAGGGAAAAAAACATAGTGGAAAAAGGAGAAAGTATTGGTTAGTAATCTTTCATACTTTTCCCACAATGTTTTTCAAAAGCTGTCTTCCTTTGGGATGTTAAAGCAAGATATTGTTTGGTATAGGGTTTATCACAGATGCACAAAAGATGATATAAGCATGCATGGGAAAATGTAATAATCACAACACTAATTTCACTTTACATAATTATAAATGCATATTAATCAGTATACTTGAACTACTTTTGGGGTTAATTTATGGGATTTATCGGAGTAAAAAACACATTGTAAGTACAGAATAAAATTTCTTTTTGTTAATGATTTTGAATACATGTACCTCCCTTATTTCTCATGTGATACCTAGTTTTCAGGCACACCTAGAAGTTTTGTAGGCCAGAAATGGCCCTCACCAGTTGCCTCATCTTTGGATCAGAAATAAAATGCAAAGGGCCTTAACTCTTTCACTACTAAATAAATAAATTGCATTTTCTCAATGGCTACAAATACAGTTCTGCTGCAAGATCAAGACAAGTTCATAATCTAGAATACAGCAGTGGACAGTGTAGATCAAAGATCAGACTGCACATTCTGTGCAGTCAGATCTTGATCTCTACTATCCACAAAAGCTTCTGGTGTCGTCCATGGTATGGAAAGAGTTAACTCTTTACCAAATGACACAATATTTAACTTGTCAAAAAGGAAGGGAATTGCAGACGACAAAAAAATTGTGGCTCTAATGACCAAATTTGTCTTTGGAATAATAGAAGACATTGTGGGAAATCATCTTTTAAAATTTAGAAAAATACATTGTATTTGTAATAAACAGTTTATCTCTTTACCTAGCAACAAAATTGTAGATTTGTCCAAATTGAAAGAATTTGCAGACAACAATTTAATTGTGGCTCAAATGACAGGATTTGTCTTTGATAGGGTAGAAAACATTGTGGGAAAAGGAGAAATGCTGGTTACTAGCATTTTCACATTTTTCCCGCTATGTTTTTGAAAGCATTCTTCCTCGGGTTGTTAAAACTTGCAATTGGGACAGTGTGGTAAAGAGTTCACTTTTGTAATAGTTGACCAGTCACAATATAAATATGAGGTGTACAAGTTGTTATGGTAGGAATACTTCCATCAAGGCAGGAGACTGTTGGAACAGCAGAGTGTTGACAGACAGACAGACAGACAGACTCCAATGTACCCCAAACCATCCTGTGTTTCAAACACCCCAAGGAAAAGACGCTCTTAAAAACATTGTGGGAAAGAAGAAAATGCAATTAACCAGTGTTTTCTCCTACTATTTTTCATCCCCCCACCACACCATATCTCATGATTTGATTTACGTTTAATTTTTCGTCTGCAAAATTTATGCTTTTTATTATGGCAAGTCGAGAATGTTGTCACAGGGAGATGAATAAAGTGATATAACTGGCAGGAGGTAGATACTTTATGTTACATTGTTCTATCTAATCAATACTTTACCAAACCACCCCAAGTTTTAACGACCTTGAGAAAGAAGCCTCAAGAAAACATTGTGGGAAAAGGAGAAAATGCTGGTAACTAGCATTTTCTCCTTTTCCCACAATGTTTTCTACCCTATCAAAGACAAATCTCTCCTTTGAGCCACTTTGAAAAAGTTGTCTGCAAATGCTTTCAATTTGGACAAGTCTGCATTTTTGTCATGTGATAAGAGATAAACTGTGCATTGCAAATGCAATGTGCGGAATTTTTCTAAATTTGAAAAGATGCAGAATGCCTCAAAGGCAATATTTAATAAAGGTAAGAGAAGGATAGTTTTGTAGCCCCTTTACTATACAACCCCAACTTTGTATGACTCTTGACAGGGAAAATTTTTGAAAACAATGTGGAAAAAGGAGAAAATGCTGGTAACCAGCATTTTCTCCTATTCCCACAATGTTTTCTATGCTGTCAAGACAAATCCAAAACCTATTATTTGAGCTACATTTTAATTGTCTGCAAGTGCTTTTAATTTGGTCAAGTCTAAAGTTTTGTCTTAGGGTAAAGAGCTAATGCATGTAATTTGTGACAAGGTTTTGCTAAGAGACACAGTCATGAGTCCATAAATAGATCAATGTGTCATGCATAATTTACAAGTTTTTCAAAGAAATTTTAACCTTTTATATGGCCAGCTAATTCTGAATCTTCCAAAGTACAAGCAACATAAAGGAGAAAAAGAAATTCATGGAAATTGTTTTGGGAAAAGGAGAAAATGCTTGTAGATCTAATACGCAATTGCTGTATTAAATTTACTTTAATTAGTGTTTTCAGAAACTGTTTGATGAAATTCTGAAATAGTGGATTAATAACCATTTTTCAAGCAATTTCTGGATTAAACAATCCAAAGGATAACATTTGGTGAAAAGGAGGAAACATTTGTAACTAGGGTTTTCTCCTTTCCCACAATTAATGTTTATATCCTTTCAAACACATCATGTAAGCCACAATTGCTATCAGTTTGGTCTAGTCTTGAATTTTGTCATCTGGTCAAGAGTTAGAAAACAGAATCAATGTTTGTGCAACCTGAAACACCATACGAATAAACAAAATATTACACCTTGTACACAACATTTTTCCTCTTCCAGCAGAATGCCTCAGAAAAATTTTATTCAAAAGGGAAAATGCACGTTACATGCAAGTTTTCTTTTTATCACAAAAGTTTAACAAGTATTCATGTATTTTTTCATTGAAATTGTCTGAGGAGTTAATGTATTAATCCTTTATCAAAATTTTAGATCACAAGTTTTAAAAGGACGGTAAGAGGAGAGCTTTTGAAAACATTTTTGGAAATGAAGAAAATGCTGGTAACCAGAAAATGTCATCAGTTCTTTCATATACAAATTCTGTCATTTGAGATCCAATAAATCTAACATCTGCAAATACTTTCAAAATGGACAAGTTTAAAATTTTGTCTTGTATGAGTAATGGTAAGTCTTCAAGAAGATTTTCATTAACTCTTCAACGAACGACAAAATTTTACACTTGACCAATTCGATTCAAGCATTTGCAGACTACAAATTCAGTGCACCTCAAAAGATTATTTCTGTCTTTGAACAGGTAGAAAACACTGTGGGAAAAACAAGAAAATGCTGGTTACCAACAATTGCTTCTTTTCCCACTATCTTTTCCAAAGTTTTCTACACTGAGGTTGTTAAACTTTTGATTCATTGTGTGGTAAGAGGTTAATTCATAGAATGAAAGATATTAAATCTGTGGTTGCTTTGCGGTTAGTGAAGAAAAAAGATCAGAGTAGACAGAATATTAGCCCGCACTCACACCTACTATGGCATTTTGTGAGATATTCTATTGGCTATGAAAATGAATTTTCTTTAAAAACCATAGTAAATGGTTCTTCATTTGCATTTATTTAGCAATTTATGGCCTAACTCTTTACCAGATGACAAAATATTAGACTTGCCCATATTGAGAGCATTCGCAATTTAAAAAAAGCAAAGTAAAATTAATGTAGCTCTTATTATGGAAATTGTACATAAAACAATAGAAAAAACTGTGGAAATAGGAGGAAAATATTGTATTTCATGCTTTCCGGTAGGTTATCGAGAAATATGGTTGAAATATTTTGCAATATTTCATGGTTTCGACCAGTGAAAATACCAATTTTTATATTCTAACTCTTCAATTGAAGGTGGAAACAGTTGTTCCAGCGCACAAGTTACCTAGGTAAAATGCGCGTGCTTCACAACCCAATGAAAATATGACGTAATTCACCTTACATTTCTCGCGCTTGACGTAATATTGTAATGCGTTGCTATGCGGAGGGGGTACACCACGGGGAATAATTGAAAACAACTGTACTTGATTAAGTTCCCCCCAGAAAGGGTTAAAAGCATGAAATAAATAGAATATTTGAGGTTTTTTCTGGTGAAAGATCAAAATTTCTTTCATCTCGTGAACATCATCGATAATATTTTCACTCATGGCTGCACCACTCGTGAAAATATTACCAATGATGTTCATTCGATGAAATAATTTTTGATCTTTCACTGTAAAAAACAAATATCCTCTATGTATTTACTCTTCATTCCACTCCTTCTTCTTTTGCAGCATACAAACCAAAAATCATTTGGAAAAAGAGTGAACACTTTACCAAATGACAGTTTTAGACTGATCCAAAATTGGGTATTTGTAGACAATAAATTTAATGTTGTTCAAATGGAAAGATTTGTATTATTTGGTTACCAGCATTTTCTCCTTTCCCCACAATGTTTTCAAAAGCCTGTTTCTGGGTTCGTTAAGTCGGAATTGTTTGGTAAAGAGTTAATTATTTAATAGCCCTTTAAATCAATGTCATTGTCAGGTCTGAAACAACCATACTTGTATAATTTTTCTGCAACAAAGGACATTTTGGTCATACTTTAACCCATTACTACCCAACCCTGAGTTTTAACAACCCTGAAAAAACAGGCCTTCAAAAACGTTGTGGGAAAAGGAGAAAATGCTGGTTACCATCCTTGTCGCCTTTTTCCCCAAATGTTTTCTTCCCCATCAAAGTCAGAAATCATCATGTTAGCTACTTTTAATCTGTTGTCTACAAATGCTTTCATTTTGTTTCAATCAAAAATTTTGTTGTTCAGCAAAGAGTTAACATTGGGTAGGGGACAATATTCATAAAAGATCAGACTGAATGATAAGTGCAATCTGATCTTGATCCAGCCAATCAGCAAAAGCTGTGGTGTTAAAAGGGTTAATTGCCAATGAAGAAAGACAGGTCAGTGGTCAAAAAAATAACCTTCATTAATATACATAATAGTGACAGTGCATTAACATAACCCCATAATTATAAGCTAGTCCATAAATAGATTATATACATGTACTATATAACTGTCAACTTCAACAGTTCCGAAACAACCCTTATATTTCCTTTAACAACATAACTTGCTTCTGCCATTAGTGAAGATCAAGATCAGACTTCACAGATATAATAGGCTGATCTGATTTTATGATAAACCCAGATTCAACAATAACACACAAACAGATATTTACAGCCGAGAAAAAAAGACTCAAATAAGTGAAATTCAAGCTTGAACTTGTCAATACTGCCTTGGTGAAGCAGACATTGTAGATCAAAGATTGGACTGCACATTTTCTTTGCAGTCTGATCTTGCTCTACACAAGCCACAAAAGCTGCTAATGTGACCTATAGCAGTGAAAGAATTAACCCTCTAGAAAACGATTTTGTGTTTTAAGGACCCTTAGGAATTAAGCTTTTATGAAAATTGTTGGAAAAAGAGAAAATGCTGGTAAACCAGCATTTTCTCCTTTTTCTACAATGTTTTCTAATTTCTCAAAGAAATCACACAGTTTAAGATACTTGTGCATTCAGTTTGTTGTCTGGAATGCTTTTAAATGTGGACAAGACTAAAACATTGCCATCTGGTCAAGAGTTAACCCGTTACCGAGCTACAAAATTTTAGACAGCTATATTTAAAGGGCTGGAAGATGACATGTTCAATGTGTCAAATTGTGGGATATGTATGTGAAGGAATAGAACACATTATGGGAAAAGGAAAAAAATGCTGGTAAACAGCATTTCCTCCTTATCCCATAGTGTTTTTAAAAAGAGTCTCTGTAAAATTCATTAAAACTCAGTATTGTGTGAAAAGGAGAACTATGTACTAAAACAAGCCCTATAGCTAGTATAAATGACCACAGGAAACAAGGCTTTTGAAAACATTGCCTAAAAACATTTTAAAACATTTGTAGCGTTTGTGGCGTGTGTAGATCAAGATCAGACTGCAAAGAAAAGGTTTTTAAAAACTTTGCGTAAAAAAGAGTAAAATTCTTGCAACCTTCAGGTTTTTCTTTTCCCACAAAATTTTCTACCCTTTTCAAGGCAAATTCAAACTTTATGGCCACAATAAAATTGTTATTGGCAATTCATGCTTTCAATTTGGACAAATCTAAATGTTTGTCATTTAGGTTAACCCTTTGCCAAACTATACTACCTTGGACTTTTCTAAATTCAAACTAATTACAGACAGAAAATAACTGTGGCGTTAACGGTAGAAATTGTTTTTGCAAGGGTTCTGAAAACATTGTGGAAAAAGGAGAAAATGCTGGTTACCAGCATTTTCTCCTTTTCCCACTATGTTTTTTTAAAAGGCTTTTTTGCCAGGGTTGTTAAAACACTTGATTGTGTGGTAAAGAGTTAATAAAAAGCACAAGGTTTGGGATGGTGTGAGAGATGAATCAAAAAGGAAAAAACCATCAATCATCACAAGGTTAGAATACATTGACATCTTAGTAGACTGGTTCGTGGGACATTTTGTGGTTAGATGGGATAGCTAAAACAGACCAGGTAAAATTCTTTTAATTTCCTATTTAATCGTTTACCACACAGTCCCAAGTATGAGCAACCCTCAGCAAAAAGGCTAAGGAAAATATGATGGGGAAATGGAGAAAATGCTGGTCACCAACATTTTCTCCTTTTCCCACAATTTTTTCTACACTGTGATAGAACTTATGCTCATTTGTACCAATTTTGATATTGTCGTCTGCAGATGTTTTAAATTCTGAGAAGTCTAAAGTTTGTCCTTTGGGAATGGGTTAATTCTTTACAAAAGGCAAAATTACTGACTGGTCCAAATTGAAGACCTTTACAGATGATTAAGTAAATGTTGCACAAATTAAGGAATTTTTCTATGAAATGGTAAAATTGTTGAAAAAGAAAATGCTGGTAACGAGCATTTTCACCTTTTCCCACAATGTTTTCAAAAGTACTTTTCGTTGTGGTCGTTAAAACTCAGGATTTTGTGGCAAAGGGTTAAATCATCACCAGACAACAAAGTTTTAGACTAGGCAAGGCCTAATTGAAAGCATCTGCAGAGGAAGATAAATGTGGCACAAAATGGTGGAACATGTCTTTGGTAGAAAAGAAAACTTTGTGGAACAAGGATAAAATGGTGATTCCCACCTTATTTTGTCCAGGCCTTGTCTTCTCTTCCCATGGTTTTAACCCTTTACCACACAACAAAATTTTAGCCTTGTCCAAATCAAAAGCATTTGCAGATGAAAATTTCAATGTGGCTCAAGTGATACAATTTTCTTTGATAGGGTAGAAAACATAGTGGAAAAAGGAGAAAATGCTGGTTTCTTTCCCATGGTTGTTAAAAGTCAGCTTTGTGTGGTAAAGGGTTTCTTTTTCTCAGGGTTGTTAAAACATGGGAATATTTGGTAAAGGGTTAATAAAACTCAGTGTATTTTGATCAGGCCTGACTTTGACCTCTGCTTACTGTAATTTCATATTGAATAAAACACATCAGGTAAATTTGTTTTACTCATTCAAACAGATGCCTCTTACATCACAATGTTTTCCATATTCAAGTAACAATTTTAGCAATATTGTATCTATTTGTTTTGTTTTCTTAAGCTTTAACCCTTCACTACACAATCCTGAGCCATAGTGGTCCTGAGAAAGAAAGCTTTTGAAAACATTGTGGGTAAAGGAGAAAATGCTGGTAACCAGCATTTTCTCCTTTTCCACAATGTTTTCTGGTCTTTCAAAACCAAATACTAGTACATGTAATTCCTGCCACAATAAAATTGTTGTATGCAGATTCTTTCAATTTAAAAAAGAGAAAAGTTTTTCAATACGTGAAGAGCTAAGCAATTTCTTACAAATTACTAGTTCCATATATGATATATTTGCTTATGGACCTTGAAAATATAGGGACAAAAGGAAAATTTGCTCATGCTTTTTTTGTTCAACTGAAGGAAAACTTTTGTGCAGACTGCTTTTGGAAGCTTTGTCACTGAAGGAGACATTGTTGCTCCTTTTGCAACAATATTTTAACATGTATTAATGCATCAAACTTCAAATCCATCAACCCCTATCAAACAAATGAATGGTCTTACAGCCCTGAGAATGAAGGCCTTTGTTAACATTGTTAAAAAGGAAAAAATGCTATTTGCTTGCATTTTCTCCTTTTCCCATATATTTTCTATGATTTTGAAGATAGATTCCATCGCTTTAGTCCCATTAAATTGTTGTCTGCAAATACTTTCAGTTTTGATAAGTCTTCAAATTTTTTTGTAGTAAATAGTTATTTATCTGTATTTTAGAAAAAAGTACTCAAAGTTGTCTGCTGCATTTTTGTTCTAACCCTTTACCAACATTTTTTCCTTTTCCAAAATGTTTTCAAAAGATTTCTTTCTTAGGGTTCAGGTTGTTAAAACTTGGGATTGTGTGGTGCAGGGTAATGATGTAATGAGTTAGCACTACATAAATAATTATTTTTTTAACTCTTAAACACATGACAGAATCATAGACTTGTTCAAATTAAAAACATATACAGACAACAATTTAAATGTGGTTCAAATGATTGAATTTGTCTTCAATGGGGCAGAAAACATTGTGGGAAAAGGAGAAAATGCTGGTTGCCAGCATTTTCTCCTTTTCCCACAATGTTTTCAAAAGGCTTCTTCATCAGGGTCGTTAAAATTCAGGATTTTGTGGTGAAGGGTTGATAAGCATGTAAGTTTTTTGATTTATTTCTTCCATCAGCTCAGTACACTTTCTACAAATGTTACATAAAGACATTTTGATGTATTTGTTGTGAACAACTTTCAACCCTTATCCTGCTAGAAATAAGTGAAGTGATACTTTTAACCTTCTACCAAACAATCCCTAGTTGTAACGACCCTGAGGAAGAAGCCTTCTGAAAACATTGTGGGAAAAGGAGAAAATGCTGGTAACCAGCATTTTCTCCTTTTCCCACAATGTTTTCTACTCTTCCAAAGACTTAGTCAAGTTTCCATTTTTGAGTCATGTTTATTTTGTCGTCTGCAAATGCTTTCAATTTGGACAAATCTAAAATTTTGTTGTTTGGTAAAGAGTTAAGCTGATAAAACCCAAATTTTGCTATTTCAAATGTATTTATTTTGGAAAATATGGCAGTGAAGATCAAAGATCAGACTGCACATTCTGTGCAGTCTGATCTTGATCTACACTGTCCATAAAAGGTCAGAGTTGCACTTAGCAACCACAGGGTTAAAGCATTTTAACCTCTAAAGTACCTTTTTCAACTATAGCACAAAACATGCACTCTGTTCTTTAATCTAGTTTGGTATGGTTTGTATCAGAGTTCAACGCCATTTTAACAGCTTAGGTCATATCATGGCAGTCAGTGACGCACCCATGTGTGTCCTGGCTTTCTCAATCCAGTACTGACACAAATTTCTTTCCAAAGCCACTGACTACTTTTCTCACATGCAATCAGAGGTGAGAGGCGAAAAATCGCCACAAACTTCACTGCAACTGGGTATTGAACCCGCAACCACCAGGTCATGAGTCCGATACGCTAACCACTGAGCTACCCAGCCGGGCAATTTTTTATCTAAACTCTTCACTTTGCCAGAACACTATAGATGGAAGCAACACTGAAACTGCAATTATGGGGCCACGTTTATAGACTGAAAATGTCTATGAGATTTATTTGGCGCTCTAAGGGTTAGATAAAGGAGAACTTAGTATATAATGAGCAATTTCTTGTTTTTAACATTATTTCAATTATATCATGGCAACCAGTGCACCTATTCATGCTTTCCTGGAGTTTCTTTTACCAGTACTCCACACAATAATTTTTCCAATCCTCTACCTGCTTTTCCACATAACCATTACCGAAAGAATGTTCAGAGGTGAGAGAGGGGTGAATCTTTGTCACAATGACTATCATCAATCCTTGGAAATAAATGGCCAAGCAGGGGCTCGAACCTGAGCGACCTCCTGTTCTCAAGTCCTATACCCTATCGACTGAGCTACCAGGGGTCAGCTAAAGGGTCAATAACAATTTGGAAAATGCTGTAGAATATAGTAGCAATTTGGAACAACAAGCAATTATATGTTCTCATTTTCCCAATGTCAGATTATCACACCAGTCCTATACAGGGACATAAATAGTGTTATTTGCACATCAAGGTGTTTAAGTCAATATATTTGCCTGCAGGGCAAAAATTTTAGATATAGATTTAAATTTTTCATCATATAAATTTTACGCTTTATACAGTTTAAATTTTTTTATGTACTAATTAAATGAAATGGATATAATTATTCTGGCGGAAAGACCTTAACTCTTTACCAAACAATCCACAAGTTTTAATGACCTTGAAGTAAAAGCCTTTTGAAAACATTGTGGAAAAAGGAGAAAATGCTGGTAACCAGCATTTTCTCCTTTTCCTACAATGTTTTCTACCCTTCCCAAAACGAATTTCAATTTTTGAGTCACCTTTAATTTGTTGTCTGCAAATGCTTTCAATTTGGACCAGTCTAGAATTTTGTTGTGTTGTAAAGGGTTAACACTTTACCAAATGACAAAATTTTAGACTGGTCCAAATTGAAAGCACTTGCAGACGACAAAATAAACGTAAGTCAAAAATTGAAATTTGTTTCCAGCAGGGTAGAAAACATTGTAGGAAAAGGAGAAAATGCTGGCAACCAGCATTTTCTCCTTTTCCCACAATGTTTTCAAAAGCTTTCTCCTTCATGGGTGTTAAAAGTCATCATTGTGTGGTAAAGGGTTAACTCTTTACCATAAGATAAAATATCAGAGTTACCTGAAATTGCTATTGTAGCTAGTGTTGATCTAGGTCAAACTGAAGTCTGACACTGACCGCTCTGCTGGAATATCTTGAACATTAGCAACAAGGAAATACCAGTAATTTGTGTCGTTTTTTTTTTTGATACTGAAAAATTTGGATTTTGTTTATTTGGCACACTAGGGTTTTAGCTACAATTAATATCAATTATCAAAGCACACATGTAAGCAATGTGAAAAAAAAAAAATTAGAAATAGCTTCTTCTGAGCATTTTACAAGATATAAATACATGTGAGCCATGCTCTGTGAAAAGGGGGCTTAATGCATCTGCGAAAAGTATCGACCCAGGTCAGCCTGTGCAATCTGCGCAGGCTGACCTGGGCCGAAACTTTTCGCTATTGGTCAATTTTCTGTATGCCCAAGGACCAGTCTATTTCATGATAAGTCAGTTGTTAAAAAAAGTGGATATTATGGATCCATAAGTATGTGATGGCTTGCCTTGTACCATGGATCACGGACATGCATTAAGCCCCCTTTTGTCAGAGCATGGTTCATGTGTTTTGTATCAACCCTTATTCTGCTGAATAACTGAAATGAAACTTTCAAGCTGATAGTAAAACCCCAAATGTTGCTATTTCAAGGATATACTTCAGGGAAAAATATCGCTGTATCGGACAGTGTAGATCCAAGATCAGACTGCATATTCTGTCCAGTCTGATCTTGATCTATGCTTTTTGCAAAAGGTCAGCGAGTCATGCTTAGCAGTCTAAGGATTAAATAATGCAGTATTTTAATTACACCGAGGAATAATTATGGCTTTTGAAACCTTTGTGATAAAAGGAGAAAATGCTGGTTATCAGCATTTCGCTTATTTCCACATTTTTTTTCTACCCTTTCAAAGACTTTCCCAATTATTTATTGCTATGTTTGAGTTGTTTTCTTCAAGTTTCTGTAAACTGGAAAAGTTTAAAAAATTTTTGACTGTTGAAGATTTAAAAGATGTTGTTTTATATTACAGGAGAAGAAGATGAAATGTCAAATGGCATTTGCCCTTCTTCTAACATTCACTTTGACCACAGAGAATGAAGCAAATACTCTACCAAGGGAGACAACCTTGGCATCCAAGACCAAATCAAATTCCAGTAAGTAGGTTCATAAATTAACCCTTTACCAAACAACTAAGTTTTGGACTGGTCCAAAATGAAAGCATTTGCTGAGGACAAATTAAATTTGGCTCAAATGCTGAGATTTGTCTCTGAAAGGTTAGAAAACATTGTGGGAAATGGAGAAAATGCTGGTTACCAGCATTTTCTCCTTTTCCCACAATGTTTTCAAAAGCTGTCTTTCTCAGGGTCCTTAAAACTCGGGATTGTATGGTAAAGGGTTCACCCTTTACTTAACAATAACACTTTTAAACGACCCTGAACAAGTAGGCTTTCGGAAAAATTGTGGGAAAAGGAAACTGTGCTGGTAAGCAGCATTTTCTCCATTTCCCACATTGTTTCCTACCCTATCAAAGACAGATATCATCATTATTTTAGTAACATACAGTTTGTCTTCTG
The DNA here is from genome assembly GCA_946811185.2 of Hippopus hippopus. Taxonomy (NCBI): domain Eukaryota; kingdom Metazoa; phylum Mollusca; class Bivalvia; order Cardiida; family Cardiidae; genus Hippopus; species Hippopus hippopus. Next base: position 54,234,891 of record OX328106.1, on the reverse strand, counting down.
CAAATGCTTTCAATTTGGTCCAGTCCAAACTTTTGTCGTTTCATAAAGAGTTAACCAGGGATTGTAATTTGTCTGTACATGTATACTAGTTAATATTTAGATGAACTTTCACATTTATTTGGTACAAGGAATGTAATTAACTGACATTAACTTTTTGACTTCTTATAAAACAAAATTAATAGATAAAATTGATCTCAGATATGAACACTTTTTTCATATATATGCACCTAAAAGAGCTTTTCTAAACATGCATCTTTGTCCCATGAAAAATTCTAAGCAAGACTTTGGAAAAGTCAATGTAGTTTTGCAGACACTGAATCAAGAACAAGCTATCCATAAGCAGCTCAAACTTAGTTCTATACATTAAAAAATTCAGCCCAAAACCATTACTATCAACACCGAGCCCATAGCTCAGTGAGTAGCGTACAGGACTTAAGAACTGTTACAGGGGGTCGCTGGTTTGATCCCTATGCAGGAAAGCACTGACAGGTGCACTGGCCACCGTGATAGAACTGAAATAATGTTGAAAATGTCATTAAGTACCATGCAATCAATCAATCTAAAGACTTCTGCCTAAGGGTCATTAAAACTCAGGATTGTGTGGTAAAGTGTTAAGTACACGTCTGTGTATTCAAAAGCTCTGATATATTTGTCATATGGATGAAATTTAGAAGAACTTAAGGAAAATAACTAACCAGTGTGTTTCGATGTCAATCACTAACACAATGTACCAACTTTATATCTGTCAGACAGTTGTAAGTCCTACACACAAGCCGGTAAAGGTAATTACAAGCTACAGAGGCGACATTACACCAGCCAGGTCCTCAACTACTATATTAAACACATCAAGCTAGTGGAGCGAACATCGTTCTATAAATGTGAGCCGAGAGAGGAAAAGTATGGTATAGAGGAGAAAACTAATACTTGGTGGGTGGACAAGGGCTGTGAGGGGCTGTTTAGGATCATGGTCTGTCCTGATAATGTAGATAAGCCCCACCCACATCCAGGTTAGTGCCAAACAGTTTTAACCTTTAGGCTGCTATGCACGACTCAATGACCTTATGTGGACAGTGTAGATCAAGATCAGACTGCACAGAACCTGCAGTCTGATCTTGGATCTACACTGTCCAATAAGGAGATATTTTCCACCTGAAAGACATCTTTGAAATAGCAACATTTTGGTTTCATACTATCTGCTTGAAAGTTTCATTTCACTTATTTAGTAGGTTAAGGTTAAACACGCATTATTGCTTCTACTTGGTGATTGAAAATAAGGTACTACTTATGCTCAGTGAGACTATGGAATAGTACAGGAAATGTGGCAGGTTGTTAAGCCTTTCCCAAGCTAAAATTTAGGCTCTTTCAAATTAAGAAGAAATGCAGAAGACAAGTTCATAAAATTAAAACAAATGATCTTTAGTTCTCTCCAAAGGTAGCAAAATTTTGTGGATAAAGGAGAAAATGTTTATTACCAGCATTTTCTCCTTTTCCTACAATCTTTTTAAACGCTTACTCCATCAAGGACGTTAAAACTCGGGATTGTGCAATTAAGGGTTTATCTGAAATGGCAAAAAGGAGTAAAACCTTTCTTAGCTGACACCTCTATTTCACAAGCAACTTGTATTGAGCAAGCATAAAATGAGTTTGCAGAGTTCCCATATGTTAAAATCTACCTGTACTTGGCAAGTGCCCGTCTTGACTTTTGTACCACATAAGCTTGATTTTTTAATGACCCTGAGCAAAGAGCTTTTTGAAAACCTTGTGGGAAAAGGAGAAAATGCTGGTAACCAGCATTTTCTCCTTTTCCCACAAAGTTTTCTACCCTTCCAAAAACAAACCTCCATTTTTGAGTCACATTTATTTTGTCATCTGGAAATGCTTCCAATTTCATCTAGTCTAAGATTCTGTTTTTCTGTAAAGACTTAAGCAGATACATTTTGAGTAAACCCTTAGGCGCTCTCTAAATTCAAGATGGACTGTACTTTCATAATGTGTAAACCTATTTCTGGTTCTTCGCTCTATGATACATGCCAGCAGGATTTTGTGTCTATTCCAGAAAAAGTTCTAGAGTCTTCCAAAATGAAAGCATGTGCAGATGACAAATAAAATGTGGGTCAAATGAGGGATATTGCCTTTCAAAGGGTAGAAAACATTGTGAAAGTAAGAGAAATGCTGGTCACCAGCATTTTCTCCTTTTCCCACAATTTTTTCAGAAGGCCTTTGGGGGTCCTTTGTGGCTCAATGGTAAAGTGTAACCTGGAGAACCTCGGCTTGAGCTTCACTTAAAACAGTTGCTTCTTGGTGGGAGTGTCCTTGGCCAGGATACTTCAGAGCCCCAGTCTAGAATTGGTGAAACCCAGGACAGACATGATTATGTGATCTGTTGCCTTGATATGACTGAAATAATGTTAAAAGTGTTGATAAGCACCGTTCAATCAATCAATCAAATCAAATGTCCTTTACCATAGTGCTGTTAAAACATGGGGTCTTTCAGTAAATGGTTAACCAAGCAGAATATGCAGTCTGATCTTTATCTACTCTGTCTACATAGGTATCATATGTTGCTTTTGAATGCTATGAATTCATTACCCTTAGAACAGTAATTAAATGATAATACATGTATTCTTATTCTTACCACTGCATATACTTTTTGCATATTTCAGAGAATTGGCGAGGTACAGTCTATAGTGAATTACTATTGAATTTCAAAGCACCAGAACAACGGATAGACTGGACCCATTTCAATATGAAGGGAGTTGAGAATAGATTTGAGTACCATGTACAGGCCACTGCTAAAAACAAACCACAGTAGGCTGACTGTAGGATCTGTCTAAAAGTTCTTCCATCACATGACGAGCTTCTGATTCATCTGCAAAGAACGGCAGTTAAAGGACCAATATACCTACAAATAACCATTATACCTTATTCAAAAATTAACTGCAAAAAGGCATTCAGCACAATGAAAAATACACAGTTTCAAAATTAACCCATTACTAAACAGTTTTGTGTTTTTACAATGTTAACCCTTTGCCACAAGGAAAACAAGAGGGCCCTGATGGCCCTAAAGTCGCTCACCTGAGTCTTTTGACCAAACATGACCCATTTTCAATCTCTTTTGAGATATCATGACAAACAATCTACTAAGCTTTCATAATTATTGGACTGAAAATGCCTCTAGCATGTACACAAGCTTTTTTTAGAATTTCTCTCAGTGACCTACTTTTTAGCCGACCATAGCCAATTTTCCCAATGTAGATATCAAAACAATCTATCGCTCCTTTCCTTACAATGTTTTCAAAGTCTATCAGCTGTGTGGACAAAAAAGGTCATATCTTAAATGGCTATGGTAGAGCTTTTTAACAGATGACAAAATTTTAGCCAAATTGGAAGCATTTGCAGATAGCAATATAAATGTGGCTCAAATGATGGGATTTGACCTTGACACAAAACATAGAGGGAATTTACTGGCATTTTCTCCTTTTCCAACATTGTCTTTCATAAGCCTTTTTTCCTTCCTTGAAGTCGTTAAAACGCAGGATATTTTTGGTAATGGCTAAAAACAGAATATACAATCAGCAAAACTTATAAGCTGTAACTCTCCGTAGAACTATTTCTTTTGCATCACTGTCCAGAAAAGAGACGTTTCATTCGGTATGATTTTTACAGAATGATTGATTGTGTAAAAACATACCTCAGCCTAAGTCTGAAAAAATTTATGGACTTGTTCTCGTTAAAGGAGCTTATTTAGTATCCATTCACTAAACATTGAAAGTTGAAAAATCAAATTCTTGAAAACTTCATACTCGTTTTCTGGGATTATATCTTTGTGCAGAAAATAGTTTTCATGTTTTTTCTTATTGCTGACAAAATTTCAGTAATTTAAGCCTTTATTTTTAACCTTTTTTGGCTTGAAGACACCATGCATGTGCAACCTATGTCTTTTCCCTTTTTCAAAAAAGACATGCCTTCTGTTGGCAGAATCGAGAATCTTTTTATTACAATAAGTAAAACACCATTCAAACAAATAAACAAACGCATCAAACAAGTTGTTTTTTTCTGTCTTCTCCCTTAAAAATTGATCAGTGATCTCCCTGTAACCCTTTACCGCACAATGCCGACTTTTAACGACCCTGGGAAAGAAACCTTTCGAAAACATTGTGAGAAAAGGAGAAAATACTGGTAACCAGCATTTTCTCCCTTTCCCACAATGTTTTCTACCCTATCAAAGAAAAGTTGAACCATTTGAATCATATTGAAATTTTCATCTGCAAATGCTTTCAGTTTGAACATGGCTGAATTTTGTCGTCTGATAAAGGGTCAAAGTCATGCGTTTAACCCATAACCATGTATATAACTGGCCATTTCCTTCAGGACTGTATCTGTATATAAAGGAATCCACTGGTGGTAAAATAGAGAAAAGAAATTGACGGACATAAGCTCATGTAACCCGTTGACACACGATTCCTAATTTTTCTGTATCAGATTATTAGAGGCATAAAAAAAGCCTGTATTTTAAAATGTTTTGATTAAGAAGAAAATGCAAGTTAAAAAAAAAAAATTGACCCCGACGTGATTTGAACACGCAACCTTCTGATCTGGAGTCAGACGCGCTACCGTTGCGCCACGAGGTCTTCTCATTAAATTAGTAGAAAATTAATTGTCTATACTCTAAGCTACCTATTTTACCTAAGTCATGCAGAAGCTTGTTTTCTGAGAGATCGGGCAATATCAAAGCGTTCCAATAATCGAGATTTATAAAGATGTCTGCCAAATTTGAACTTCGCTGAGATACTTGTTTTGCATTTCAATACTTGCAGTTATACAATGTCAAAGAAGGTATTTTGTATCTGCTGACGGAGGCAAGACAGCACGTTGGCGAAACAGTATCATTGACTGCATGAACTACTTCTGTATTTTGACTAACTGGACGAAAACCCGACCTACAAGTTCTGACATGAATGAACTTGTTTGACGGTTTCCGCCGTACACACAACAGACTTTATGGAACACATTTATTTAGCATGAATACCTAACTGCATGACGCTATTAAAACAGTCCTAATTGGTAAGGGTTATTTGTAAGCATTTCATATATAGTGTTACATATTCCCGTTCGGTACAGTGCGTTTAGTTGTTACAACTGGTTGATTGTAAGAGTGAAGACGATAAAATTGACCTGGCGTCGAAATTTTAGCTGCTCTGATAGTAAGACAATTTGCAGGCATCACACTAGAAATTGCTCAGTTGGTGTAATGTATCTTTGGAAAGGTAGAACAGTTGATGAATAAAGAAGTAAATGTGGATTTTCTCCTTTTCCTACACTGTATCCACAAACCTTCTTCCTCTGGGGTCATACAAACATGGAATTGAGTTATAATGAATATCTCGCAAACCTGAAGCAAAATCATGGTGACATGAATCAAATATGTGGAGTGCATTGACTTCAAGTGCAATAAATAAAAAATAATCTTTCCTGTAAATATTTTCAAATTTTCAGTTAAAAACAGTATGAAATGGAGGGGTGACATGTTTCAGTTACAGACAAGTTCAGTAAATTGGACATATGAAGTAAATTGATCGGATGTTTTGGTAACTAAGCAAATATATGGAGTTTATGTATGTACTGTTATATGTTTCATACCTAATACATATCAACATGTTTTTGGTGAGAAAAAAAAAGATATAGTGATCAAAAGTTATTAATTCCAGGTATTTAGCCTTAAGTGGAGGAGTGTATACAGCATGAATGGGCAACATAACAAAAATATTTTTTCGGATAAAGATTGGAAATTGCAAATGAAAAAATAGACGTTTGAAGAAAACAAAGTCATGTATTGGGTGTGAAGAACGTAACTATACATAAATACTATATAATTGCCTTGTTACCCAAACATCAGACTTCCCGAAAGCTCATAAAAAATGTCAGACATTCAGTCTGACAAGGCCTGAAAATCTGTCAGACCGAAAGAAAATCTGTCAGACCGAATCAAATTTAACACAACAAATAAAAAACGTAAGAAAGAAAGGTAACAGTTATATCAGCTTTATGCGTTTAATGATATTAAACTATTTCTCCGCTCATTAAGACTTTCAAAAATCACTGAAATTTTTGTTCACTCTATTTATTCTCTGCTGAATGTCATTACTTGTCAGACCGAATCAAATTCAACAAAAGCAAAGATGGTGTGGCTTAGATTTTTCATGGTCGTCAACTGAGGATGCTCTAAAATTTGTGCATCCAAGAATAAATGTGTTTGTAATGCGAAGATGTTGGTCCATTCTTACTTTCTGGCCATAAAAATCCTGACAGTCTGTGCAGTGCATTTGCACCTTTTTCGAGTCATAAACCAACCATTCTCCTTGCTGCTTCTATTTCTCAGTAAATTTTCTCTCCGGTCTCTTTTTCTCATATTCTGTTTTCTTTTCAGCGCGCTTCTCTGACGTTAATTTTCTTTTTTACAGGGTTCAGCAATTTCGTAATATTTTAACGACGCCATTTTTGTCCGAAACGTTGCGATTACGTTTTCAGTGGCTCGGAATAAATGCCGGACAGTCGGACCAATCCGGCCTGAAAAATGGTCGGTCCTTGTCAAGATTCGTCGCCCGGTCATGTCCATCAGACCGACGTGTTTCGGGAAGTCTGAACATCCAATCGATTTACTCTCTAAGTCTGATTTACTGAACTCGTCTGTTACCGAAACATCTGTAAATCAAAATGGAGAGCTCTTGTTTACAAAACAATATTCAAAACCTTTTTGATATGAGCTATTTTTATTCAATTTTTAGCTGTCTTACTCAGCTTTCAGTGTTCTGCCATGGAAGAATTTTCCTCTGAACTCTATACCACACAGTCCTGAGTTTTAAAGACCCTGAGAAAGAAGCCTTACGAAAACATTGTGGGAATAGGAGAAAATGCTGGTAACCAGCATGTTCTCCTTTTCCGACGATGTTTTCAACCCTACCAAAGACAAATTCCTTCTTTTGAGCCACATTTGATTTGTGGTCTGCAAATGCTTTCAATTACATGAAAGATTTTCCCATTTATTTAGTAAAATGTCCCATGATCAAAGTGTACACAGGTGGGGCTTTGTCCCTTTGAAATTTTTTTGATAATTAGTCTTAGTTCATTTTGTCTCACTAATTTTGAAACTGTTCCATATTTCCTCAGGCCTATTGGACAATTGACCTCTCTCTGAATAATCTTTGACCAAACACTGAAGTTTTCATTTACTGAAACTATCTTAACCCTTAACCACATGACAAAAATATAGACTTATCCAAGTTGAATGCATTTGCTCAAATGACAGATTTTGTCTTTGATAGGATATGAAACATTATGGGGAAAAGGAGAAAATACTGGTTACCAGCTATTTCTCTTTTTCCCATAGGGTTTTTAAAAGGCTTCATTCTCAGGTCATTTAACCCTTTAGCACACAATGACGACTTTTAACACCCCTGATAGAGAAGGCTTTTGAAAACATTGTGGGAAAAGGAGAAAATGCTGGTTACCAGCATTTTCTCCTTTTCCCACAATGTTTTCTACCCTATCAAAGACAAGTTCCTTCATTCGATTCACATGTAAATTGTCATCTGCAAATGCTTTCAATTTGGACCAGTCTTAAATTTTGTCGTTTGGTAAAGAGTTAAACTCAGGATTGTGTGGTAACGGGTTAACTTTTTACCACATAACAAAATTTTAGACCATCCAAATGGACAAAAAACTTTGTTGAAAAAGGAGAAAATGCTGGTTACCAGTATTTCTCCTGTTCCCACGACGTTTTCAAAAGGCGTCTTTTTAGGGTTGATAAAACTCATAATAGCTTGGTGAAGAGTTAAACCTTTGTACTTGCTTCTAATGGAGGACAACTCCAATGTTATTTTTGCGTTCAATTCACAGTATATTTTAGGAGCAACTACATGTATATAGATGTAAAAATGTCTTTGGATAACCTTATACATGTATTAGCTGTTTGTTTAGAATCAACTCACAACAGAATTGGCAGATGCCTGACCTTATGTATACGCTTAACAATATGCTTTTTGAAGTACAAAGCTCAGTTCTCATCGTCATCAGGTTTTTCCTGGACTTTCTGGTGCGGGGGTCATTTGAACCCCTTCAAATTAATACAAGAAGGCACACTTATAAATGTTTGTGATCATTTAGAAAATTTGGGGTTCCATATTCAAAGAAACAGGGGTCACAGAAAATAGGAAATACTGTATTCATTGTCAAACTAGTAATAAAGGCAGCTAATCGGTGTCCATCATGCATTTTGTAAGATTTGTCAAGGCTACAGGTACAGGGAATGCTATAGGATAGATATAAAAGGCTATGAGTAAAAGTTACACCCAAAAAACATGTTAAAGAGCAAAATAAATGGGCTATCTAAGTCTAGGGATAAATACGCCCAAAATATTCCAATTTCAGAATAGCCTTTGCCTGAAAATTTAACAAAATAACAAACTGTACGGATCCAAGATAAGACTGCACATGCAGTCTGATTTTGTCATACACTGTCTGTAAGAGGTAGTCTGCTCTTGATTAACATTACTTTCAAAACATTTTAAGTTATTTGATAATTCATAGCTCTGAAGTGATTAATAACAATAGGGATATGATTGCTTATTGTCCCTGACCATCTGTTTTGTTTCATTTGGACCCCAAACTTTTGTACATGTCCACCAAAGTTAAATGTTTGCCTTCACTTTAAGTGGGTTTAATTATCCCCATATCATGAGAAAGTCTCAGAAAAACCTTAAGATTGGAACACACCCACTGATATGAACTTTAAACTTTGGGCTTGCTCTGTCTATGGAAATATATGACATGCACATAACATAACCTAGGTGGAGGGATAGTATAACATAGATATTGTACAATTAAATGGATAATTGTAATCTTTAACACTCTTTAACAGTATTCTGCAAAAGATAATTTGCAGAGGAGACAATGATCTCATAACTTTACAAATGTTAGATAAATTTTTAAAAATCTCACGGGGTCCACCAAAGCTTAATGGTTAACCCTTTGCAAAGTAATCCCATGTTTTCACAACCCTGATCCAATGAGCTTTTCAAAACATTGTCGGAAAAGAAAATACTGATATTAAACCAGTATTTTCTCCTTTTCTCACAATTTTTTCTACCCTTTTACAAAAATCATTTGAGCCTCATTAGATTAGTTATGTACAAATGAGCCATGCTCTGTGAAAAGGGGGCTTAATGCATCTGCGAAAAGTATCGACCCAGGTCAGCCTGCGCAGTCCGCGCAGGCTGACCTGGGCGGAAACTTTTCGCTATTGGTCAATTTTCTGTTTGTCAAAGGACCAATCTATCTCATGATTAAGTCGGTTATTCAAAAAAATGGCTCCTATGGATCCATAATTATGTGATGACTTGGGCTAGTATCGTGTATAACGGAGATGCATTAAGCTCCCTTTTGCCAGAGCACGGCTCAAATATTTTTGGCATGCACAAGATTTTGTCATCGTGTAACATTTTTTGGAGAGCAAGAGTTTGAAATATAATCAGAAAATCCTGAGATTGATTCCGGTTGTAGGGGTGGTGTCATAGAAGTATCCTTTTGCAAGGCACTACAGAGGCCCAGAATAGAACTAAGGCGTGAAAAATGTGAGCTGTTGCTATGATGTAAATGTCAGATATACTGTTGAAAGCAGCACGAATACCATTCAAATAATCAAAATTATCTGTGCTCCATAAGGGAATGCTTTCCACTGTTAGGAATGAATGAACATTTCTTTTTAGGGTGTATCTTTTCTTAGTCAGTCCTTTTGCATGACAAGCCATCAAGTTATGGTCATAGCCCTGTCACTGTCTGCGTTGTCGTTGTGGTGCAAAAACTACTGAAGATATTTACTTCAAACTTGGACAAGTTATAAACTGTCAAAAGGGGGACCTATACAACAAGCTTTGGTAACCATCAAAGTATTTTTGACATAGTTATGTCCCTTTTTTGACTTACAATTTTCACTGAAAACCAAGCAACTGAAGCCGAGTGTTGGTGCCGCAAGCGGTGCTTTTGTATGTTGTATTCTCTTAACCCTTTACCAGACAATCCCTGGTTTTCACGACCCTGAGGAAGAGGCCTTTTGAAAACATTGTGGGAAAAGGAGAAAATGCTGGTAACCAGCATTTTCTCCTTTTTATACGCCCGTCGAAGACGGGATGTATTATGGGATCACCCATGGCAAACGGGCGGGCGGCGTCCAGTTCTTTGTCCGGAGCATAACTTTGTCATCTCCAGTCCGATTGACTTGAAACTTGGCATGTGTGTTTGTTGCAATTATACGGAGTGCAGTGCAAAAGAACCATAACTCTACCTGGTGCTGTCTTTGAGTTATTTCCCTTTGATCGTCATTTTTACAGCATTTTCTGCTTGTCAGGAGCATAACTTTGTCATCTCCGGTCTGATTGACTTGAAACTTGGCATGTGTGTTTGTTGCAATAATACGGAGTGCAGTGCAAAAGAACCATAACTCTACCTGGTGCTGTCTTTGAGTTATTTCCCTTTGATCGTCTTTTTTACAGCATTTTTTGCTTGTTCAGAGCATAACTTTGTCATCTCCAGTCCGATTGACTTGAAACTTGGCATTTGTGTTTGTTGCAATAATACCGAGTACAGTGCGAAAGAACCATAACTCTACCTGGTGCTGTCTTTGGGTTATTTCCCTTTAATCGTCATTTTTACAGCATTTTCTGCTTGTCCGGAGGATAACTCTGTCATCTCCAGTCCGATTGACTTGAAACTTGGTTTTTGTGTTTGTTGCAATAATACGGAGTACATTGCAAAAGAACCATAACTCTACCTTGTGCTGTCTTTGAGTTATTTCCCTTTGATCATCATTTTTACTGCATTTTCTGCTTGTCCGGAGCATAATTTTGTCATCTCCAGTCCGATTGACTTGAAACTTGGTATTTGTGTTTGTTGCAACAATACGGAGTGCATTGCGAAAGAACCATAACTCTACCTGGTGCTGTCTTTGATTTATTTCCCTTTGATCGTCATTTTTACAGCATTTCTTGCTTGTCCGGAATATAACTTTGTCATCTCTAGTCTGAACATCTTCAAATTTGGTATGCATGATTGTTGAAAATTAACGGAGTGCAGTGCACAAGAACCATAACTCTTCCTAGCACGAATTTTGAGTTATTTCCCTTTGATCGTCATTTTTACAGCATTTAATGCTTGTCCGGAATATAACTTTGTCATCTCAAGTCAGAGTGACTTCAAACTTGGTATGCATGTTTGTTGCAATATTACAGAGTACAGTGCGCAAGAACAATAACTCTACCTAGTGCGGATTTTGAGTAATTCCACTTTGATCTTCATTTTTACAGTATTTCTTGCTTGTCTGGAACGGAACTTTGTCACCTCAAGTCAAATTGACTTGAGACTTTGGTAAACATGTTTGTTGCATTACCTGACCTTTACGATTATTATACCCCCTCGACAACTGGTGGTGGGACGGGCGTATCTTGCGACAATTTGCCGCTCTTGTTCCGCAGTGTTTTCTACCCTTCCCAGAACAAACTTTTATTTTTGAGTCACATTAATTTTGTTGTCTGCAAATGCTTTCAATTTGGACAAGTCTAAAATTTTGTGTTTGGTAAAGAGTTAACCCTTTACCACACAATCCTGAATTTTAACAACCCTGAGAAAGAAAGTTTTAGAAAACATGGTGAGAAGAGTAGGAAATACTGGTTACCAGCATTTTCTCCTTTCCCACAATGTTTTCTGAATCTTTCAAACACAGATTTCATCATTATAGTCACATTGTAGTTGTCATCTGCAAATTCTATCAATTTGGACAAGTCTGAAATTTTGTTGTCTGGTAATGAGTTAACTCTTTACCAAACAATAAAAATTTAGGCTATACCAAATTGAAAGCACGTGCAGACGACAAAATGAATGTGGCTGAAAATTAAAAAATGTTGTGAGAAGGGTAGAAAACATTGTGGGAAAAGGAGAAAATGCTGGTTATCAGCATTTTCTCCTTTTCCTACAGTGTTTTCAAAAGGCGTCTTCCATAGGTTTCGTTAAAACTCAGGATTGTGTGATAAAGAGTTAAAGTACTTCTACTATCATTACAGGTTTGGTTTTCCTTGCCGGTGGAGTATTCCCCGGACCACTCTGCAGGCGAGGAGAGTCCACTGTTTCAGTATAAAGAGTTTTCTACATTGAGAGAATACTCAAACAACACAGAAGATTCAGATTTGACTCAATTCTCATTCGCAAGTCCAGAAACATCATCACTTGACTTGTCACAGTATTCATTTTTGCACAGTATGGAGCCCAATAATACAACTGCAGAGGTATTGTACATAACTACATTTTCTTCACTTCAACTGTTTTTACCTTAGTAAAATTAGTGAAAGAAAATGCCAAATGAAGGTAATCCGGATCTGTATTCACCAACCATTCTTAAGACCGTTCTCAGTCTTATTCTCCAAAATTTTCTAAATTTGAAAGCATCACAACTTCTGATTGGCTACTCCATTTGGTTTAGCCAATCAGATGTTGTGTTACTCTCAAACTTTGAAAATCTTGAAGAATAAGACAAAGAATGTTCTTAAGAATGGTTGGTGAATACAGACTCGAGAGTGATAATGACCCTGATAAGCAGCCTTTTGAAGACATAATGGGAATAGGAGAAAATGCTGGTAACCAGCATTTTCTCCTTTTTCCCATAATGTTGTTTACCTTATCAAAGACAAATTCCATTATTTGAGCTAGATTTAAATTTTTGTCTGCAACTGCTTTCAATTTGGACAATTCTACATTTTTGTGGTATGGTAAAAATATTTTGTTGGACTTCATAAAGAGAAAATACATGTAAATGAAAGACAAATCAGCAATAAACAAAAGGTAAGCCACAAACTCTTGTTTAAAATAATTTTAGCCCACCTATTTAAAGTCATATGTTGTTGTGATAAATGGTTAGTGTTTCTTAAATCTACCAGTAACTTTATTCATGTTGCTGAAATTCAGCTTGTTTTATAGTAAGGTTAATATCTGTGGATTAAATTTTTTTTCCCACAGACATGTTCAACCAATGAGAGTCAAGATATTTCTTCTTCACAACAGGAGTCAACCGTGTCAGATGGTATTTTACCTTTTCTTCTTTTTAGCTCCACTGGCCGAAGGCCAGCGGGCTTATGTCATGGCCTGTTGTCCGTCGTGCGTCCGTCCGTCCGTCCGTGCGTTAACTTTTTTTTAAAACGTCTTCTTCTCTGAAACTACCCATCCAATTTTGATGAAACTTCACAGAAATGATCCTGCCATGGTCCTCTTCAGAATTTCTTGAAAGAATTTAATTCCTTCAAAAACTCTGGTTGCCATGGCAACAAAACTGAAAAATTTTGAAAATCTTTGAAAATCTTCTTGTCTGAAACCGTAAGGCCAAGGGCTACCAAATTTGGCATGTAGCTTTATCTAGTGGACCTCTACCAAGTTTCTTCAATTGAAAGCCCTGGGGTCAAAATTGGCCCCGCCCCGGGGGTTACAAGTTATACATGGGCTTATTTAGGGAGAACTTTAAAATTCCTCTTCTACCTAGCCATAGGGCCTAGAGCTACCAAATTTGGCATGTAGCTTTATCTAGTGGACCTCTGCCAAGATTGTTCAAATTATAGCCCTGGGGTCAAATTAGGCCCTGCCCGGGGGTAACAAGTTTTACATGGGCTTATATAACAAGTTTTACATGGGCTTATATAGGGAGAACTTTAAAATTCTTCTTTGACCTAGCCATGGGGCCTAGGGCGACCAAATTTGGCATGTAGCTTTATCTAGTGGACCTGTACCAAGGGTGTCCAAATTATAGCCGAGGGTCAAATTTGACTTCGCTCCGGGGGGGTAACATGTTTTACATGGGCGGGCTTATATAGGAAAATCTTTCGCATCTAGCTATAAGGGCTAGGGCTATCAAATTTTGCATTTAGCTTTATCTAGGGGGTCTCTATCAAGGGTGCCCAAATTGAGAAAAATTTGAAAATCTTCTTGTTTATAACATTCAAGAACTGAATTATTTGGTATGGAGCTTTATATTGTGGACCTCCACCAGGATTCAAATAATTATAGCTTTGTGATCAAAATTGGCTTTGCCCATGGATCACAACTTTCTCGTAGGATTAGATAGAAAAATGTTTGCATGTCCTCGTGTTTGAAATCAATTTGCTGAATATTGTAATGTTTGGCTTATAGTGTTTTTACTTAATAGCCAGTGGAGCGATACAGGGCCATCATGGCCCTCTTGTTTTTTTTCCTCAAGCTCTAAAAGCCTGACAAAAAGCAGTTTTTTGGCAAATGACTGATTTTCTCCTACAAGTTATTAGAGAAAATGTCATGTGAAATCATATGCTCAAATAAAAAAGTTTGACCAAGTTATGTTTTTTTTCCATCTTTGTTAATTTTCGGAAAACATTTTGTCTAAATGTATGATTCAAATTGTACATGTCAAGTGCTCATTAAATTTGATAATCTCTCTATCACTTGACAAGATTTACTTCTCTAATTTCAGACTTTTCCCGGGCAGCTAATATAAAATATGATTATTTTGTTATTATAATGATGTTGTTTGAAATGATTTCAATTTATTGGCAAACACTGAGTCATGTAGGATAGTTATGATCTCAAAGTTAACTCTGTAGCAAATAATCTAAAGTTTTAACAACTCAAGACCGGAGGTCTTTATTCACCAAACATTCTTAAGAACATTCTTAGTCTTATTCTCCAAGATTTTCCAAATTTGAAAGTTACTCAACTTCTCATTGGCTAAACCAAATGGTTTAGTCAGTCAGAAGTTGTGTTACTTTCAAGTATAGAAAATTCTGGAGAATAAGACAAAGAACATTCTTAAGAATGGTTGGTGAATACTGGCCCATGAGTTAAGTGACAACTATTTTGTGTCACTGTTTATTTATTTTTCCATGTGCTGAGTGTACTAGATATATCCACTAAGAAGCAAAAAAAAATGGCATAATAGAGAAACATTTGAAGGAAAGAAAAAATGTTGTTTTTGATGGACATTAAAAGCATTTTGGGGAAAAGAGTAATTAATTATAAAAGGAAACAACCCTTTCCTATATTGTTTTCAGTTCCATTATGAACAAAAATAAAATGGAAAGTATAAGTTTGGTACTACAGTGGTACTGATTTATATCTGCAGGTCCATATGCATATGATGATGGAAATGAGAGTTCATCTCTCAGGGATAGCCCACATGAGGAAGTGGTTAACTCCGCAATCATGGAGGTTTCTGGAGAACTCATGCTTGGAAAACTGACTCCAAACAAGCATCCGTCAGTCGGTAGTGAAAGCTCTGATATTTCTGATGATGATGCACGATTACACATCCCTGGTGGAGCTATTGCAAAGTATCCTGAATCTTCCACAGGTCTGTCGGACAATGATTGGAACCCCTATGCAACAGAATCAGACACCAATCAAACCCCTAGATCACCGAGATCCAACACTAGTGAGGACAATAAAGTAGGCTTTGTCTCAAAGGCTAATATCAATGTGAAAGCTGTGTCAGATAAAAATAGAACCCCCATAACAACTGAAGTAGAAAGAACTGGACAAAAGGTTTTTACTGACAAAGAAAATCCACACAAAAGTATTTCTGTAAATGGCAGTTACTCACCTGAGCAAACAAGATCAGACAATGATGATATAAAGCAGTATGCTTCTTTGTTGAGCGAGAGAGAAGATTTAGAGAGAGAGTCTCCTGATACAGCCCCAGATACTGCACGATCTGCATATACAGAGGACAGCCGGTCTGGCCGACAGTCATCAGATTCACTGAGAAGTGAAGAATACAAAAGAGAGTCTATTGATTTACAAGCACTCCAGTCTGAGCCAAGCTACACTAGACAGTCACTTGAATCAGGTCCAGTAGATAACCTCAGGCGAATTTCTGCAGAGTCTGCCAGAAGTATTGAATCAGGTGATAACTCTAGTCAGCCTAGTGTAGAGACTGTTAGAAATGTTCGAAACTCTCCGACTGACTTTGAAAAGACGGCTGAATCTAATTACTTGGGGAGACATTCTGTAGAATCTTATCACAGTCATCTTTCTGACAGATCAAGGAAATCTGACCTGTCAGAGTATACAAAAAACTCAAATCCAAGATCTGCCAGTATTAAAAGTAACAGATCAGACAGACTTGAGCAACTCAGTGATGCAGCAGGAGATAGTCTCAAAGAATTAATGGAGTTTGAATCATCACAAAGACCCAGTGCAGAGAGAAATGGTCTCAGAAATATGATAAATGAGCACACAAGAAAAAATTATCCAGTCAGTTCTACAAGACTGACAGCTAAAGTCCACTCCAACATGTCTGGAGATAAAAATCCATCAGGATATATCACTGTTGCTGAGAGGGAAAGACTTATTTCAGAAAGTCCAGTCCAAGATCAATCTAAAAATCAAAATCCAGTCGAAAGACATAGTCACGAAAAAGATAGATTGTATGACTTCAATGAGAGGTCTAAACCATCCCACAGTGAAACCAATCTACCATCTGTGGCAGATCAGCCATTTGGAAGATCTCCAAGTGAAGTATCAATGCGCCGCGTTTCCAGTCTATTTGAGGAAACAAAAAGACAAGTTAGAGAAGCTGTTGCTCTTCAGAGACCTGACCCATCAGGAAGTGAAGAGAGATTTCCTCTGAGAGAGAGGCTGTCATGGAATCAACACGATGCTTCCTTTATTCCTCAAGCTGCTAATAATTCTGGTGAGCTTGAGGACAAACATGAGGACAAGCTGGAGAAGTCAAGAGAGTCAGAGGCAGCAAGATCCCTCACTAGTGAAGAGGTGGCAAGAGTTTTAAGCAAGTATTCAGAGTTTGACAAAGATGATCAATCAAAACTTAAAGATAAATCAAAAATGGATTCTGACAGCAGGATAAAGGTTTCTGCGTTTGATTCTGTAGAGCGAAGTAATGATATAAGTGGTCACATAAATGGCGAAGGATCAGATGATGAGCTTACAAAACGTGTTAAAGCTATCCTGGCTAATTCTAACACACATACCAGTGATACAGTTATTCCTGCTCGAGAGAACAGACCCTCAGACATCGACTATATCCCAAATACAATAGATTATTCCCGTCTTCATAGGGATCTGGAAGAAATTCAGGATAGTCTGCATGATATTCCTAAAGCCAAGGCAAATGACAGCCTACCATTGCATTTAAGAAATGGAACAGACTACCAAGACAGTCCTGTTCCTCCTGAATTTGTTATCAAGTCCATGGAAACAACAGGGAGTGGTGTGACTAGAAGTCAGGAGAGTGGTATCAGTGAATATAATGGTAGAGAGAGCGGGGCCAGTGAATATGGTCGGCGACTTGTATGGGATCACGGGGCTGATCTACAGTATGATCAGGAATATGATGGTAAATTTTTGGGAACAAACACATCCTCTGATACCCTCTCACAAAGTAGAAGGAAATACATGTCCGAGGAAGCAGATACCTTGGTTGTGAGACCTGACTCTGTGATGACAAATGGTACAGACAATGATTTAGAGAGTGAGGGGACTAAAACTCTAACAGGTTCTGATATAACAAGAGCAGAGAGATTGGTCAAACAAGTACTCAATCGTCAAGCTGAGGGTGACCTTAAAGAAAATGTAGAGGACATTATTGCACGTTATAGAGATGAGAAAAAAGATTTGTATGACAGGTACCAGTCACTACCAGATTCTGGACAGGTCTCAGAGGTTACTAAGAGAGGGAATCAGCCATCAAAGTTTACACCAGTATTACCATCAAGGGCTGAGGTACAGAGGCCAGTTTCTAACTATGACAAGGAAAAGAAAGAGATAGGTCTTGCGGAACGTGTCTATAAGATTTTGAGTGCAGAAACTGATAATCCATATGAGACACCTAATGAACAAGGAGATAATAAAGGCATGGCCACAACTGTAAGTAATATTCTAGCCCGTGGTCGCCCACAAGAACAAGTAAATGGTATTCTGACGGAGGCTTTGACACAGGAAAATGAAATGTTAAAGAAAATCGCAACAAGAGATACACCTAGGATGACAGACTCAAGTTTAGAAGACAGTGGTATGAATGACACTGAGGAAAGCCTGACTGTAGAAGATAGTGATATACGTAAACGGCTGCAGTGGTCTCAGCTTAGTTCTCCGGAAAAGGGAAATAAATCATACATGTCTGATTTCAGTGCTCTAAGGGAGGTAACTAAAGCTCCATACAGCTCTGTCAACAACGCCAAGACTCTGCTGTCAACTCAATTGAAGAAAATGTCGGAGAGGAACTTTGATAAGAGTATTGAACTTCGGACACCATTTAGACAGACAGTTGAATGTTGGCCTGTGCATGGTGTAGAGAGGACTAGAGATGGTCATTCGGCTGGGAGAGAAGCGTGGATGCCTCAACATGGAAGTCTCCCAGCTGATAATGAGAAGAAAACGTTGGGAAGGTAAGTTGTTGTAACAGAAGACAATATTCGATAGCAAGTTCAAGGCGTTTCATAATACATGTTACACTTCCAAAATTTTCCAAAGGTATATTGTTTATAAAAGTATTACAATAAAATTCATACCATTTAACTCCTTACCACACACCAAAAATTTTGATTTGTCCATATTGCAAGCATTTGCAGACAACAATTTCAATGTGGCCGAAATTATTGAATTTTTCTTCGATAGGATAGAAAACTTTGTTGGAAAAAGAAAAAATGCTGATTACCAGCATTTTCTCCTTTTCCCACAATGTTTTCTTTAAAACTCGGGATTGTGTGGTAAAAGGTTGATAAGTTGAAGAATACAGTTTTATGACATGCACAGTATGTGTTTGAGCCAGATTTGAAAATGTGTCATCTGGTGAAGTGTTAAGTTTTTGTGTTTTTTTTTTTTTTTTTTTTGTTTCCAAGTAGTTGTTGTCAAAGTGAAATTTATTGATCAAGTAACTTGGTTAATTTCTGAAAATGACTTTTTGTTGCAGCTTGCAGCAGACCATTTTTGAAGGCCTTGTGGAAAGCAGGGAAACTGCAAATAATGAAAACTTCAGTTTCTCACAATGTTTACACATGTTTTTGTCAACTTAACCCTATTTCAGTCTTACAGACCATATTCTATAAAAACGTTCTCAAAACCATTTGCTGCAAAGTTTTTCCAAGAGGTAATGGGTTAATAGTGTGTGTTTGATATACATTTTAGCCATGCTCTTGCAAATGGGGGCTAAATGCATCTCTGTTATGCATCATACCAAACAAGTCATCACATAACTATGGATCCATAAAACTTAGTTTTGTCTAACAGCTAATAAAATCATGAGATAGACTGGTCCTTTTACATGCAAAAAATTGACCACAAGCAAAAAGTTTCGGCCCATGTCAGCCTGTGCTGTTTGCACATGTTGACCTTGGTCAGTACTTTTTGCAGATGCATTAAGTCTCCTTTTCACAGATCATGGTTCTTTTGTATTTCAGTGAAAGGTTTTACATTACTGACAAAGATGAGCCATCAGACATGAGACGACAGAGAACATACAGTGATCCATTTGAGGTGTCCCAAAGTCATATTTCCCAGACTGGGAGGTAAACCATTTACTTCTATCCCTGTAGAGTGTCATTTTGGTTGTTAGAAGCACAATATATGGCTCTTAATCCAGGATCAATGTCATGCATTCCAGTAGCTTGAAAAATAAAAAAGTTTACACTTGAAACAACCCTTATTAATGTCAGCATTTATGTCACTATAACTTTCTTAATGTATAGCATGTAAATTAGCAGGAGTACCTTTCACTAAACTGTGTAGATTTATGCACATTTTTTAGGACTGATTATACACGCATGCAATCCCTACTTTAACCATACCTATGAAATGGCGTAAAGTTATGCAAATAGATACTCAGCCTGTAAAGTTAAGAAGTTCAGTGAAACTTGTTTTCAGACTTAATGCTTGCTAACCTAAATGTTTTCAAACAGATGAAACCCCTTGTGCCTTCTTGGCACTAAGGAGTTGTGGTATATATTGAACAAAAGCTGGTTACTAAAGACTACAATCAAATTCAGTTCAAACTCTGTTTAGTGAGAAATGATGTAATATTGTGAAAAACTTTATCTTCTTTCTGTTTTCGCATCTGTACACAGTATGTTTGTTCATGTACTTCCTCAGAGATCCGCACCCAAGATCCAGATCTGAAGAGCCCCATGATGTAAGTGACTTCAGCCAGTATAGTGAGTTGCCCAGGCAGTATTCACCTACAGCCCGCAGGATTGCATCCTCCCCCACAGGGTTTGTATCTCTTGAATACTTTTATTATGCATATTTGAGAACTGTGGAAGACGTTTATCATGCATATTTGAGGAGTATCTGAAAAATACTTATATAATTTTGATTTTGTTGTTGTTTGCTGATGGTTGTAATTTGGACCAGTCTGAAATTTTGTGGTCTGATAAAGGGTTAACTTTCACCTGCAGATGATTTTACATTGTGGCAAAAGAAGCTATCGGTTTCTTTAGGCATGATGTTTCACTGTATTTATTTTTCAAACCTTTATACTATACCACTCGGTCACAAATTTGTAACAACCCTGAGGAAGAGAGCGTTTGAAAACATTGTGGGAAAAGAAGAAAATGCTGGAAACCAGCAAACTTTCCAAGATAAAATTTCACTTTTTTTGCCACATTTATTTTGTTGTCTGCCAGTGCTTTTTAATTGGATAAGTCTAAAGTTTTGTTGTTTGGTAAAGGGTTGATTGACCATCCACATTTTAAGAGCTGTTTTCAAAGTTGTCTGTTTTATATTTTTTTTTCTGGGTTATTATCATTAATTCAGATCGGACAGATTTATTATTCAAACAACACACATAGGACACTATGAATTCCTCGGCAAATAAAAAAAGAAACACTGTGAAAAACGGCAATTGACAATTATTTTTTCCTGTATATTTCAGATTGAGTAGACGAGGTGCGGAGGAATTCATGACCCCAAAGTCACATAAACCTGAAGGTAAGTACATGTATCTTTACTATATATTTGAACCATGCTCAAGCACAAAAGGGGGTTTAATGTGTGTCTGTGATGTATTATACCAGTCATGTCATAGTTATAGATGAACTATCCTGAGGTAGACTGGTCCTTTTCCATACAGAAAATTTACCCAAATAGCAAAATGTTTTGACTCATTTCACCCTTGCAGTCCGGGCAGGCTGACATGAATCACGATACTTTTGCAGACGCATGAAACCCCTTTTCATAGAGCATGGCTTCTATATTGAAAAAAGTAAACTGAACAGACTTTCTGGGAAGGAAAGGCACTATATATAAAGGCACTACACATATTGAAGTTAAATATTTTATTGTATCTTTTTTTGTTTTCTTTACTCTCAAATTGCTGAGTAAATGAAAAATATTTGCACTTGGTAGACAAAGCCCATCAGGAAGTATATTTCATGGCTATATTAACCAATACATCCATCCAAACATGGGATCAGTAATCAGACTGAATATGAATTATGCAACTTCTGATCTTGACCCTTAACTACTGTTCAAGAACATTATGTTGCCTTAGGTCTGCCAAAAGTAAATTCTTGGCATTCAAAGTCAGTAAGAAGAGCAAGTTCATGCTAGAAAATTATCAAAAATGAAAGTCATGTTGCTAAATTTTTAACCTTATTTTATGATTCACTAACCTGAACTCCATTGGAAAACGTGAATGGGGTCATCATACAACTTGCCGTTTTCACAGTACACTCACTTATCACATACCTGACCATGGAACACAGAAACTGGAACATGTAGAAATTGATAAAAATGATAAAACTTATGTGAATGCTAAAACTACTAAATATTTAGCTACGTCTATGTATATTTATCCTAGAAAGCATGTGTCATAAAAAAAGTAAAAGGAGGAAATGCTGGTAACCAGCTTTTTTTCCTTTCCCGCGATGTTTTTAAAAGGCTTCATCAGTAGGGTTGTACAAATGCTAAATTGTGTGGTAATGATTAAAGTAAATGATTTAAGTATGTGTTTGGTATTCTTTTCAAGAAAGAAATTATTTCAACTTTTTTAAAGCATGGTTTGTAAGATCTATAAGATTTTTGTTTTAATCTAAACCTAACAAAGAACAAATCTTGTCTCTGTCATACAAACATGAAAGTTTGCAACAAATGCATAGCTCAAGTACAAACCACACCTGGCAGGATTTAAACCCGTGTGGACAAGATCCTCATTTTTTCAAGGTTTGAAAGACCAACACTATAACCAGTGAGCTAAAGAGAATTCTCCCGAACGCAGTTGTTTGGTATTGATTTTTTTATATGGGATGAAGCTGTGCAATATGGAAGGAGTGATTTCCTGTAGCATCTGAAAACAGTGCATGTTATGTTAAACAAGGACAATGAAGATGAAATTTGCCACCATGTTTTGAAAATATATTTACTTCAAGAGGAAAAGGGCATCTTTCAAACTATACTGATTAAAAGAAAGTTACAAGCATATTTGTCTATCTATACATATATATAGTATCAAGGACCAAGTTATCAGTGACAGTGAAAAGCCAAGGTAGAGACCTAGTTTTGTTAAAGAAATAACCCTTTACCACATTGTCCCATATCAAAGCATCTGTTCACCACAAGATAAGTGTGGCACAAATGATGGTAATTATGAGTGAAAGGACAGAAAACATGGTGGGAAAAGGAGAAAATGCTTGTTACCAGCATTTTCTTCTTTTCCCACAATGTTTTCAAAGGCCATCTTCTTCCAGTTTGTGAAAATTAAGGATTATGTGGTAGAGGGTTAATCTGTTCCCACATGTAGAGTACCTGTATTTTGACTTCTAATGATTTATGAAAGTGACCAGACATGCGTAGATTGACTTAAAATAATAAAGCAGGAATTTGAGCAGTTTCACCATTTGACATTATGTTTTCAAAAAAGTTTCTTCAGCCACTATTTTTTGTTTACCTCTTTATCAGGGGACAACATTTAGACTCATATACGACAAATTGGTCATAGTTTAGATGATGGAATTTACTGTAGTCATGGCTGAAAACATTTGATATGGAGAAAATGCTGGTAGCCAGCATTTTCTCCCTTTTCTATGATGTTTTCAAAGGCCCCTTGCCTCAGGGTTGTTAAAACTTGGAAGTGTATGGTAAAGGGTTAATATTCTCTACATGTGGGAAGTTTTATTGTAATTCTGACAGATCACATGGGTGGATTTTTCTATAATTGTTATACTATGCATATGTAGTATTTATAAATCACAGTACTAACCAAAAGTTTGTACATGTATATCCCTCTTGTCATTTTTCATCCATTGATTATGAGACTTATCCTTGTGTGGAGTAGATCTAAATAAATTCCTTTTTGACCTGCATTTTTTTTTTTTTATCTTACTATCTATTATTCTATTCACTAAGATCACAGATTTCCTATATTTATTTGATTACATTTTGCATGTAACCATCCTCCTTACAGTGGCAATAGAGGGTTTAGTTTTAAAACACTTTAATCTCATGCCAGTCTTTTGTCATATGAATACAAATTCTTATGTGCCTGAGTTATACATTGTTTGGAAAAAATATGAGAAAGGAACGGTGTTGCTTGTTAAAAAGCAATTGCTCCCATGTCCACAATACTGTATTTTCCTTGACATTACACATTTGTAATTAATGTTGATCGAGGTAGTTCAGGGGTACATGTTGATCTATAGTCCGCATGAATTGGAATGAATGTGCCGTAAATAAGATATTTCCAGGATTGCAGTAATTCATTTCTATATCTATATTTGTAAATTCTCATCTTAAATTTATCATTTATCATTCTTTGATATCTTTTATGATTATCCAAATCCTTTGTACAAAAAATATACATGTATAAGCATGTTTTTAAATTGATTTTCCTTTGTTATTTCTTCAAATTGAATACTTTTATAATGGCAGATTAGACATGAAGTTCTATTTCCAAAAAATGGAAGTCTACATTTTTCTAAAATTTTGAAAAATATGTTACTTTTAACTGATAAATCAATTCCTTATCTCAAAATGTCCATGGTTGAATAAATTTGATTCAAAACCATAAATGGGACCCAGAAAATATATTCTCTGTGTATTTCTTTGAAATAGGACTCTGGTCAGTCACTCAAAACTTCTATTTGCACAAGGATAATACATACTGTAAGTCTCACTGCTGCTACCCTTTTTTCTGATGATATGTAATGCCATTCATTTCTCTGAAACAACCAACAGGTTATTCAAACATGCAATAACTGGAATCTGTTTATAGCAGTCAATCTGACTTGTTATCTGGAAGAGATGTGTTTTTGGAGAAAACTGTAGTAGTATCAGAAACGTCACACTGAAGAATTTTACAATTATCCAATGGCAGCATCAATAAGTTTTTTGATATTTGTGTTTTCCAATTTATGGTATCATTGAATTGTTGAGTTGTTTTAAGAAAACCTGTACATTAATAATGTGGAGATACTTTTGTAAATTTTCTTGATTGTAAATTACCAAGACTTTATTAGTCTGTGTGTCTTAATGATGAAACTTTCTGTAACAACTTTCCTCAACAGAATGGTCTTACGAATACTACACGAGCCTGAGTGATTCTAGCGGTCCTCTGAATTTTAGTGACAGCAGTGGTTGTCATGGCAACAAGTGGCATTTCCATAGTTACCAAAGTCCAGATAAAATGAGCGATCCTGAGAATGATAAATTCAGTTATGATGGCTTTCAAAGGTCGCCATCAATGAAACCAGCTAAACATTTTAGATCCCACAGTTTGGATAGAAACAAAAAGAACAAAAGTCCAGTTAAAATGTTGGCCAAATCACAGGAGAGACATTCTAGAAAGCACCAGAAATCCTTTAATGTTAAATTCAATACACCGAAAAAACATAATGAAGTTGGGCCACACAATGTTTCTGAATTCTCAGAGCGTCAACTGATTAATAGAATAGCTAGGAGAAACGATGATGTATATAACCTTCTCACAGATAAAAATCAACATGACCTTAATTTTAATGAGTTGAAAACAAGGTTAAATGACTTGCAGCAAGAAAGAGCGAAAAGCAAAAAACTGGCCACAAGTAACTATGGGAACCCTCATGTGGGCATGGCAACCACTCAACCTCAAAAAACTATTTTCCTTGGAAAAAGAAGTAAGTAGTTTGCGAGATGAGTGATTAGATTGTTGATGGTAACCATTCTGTCTCTGTGCTTTGACATAATTGTTAAATGTGTTTAAACCACCAGGCTGATAATTAACCCTAAAGCGCCTTTTACAACTGTAGTTGCCTTTGCGGCCAGTGTAAGTCACGATCAGACTGCACAAAATGTGAAATACTATAGACAAAGGCAACATTGAAACCGCCCTTAACCCTTTATCGTGCAGTAAAAATTTTAGACTTGTCCATTAACCTTTTTCCACACAATCCCGTGTTTTAACAACCCAGAGGAAGAAGGATTTTGAAAACATTTTGGGAAAAGGAAGAAATGCTGGTAACCAGCATTTCTTCCTTTTCCCAAAATGTTTTCTGTTCTTTCAGAGACAAATATCACCATTTGAGCCATATTAAATCTATCGTCTGCAAATGCTTCCAGTTTGGACCAGTCTACATTTTTGTTGTCTGGTAAAGAGTTAACTCTTTACCAAATGACGAAATTTTAGACTGGTCTAAATTGAAAGCACTTGCAGACGACAAAATAAATGTAACTCAAAAATTAGAATTTATTTCCAGTAGGGTAGAAAACATAGTGGGAAAAGGAGAAAATGCTGGTTACCAGCATTTTCTCCTTTTCCCACAATGTTTTCAAAAGGCCTCTATCTCAGGGTCGTAAAAACCAGGGATTGTTTGGTAAAGAGTTAAAGGACTTTACAGAAGACAAATTAAATGTTTTTCAAATGATTATATTTGTCCTAGCATATATAGAAAACATTTTGGGTAAAGGAGAACATGCTGGTTACCAGCATTTTCTTCTTTTCCCACAATGTTTTTAAAAGGCTTTTTCGTCAGGGTCGTTAAAACTTGGGGTTGTGTGGTAAAGGGTTAATTGGGTTGTATTTATAGAATGAAAATGTCAGTTGAGTTCATTCAGTGCTCTAAGAGTTGAATATTAGTTCCATTTCCAGTCAACAAAAAAGAGGAATCAATTGCAATGTCAAGGTTTTTCTGGCCAGAACATATCTCACATGATATCAGATATATAGGATCTGACATTTGTTGGGGTTTGAGATAAAATTGTATTAAACGTGTCTAGGGAAAATGTTATTAAGTGAGTTCTTTTGGAGCTTAATAACATTTTTTTCTTGATAAGTTTTTGAAAGAATTTTATCTCAAACGCCAAAGAATGTCAGATTCTTTTTATCACGTAACGGTATTCCACAAAATTATAGATCAGAAGATGCAAAGCCATCTTCAGATGCATCCGCAGTAGTATCCATAAAACCCATTCACTTCTATGAAATATGTACAATATGACGTCAAAAAAGATGTCACACAATTGTGATATCAAACGTATATAAGATAAGAATATTCATGATGGGTATATTACACTGAAAACAAGGGAGTTTATGTGATAAATCTTGATCTGTATTGTCGGCTAAAACTACATGACTTAACTCTTTAACAAACAACAAAATTGTGGACTTGTCTAAATTGAGGGCTTTTCATATGATAGAATACATGTAACTAAAAATTATAGTTTATTTTTGAAACGATAGAAAACATTGTGGGAAAAGGAGAAAATGCTGTTACCAGCATTTTCTCCCTTTCCCACAGTGTTTTCAAAAGTCTTCTGGAGGTTCGTTAAAAGTTGGGATTGTGTGGTAAAGGATGAACAAAATTTTAGACTGATCAGCATTGACAGAAGATGAATGTTGCTGTAATGTTTTTGAAAGGGTTGAAAGCATTGTGAGATAAGGAGAAAATGATGGTTACCAGCATTTGCTCCTTTTCCTGAATGTAGTCAAAAGCCTTCATCTTCCAGGCTGCTACAGTGGGGGATTGATTGATAAAGGGTTTAGTTATTTCCTTCTGCCTATGGGTAAATTTCATATCAGATAACATAGATTTACTTTTTGTGAGAGTTCAGTAATGCTTGTCTAATACTCAACTCCTTCCATAACAGCAGAATTTTACTCTCAACCATATTGCAAGCATTTGGAGACAAATAAATCAAATGCTGCTAGATGATGGGAGTTTGTCTTTGAAAGGATAGAAAGCATTGTTGGGAAAAGTAAAAGAAAAAGAAAGAAAATAAGAAAATGCTGCTTATCAGCATCCAGTGTTCAATCTAGCTTTGCTTGTATGGAGGCCCATCGGGCCCACAAACAATGAAATAGTGGGATGCTTTGGAAAGTGGGGGCCACATCAAAATAATGCCGGGTGGGCCCCAGATTGGTTTAAAATTGCACCATCTGGAACTTTAGGGGGCTAGGGTGCAATGGCCAACTCTAGATTGAACACTGAGCATCTTCGCTTTTTCCCATGATGTCCTAAAATGCCTACTTTAGTAGAGCAAGACAGTTCTATCTATGAAATTGACAGGCTTTATCAGGAACTTGTGACCATTTAGGAAAACATTGCAATGTTTTCAAAAGCTATCTTCTTCAGGGTATTTAAATCACAGTCAAGATGGTGTGGTAAGGGAGAAATCTTTTACCAGACAGATGTACCCTAGTTGAGAAAGTTTCTCTTTGGCTAACTTTTTTACCAAACAACGAAATTTTAGACTTGTTCAAATTGAAATCACTTGCGGGCAACAATTTTAATGCTGCTCAATTGATGGAATGGGAAAAGAAAAAAATGCTAGTTACCAGCATTTTCTCCTTTTCCCACAATATTTCAAAAGCCTTTTTCTTTAGGTTCAATAAAACATTGAACTATTTGGTTTCGGGTTAAATAAGCTTTGTTACTAACAAGCTTGGACATGTGACTGAGTGAAGTTTTATAGGAAGGTAACTGTAAAGGTAGTTCATAATTGGTCATGTATTTGTGTGGTGTTTTACTGAAATGTCTTTTTGATAAAAATGCCTTTTTATTTGCTGCCTTCTCATTATAGTTATTGATTATAGAATTAAAATGTTGCTTGTTTTAATATTTTGATTAACCACTTACCAAGCTATTCCATTTTTTTCATGACCCTGCTGAAGTAGGTGATATAGAACATCGTAGGAACAAGAGAAGATGCTGATTAGCAGCATTTTCTTCTTTTTCTAATATGTTTTCTAATCATTTAAAAGACAAATTGTATTATTTTAGTAACATTTTATTTGAAGTTAAATTCAAATTAGATATCAAATTTCATGTGAGAAAGGTGATAACCCTATATGAGACAGTCAGTAAAATGAGCATCATTTTCAGTTAGTAATAAAATCATCAAAGTTGCTTTGGTGAAAGTATCTCACAAAGACATTGGAGAGTTTTGATCCAAGATCAGACTGCATGTTCTCTGCCGTCTGATCTTTTGTCATAATTGTTTGAAAGGTATATACCTTCAAAAGTCACATTGGTCACACTAAGAGTTAAACCTTTACCAAATAAATGAATACCAGACTGGTCCAAATTCAAAGTATTTGCTGACGACATAATAAAGGTACATGTAGTTCCAATGATGATTTCTGTCTTTGGTAAGGTAGAAAACATCGTGAGAAAAGGAGAAAATCCTGGTTACCAGCGTTTTCTCCTTTTCCCACAATGTTTTCAAAAGGCTTCTTCCTCAGGGTTGTTATAAATTGGGATTTTGTGATAAGGACTTAAGCTCAATGTATCATGAAAAATTTGATATTGATTTTTCTATACAACTTGATTTCATCTGAAGGTATTGATAACTAGTGATTAGCATTTTCTGAATCAGTAGATCTGTCTGTGGGGAAGCTAAGCTGTGAACTTAAATCAATAATACAAGTAACATCTTTATTTTTCCCTTTCAATTTCATTCTCAGATATATCAGTTATTAAGATTTTGAATACTTATTTTTTTGTTGCCTGATATTTTTCATGGCAGTATTGTAAATACATGTAGTGTTGAATATTTTCATAACTCTTTAAAAGTTATGATATTTTCAATCCATTAAAAAGAATCGAAATTTTGCAATGTTAAGACAATCATAGTATCACTCTAAATGTGATGATTTGACAGTGCAGATCAAAGATCAGGGCACATATCCTGTGAAGTCTACTTCTGATTCTTAAGATCTGAAAGTGTTTTTTCATCATAAGAAATATAGTTCAAATGGATTAACGTTAGTGAGCTGGAAAGTAAAATAGCTGGTAACTTATAATTGTTATTCAAAATGGAATTTTGATTGATATAATCGTGGGTTTATATTAAATTAAAGGTTTGTAGCTATACTTTTTATGTCTTTCTTCATTGTCAGTATAGTATACTTTCTTTATAACTCAGTATCTCCAGAACAAATTGCTACAGACAATTTCGAACACATCCTTGTGAAAAATAGATAAAGATGATGAATTAAGGCTAAATATATAAATTCATGTGAGGAAAAAAAATGCGGCAAAAGGAGGAATTCTCTTCAAGAATGATTAGCAAAATCTCTGTTGCAAGACAATATGTCACTTTGGCTACATGTAAGTTTTATGAACCAAAAGTGTTGTGCAGTGAGTACAATTTGTATGTTATTTTGACTCTGCGTGATGAAATCTAACCTTAATTTTACAGGATATACGAGGGGTGATCAGAAAGAACGCGGACCAGTGCCTTTATCGGAATATTGTTATAAAAATCAACTTGGAATGTTTACTGTTTTTCAAAGTAACCTCCTTTGTGTTCTATGCACTTATTCATTCTTGATTCCCATGCGCGAAACACGTGCGCGAGCCCGTCACGTGACATCACTCTCAACGACCCGGTCATGGCATGGGTTAGCTCCTCTCTGCTCTCGTAGCGCGTGCCACGTAGAGAATCTTTCAAAACAGGAAATAGCCAAAAGTCACATGGGGCCAGGTCTGGACTATAGGCAGGATGGTCTAATGTTTCTATGTTTAGTTTTTTCAAAACTTCCTGTACAAGTTTGGCTTTGTGAGCGGGAGCATTATCTTGATGTAAAATGACGCCTCTCCATAGAAGTTCCGGCTGTTTTTTTCGGATGGCCTGTATTAAATTCATTCGAATAATGCTGGCATAATACTCAGCATTGACTGTAGTATGTATAGGTACAACATGATTTAGAAGAAAACGTTGAGAAGAGAAAAACATGATGCACATAACTTTACCAACAGACTTAGAAAGTTTGGCTTTAACAGGGGACGGCGATGTTGGATGTTTCCATACACTGCTTTATTGTTTAGATTCGGGCTCGTAAAAGTGTACCCATGTTTCATCGCATGTCACAATACGATCAGTAAAGTTTGATCCTTCTTTCCTAATGCGTTCTAAAATTTCAGAACAAATTTCGACCCTAACCCCCATTTGCTCGGGCGTCAGTAGCCGAGGCACCCACCTTGCACAAACACACGACATTCCAAGTTTGTCAGTTAAAATCTCCTGTGCACTTCCATAGGAAATGCTAAATGTGTCAGCTATTTCCCTGACAGTAACTCGACGATCTTGCTTTACATGCTGCTGCACATCCACGATAGTTTTGTCCGTTACTGATGTTGATGGACGGCCAGATTTAGGGTCATTTTCAACGGTTTCGCGTCCTTCTCTAAATCGTCCAATCCATTTACAAATACTGGTTTTCTTAAGTGCTGAGTCCCCATAAACTTTATCTAAATCGGCCTTAATTTCCGATGAAGACTTTCCGAGTTTAACGTAAAACTTTATAATTACTCTCTGCTCAAATAAAACGTCATCCGACATTGTGAACCGCTAACGCAGTATATGATGTCATTGAAATGACGTCACTCTTTTCTTATTTGCCTATGACGTCATTTAAACGCTTGAGTAAGTAACCAGGTAATTAATGTTCATCTGTGCAAATTTTTGTTATCTTAAGTAAAGTAGTTTTTGAAATAATCGGGTGGTCCGCGTTCTTTCTGATCACCCCACGTATATGTGTCTTAAATACATAATTACTACCATAATCATATGCTTAAGTCTTTACCAAACAATCCCTGGTTTTCACGACTCTGTGAAAGAAGCCTTTTGAAAACATTGTGGGAAAAGGAGAAAATGCTGGTAGCATTTTCTCCTTTTCCCACAATGTTTTCATCCCTTCTCAAAACAAATTTCAATTTTTGAGTCACTTTAATTTTTGTTATCTGCTAATGCTTTCAATTTGGAACAGTCAAAAATTTTGTCATCTGGTAAAGAATTAAGATACCAATATTCTCATAAATGCTTTTGACCTCTGAATTGATGCCATGTCAAACCAGGGAAATTTAATTTGAACACATAAAGTTCACATGATAGTTTATACACAAAGAATAAGCATTGCAAGTTACATGTACATTTAATCCTCTGATATATATTTTATATTTGGTTAGGTCTTTAAGTATCAAGCAAAACTTTAACTATAGTTCCTTTAACAGAGAGTGTAGATCAAAATCAGAAGGCTGAGAATATCTATTAACACTTTTTAATATTGTGAGCGATATTTTGGTCATTATCTTGACTGAAATGTCCATTTCAGTTGTTGTGCACTTTCAGGGTTAACGATGCCCAAAACCACAAATGTTGGACTCATCCAAATTTAAAACATCTGCAGACAACAACTCTGAAATTGATAGAAATAAGCTGAAATTGCCTGATAAGGAAGAAAACGTTGTGGGAAAAGGAGAAATTGCTTGCAAGAAGCAATTTCTCCTTTTCCCACAATGTTTTCAAAAGCTTTCTTCCTCAGGCTCCTTATAACACTGAATTGTTTGGTTAAAGTTTAAGTTAAGGAAAAGAAATATTGCTTTAACCCGTAGAATATGGAATAAACCTATCAGACATTTTCAGTGTAGAAAGAAGAACCAAATCATTGCAATATCATTGTTGATCTTGTCTATAATAGTGGTTAAGCAAAGACTGTGTAGATCAAAGATTCAAATGCATGTTTTGTGCAGCCTGAACTTAACCCTTCCCATCACATCCAATTTTAGATTCTTTTATGTTCAAAATGTCTGCAGACGACAAATTCAGAATTGGTACAAATGAGAATAAGCTCTCTGATATGATAGAAATCATTGTGGGAAAAGAAGAAAATGCTGGTTACCAGCATTTTCTCCTTTTCCCACAATGTTTCCAAAAGGCTTCTTCCCCAAGGTTGTGAAAACCGAGGACTGTTTGGTAAAGGGTTAATCTATACTTGTCACAAATGCAACTTAAGTGTTCAGGAGCTATAAAGGTTAA
This sequence comes from Hippopus hippopus, assembly GCA_946811185.2. Classification (NCBI taxonomy): domain Eukaryota; kingdom Metazoa; phylum Mollusca; class Bivalvia; order Cardiida; family Cardiidae; genus Hippopus; species Hippopus hippopus. The sequence goes on along the minus strand of OX328106.1, from coordinate 54,202,587 downwards.
CAAAATCCTGCACAAGAATTGACTTGTATGTTTATAAATGAGATCTGAAGTTTTGAATTTTGAATGGGTACAAATACACACCATTTATCTTGATAGAAAATAGTAAAGTCAATTATGTCATCAAAAAGATTACATGCCTTTCAAGTGATAAATCTTACAAAGGTAAGATAAACTGAGGTAGGGTTAGTGAAAGCCAGCAGTAATTATAACTAATTATACCCTGAAACAAATTGGCAGCTGACGACTTTGGAACTGTCCTCAAATATGTAGATTAACTCCATACCAAATGAAAAAATATTAGAACAGAAGTTTATATTGTAAAACAAGTATAATTATGTTTGTACATAAGTCACAAAAATTACATGAAATAGTATGAGATCTAGAGTGTGTATGATGCTGAAAATGACCTATATGTGTAGTTCTTTTAGCAAAGATATAAAGTGTTTCAAATAACTTCATTTATATGTGACAGTAATACACATACTTGTCTACTTGACAGAAGGGGGAAAAAAAACAAAATGAATTACACATGTAGGCTTAGGGTGTTTTTTTCGATTATCAACGGCATCTTTGATGAATCTTGGCAAATTGAAGAGTTGTTTACCATCTTCGTTATTTATCAGCTGGTTATATGTTAAAACCAGGGAGAAGTACATCATTAAGCATAGTCACAAAAAGTAGCAACAATAAACATGAAATATTGCATGATTTAGAACGAGTATAACGGTGAAAATTACTTGTCCAGAGTACAAGCATTTGCAGACGAGAAAATAACTGTTACTCAAAATTAGAAGTGTGTCTTTGGAAATGTACAAAACATTGTGAGAAAAGAGGAAAATGCCGGTGACCAGCATATGTCCTTTTCCCACAATCTTTTGAAAAGGTTTCTTTCCATAGGGTTGTTAAAACTCTGAATTGCTTGGTAAGGGCTAACAACATGATTATATCTGGTGATAAAAAAAGTGCATTTGAAAGGATTCTGACAAAAGGAGAAATAGCTTCATATCACTTTTACAAATTACAAAATCCTAGACTTGTCCAAATTGGAAGCTTTAGCAGAAGACTTAGGGTATTAAGTTTGATACAGATGATGATATTTATCCTAGGAAGGGCAGACAACATTGCAGAAAAAGGAGTAAAGGCTGGTTACTGTGTATCTTAGTTGTCCATGTTTATTTCGCAGTCAAGTTTGACAATAATTTCTCTCTTTTACTCATGAATTTGATGTATGGATATTTCAGACACACGACCTGTGACATCACCGACAGACTCTGACACAAGTGGATCTAGGAGGGCAGCTAGACCAAGGCCCTACAGGTAAGTTGAACTTCATAATGTCTTGTAGTTCTTTCTTTAGTCATGTGGAATTGCGCCATGCTCTGGCAAAAGGGGGTTTAATGCATCTCAGTGATACATCATACCAAGCCAGTCATAATGTAATTACAGATCCATAAAATACATTTTGTCTAACAACAGATTGAATCATGAGGTGGAATGATCCTTGGACAAGCAGAAAATTTCCTAATTGCAAAAAGTTCCAACCCAGGTCTATGCAGACTGTGCAGGCTGACCTTGGTGGATACTTTTTGCAGATGCATTGAACTTCTTTTCACAGAGAATGGATCAATTATTTTCTGACTATTTCAGTTGCAAGTCCACAGCTTTTAGTGTTATAAATGTGTAAACAAGAATAACATTTGTACTTTTTAAAGTTGTCTTTGAAAAAATATACATATATATGAGAACTGCAAAAATTGGCAAATGATAACATTGTTGTAGAAATAGTGGTAGGTTAGAAATTGGAGTGAAAAGAAGGGTACTGTGTCGTTCTTACAAACATTGCATGCATATATGAGATTTGGAATGAATTCCCATTTCAAAATAGTTATGCATTCTAAAATATAATGATCAGCTTGCTTTAGGTCTTAAAGTGCTAAGAAGTTATGGAAATGAAAGTATTTTCTTTTTCAATTTGAATTTGAACAACATATTCTGTAAACAGGCCATGGGTCTATCACAGGTATAGTAGTATCACAGGTTAATCTCAGGTATAGCAGTATCACAGGTTAAGGGTTGGCACCTTACATCTTTGTAAAGCTACATATCTAATTTTGCAATACTAGTATTCATATAAAAGATGGAGTAACCAGTAACACACATTCAAAGGTAGATGATAGTTTTTACAGAAGCCGTAGTTTTCAAGTGTGCATTTAAAGACACACTCATCTGTAGATACATATAATTATATGCTCATATGAACATAAAATAAATATATGAGTGTGGTTGTTATTGGAAGTATTGGTTATGGACCATGCATTGTAGGATAGAAAGATACATATGAGTTATGCTCTGTGAAAAGGGTGTTTAATGCATCCACAAAAAGTATCATCCTAGGTCAGTCTGCACAATCTGTGCAAGATAAAACATCATAGCAAACCAATCTGTTGTTATTAATGTGTCACTGATCACCTTCTACTATCTACATGTAGTTTCTATTTCAGTGGAAAAGCAGCTAATGTCTTCTGTTCATCAAATATCACACATCTTACAGTGTTATGTTAATGTCATATTTGAATGTTTGAGCAGTATAATACCAATCAGAAGTTCAGTGGCTTACGCAGGTTGTGCAGAAAGTGTAGTCTGATACTTCTATAATGGTTCAGTCTTCTCTACTAATTAGAATGTAATGGTTGATTGATTTTGCACTCATGGTTAAGATTATGGAAAGGATTGGTTTGGTTGCACATGTTGTTTGGCAGACACCAACATCCATATTCACCAACCATTCTTAAGAAAGTTGTTTGTCTTTATTCGTCAAGATTTTCTAAATGTGAAAGTAACACAACTTTTGATTGGCTAAACCAAATGGTTTAGCCAATTAGAAGTTGTGTTACTTTCACATTTAGAAAATTCTGGAGAATAAGACTAAGAATGGTTGCTGAATATGGATGCAAATGCTTCACTGTCTCTCATGCTGTAGCTATGAATGTGGTCATGTAATCATGATAACTGTTTTTTGTATAGTTTTTGTAAATAAAGATATTGAATTTACATGATTTTAACAACAAAAGGTCTCTGCCATGTATTTGTCAGTTTTTTTTTTTTCCTTTGTTCTGTAAAGATAATAATGTTTCTAAAACTGATACAGCTTTATAAAAGCTGTATGATCTATGATCATTGTTAAATGGAGGGGTCCTGCATGACTCAGTGGTAAAGTGTGGGACATGTAACTTGGAGGCTCTGGATTGGAGCCACAGTGGATCCACTGGGTTTCTCGCGGGAGTGTCCTTTGGCAAAACACCTCAGAGCCCTAGCTTAGTACTAGTAAAACCTAGGAAATGCATGAATATGTGAGCGTTGCCTTGATATGACTGAAATAATGTTGAAAGCGCCGTAAAACACCATTCAATCAATATATCAATCATGGTTGAATGGGTCAAAACAAAGTATTCTGTTCATTCACACAGAATTAGTACATCAAAAGAAAACAGCATCATCACTCATGTAAATGTTATTTCTTTTTGGTCAAGTGATGTACATGTATATGATAATATACTTGATAAGTATAGTTACGTTATAGAATGCTGAATGAATTAAGTTAATATTTCATATGAAAGGACCCAGATATTGAGAGGTTACCGGTAAGACATTTTTATTGTATGAAAAGTCAGTTGACATTGTGGACCTTATACTAGACTGCAGGCAAAAAGGTAATGCTTGTGCCTTATTTTTCCACTTTTGCCCTATTTCAGGCCAGCAGGGCGAGGAGATATGTATTACACAGAGAGTGGGGATGATACCAATGAAAGTGGAACTACCATTGAAAGCACTCATCCAGGTTAGTGTAGAAACGATTGTTCAGTATTTGCTAAGTTTATATATCAGAGTGAACAACTTCTTCATTACAAACTGAAAAATCTCATGGAAGTCAAAAGATCTGGTGAAAGAGAGTGCTAACAGATACAGTGATAGTGAAGGGAATATGTGAAAAGTAGCACATATGTTGAAAGTTTGTCTGAAAAAGTGCCAGATAAACAATATGGACCTTTTCAGTCTGGGAAAAGGAACCAAGTCATTGCAATTTCGAAGCTGTAAATGGATGTCTTTGCCTCCAGCATAAGTGTTTTTAGTATTTTTAGTATTTTTATCTTATGTTTTTCAAGTTGCCCAATTTGATGATGAAAGAGTCTTAATCTTTTAGGGAACAAAGCTATACAGTAAGGAAGGAGTGATCTCCCTTAACCCCTTACCACACAATGACGCCTTTTAACGCCCCTGAAGAAGAGGCCTTTTGAAAACATTGTGGGAAAAGGAGAAAATGCTGGTAACCAGCATTTTCTCCTTTTCCCACTAAGTTTTCTACCCTATCAAAGAAAAGTTGCGTCATTTGAGCCACTATGAAATTGTCGTCTGCAAATGCTTTGAATTTGGATAGGTCTTAAAGTTTGCCGTGTGGTAAAGGGTTAACAAGTAAAAAATTCTGTTGTTTGGTAATATGTAATATGTTAAAAACAAATACCACTTTTCAAGCCTATAAGAGTTGGTATTCTGTGTCCATGCTTATAAAATTTGAGTCACTGCTCATCTAAGTTTGTGCTCAAACTTGAGTCTAATTCATGCTTAAACACTGTATGAAAATCTGAAATGAAGACTATGATTTAACAGAGACAAAGAAAAGCCCTAAAGTTCAGAAGTTACTCAATAGAGTTTATCAAATTACATTTATACAAGTTCGAAATTTCATGCTAGGCTGAGTTGAGCACATAGATAATTTTATAAGCATTGGCCCTGAAATAATGCTGGTAAGATGGCACCAAACAAAGAGATACTATGTGTTAAAAAATGTTGGCCTAGAGAAGGTACATTAACTTTTAAATATTTTCTCCCTGTTCTGTTTCAGAATCTTCTGGTTAGTATTGTTGCCCATATTTTTATCCTCATTCATCCATTACTCTTTAGGCGAGTCCTTGTGCATATTCAACTGGAAATTCTTTCAGGGGAGAGCAATGTGGAAAAAGAAGAAATTTTGTAAACTAAATAATGTTGGAAGGCTAGAAGTTATGTGACAAGTTCAGAAATTGTTCTTTTGGGCATTTACTGTGTTTGTCATACTCTTATCTTAACTGTATACCAAAAAATGACAAAATTTTGGACTTTTCCAAATTGAAAACATTTGCAGAGGACAATAATAAAAACATGGCTGGAATTATGAAATTTGGCTGTGAAAGAGTGGAAAACATTGTGGGAAAAGGAGAAAATGCTGGTTACCAGCATTTTCTCCTTTTCCCTCAATGTTTTCAATGCTTTCTTTCTTGGGGTTGTTGAAACTCAGGATCACATGGTAAAGAGTTAACCCCTTACCACACAATCCCGAGTTTTAACGACCTCAATGAAAAGCACTTCTTGAAAACATTGTGGGAAAAGGAGAAAATGCTGGTAACCAGCATTTTCTCCTTTTCCCACATTGTTTTCTACCCTTTCAAAAGCATTTTTATAATTTGAGCAACAATTAATTTGTTATCTGCAAATGCTTGCAACATACACCAGTCTAATATTTTATCATGTGGTAAAGGGTTAAAGATGACTGCCCCAGATCACAGGCCTTTAAAGCTCTATTGGTCTATCATGGAATATTAAAATTTTCCTTTGTCGAACATCAAACACTTATAGCACATTGGTGCATCACCTGTATATCACGGAATATACTCAAATTTTCATTAACAACATTACAATAAATAGCACATTGGCAACCCCCTCTATGTCGTATATAGTAAGACAAGGTGTGCAACAAAATCGAACAAAATCTGACCCCCATCCCCTTTCAGAGATCATATTTAACAGAAAATGGAAAAATAAACCTAGTTACCGATGCAGATGGGTTCACAAATGATTTTTCTTCTGTACCCTGACCCTTGAAAGTTCCAAACGGCTCTAGCCATCAAGCAATAGCTCGCATCTCAAAACATTTTAAAAGCTTCCGTATTTTCCAGATTGCCATGCGCTGACGTCACACAATTCATTATGACGCAGCGAATTATAACGCATGTGAATTTGCTATCAAAAGACGCGCCAAATTTTTTTACCAATGAACGGTAAAAATGCGTTTGAAAATATGCGAAATGGGAGATGAAAATCGTGATACTGGATTAGATGAAAAGATAAATTATATCGATGAAATATCAGTTGAATAATTTCATCAATATACCAACAAAAAATTTTTTTGATCTATGTTTGAAAAAAAAAAAAAAAATTATTATTCGCTGCAGGATTATAAATCATGTGACGTCAGCGCATGGCGATCCGGAAAATGTGGAAGCTTTTGAAATCTTTTTAGATGAGAGCTATTGCTTGATGGCAAGAGCCCTTTGGAACTTTCGAAGGTCTGGGTACAGAAGAAAAATTATTTATGAACCCATCTGGACCGGTAACTAGGTTCATTTATCCGTTTTTGTTCAAATATTATCTCTGAAAGGGGACGGGGGTCAAATTTTGTTCGATTTCGTTGCACACCTTGTCTTACTATATACGATAAGAGGGAATCACCAATGTGCTATTTATAGTAACAGTGTCCAATAATGAAAATTTCATTATCCCTTGATAGACTAATGGAGTTTCAGAGGCCTATGCCCAGATACAAAATTAAATGCATCTGTAGGTAAAATGGATGAATGTTCTCTGGTTTCTGTTATTGCTTTTTACTCCATACTCGGATCTCATTTTCAGTGTTTCATGTTATTACAAGTTGATTTTTTCTGCTATGATTTCTTTACTCAGCTCTGCCACTAGCAGGATAGGACTTTTTTTGCATGATTTTGCATACAGTGTGGTTGAAGATGAGACCACACAGAATATGCAGTCTTATCTTGGACCTACTCTGTTTGATATGCTGTGAAATATCCTTGACTGAATAGTCTTGAGATTGGTGGATATTAGTACTTTATGTAAAATGCTAATTCCATCTTCCTAGCACACTTAGGGTTAAAAAACCTTTATATAGCATATATTGTATAGGCCAGTAATATATTGTCATAGTTTGGAGTTTTGTACTTTGAAAATTTGCAAAATACCAGTAAAATATAAAACAGGGGAAAAAATGAATGTTTGGGTGAACAAGAAAATAGTATGGTGTACAGGCTACTTGCTCTTGTAGAAAAGCCACATGAATAATGAATAATTCTGTATTTCATCAATCAAACATTTCAGCTGCTTCTCAGCTTCTAATTGCATGAGTTTAAAAATGATTTTTGCTTTCTTTTTATCATGCACAAATTCTGAATTTCAATATGTGGTCTGATTTGTAACTAAAGAATGTTATGTTTAAATTTGGAAATCTGTTTTTGGAAGGGTAGAAACCAGCATTTTCTCCTTTTGCCACAATGTTTTCAAAAGCCGTCCTTGTCAGGGTTGTTAAAAGTTGGGATTGTGCGGTAAAGGGTTTTTTTGCTATCAGGTTAACAGTTTGCCCACAAAAATTATAATAGATATTATGACTTGATAGTTATGCCAAATACAAAGTAACAAATCAGAATGCTAGTTTTCAAGGTTAATGAGTCTCTTCAAAAGCTTTTGTATGAGAAGAATTAGTTGTCATCTGTTAAGATTTATATAAAACCTGTGAAAGAAAATAAGGATTTCTACATCAGTGATTTAGAAGACATTTTTAAAGCCAATCTGAAACTTGGAACTCTTACAAACAAATGATATGATAAAAATGGTAGGAAATCCAGAAAGTGCTTTTGCAAATAATTTCATCAACAGTGAATTACATTTATTTTGACTAAATCTTTACATCTGATTAAATTTCTGTTTAGCATATATAAAATTTATATTCATTCTGAGCCATGGCATTCCTTTGGGCTTCTCATGATGCTTCCATTTTGCTTTATTTTAAACTAACATACATCTGTACAATACAGGATTTGACAAATCATCTGTAAGTAATTTCTAAAGTATTTTAAATTGTACTTGACTAAAGTATACATTATTATAAATGCATACTCAAATAAATTGACTAAACTGAATTGGTTCTATGAAATACATTTTACAATTTCTAAATTACATGACTAAAATACTTTCTTGGTAAATGAATCTAACTTCACAATTTACTTAAACTCTTTACCACACAAGGAAAATTTAGACTTGCTCAAATCGAAAGCATGTACAGATGACAATTTAAATATGACTCATATGATAGAATATGTCTTTGAGAGGATAGAAAACTTTGTGGGAAAAGGAGAAAAGGCTGGTTACCAGCATTTTCTCCTTTTCCCACAATGTTTTCAAAAGGCTTCTTCCTTGGGGTCGTTAAAAGTCGGGATTGTGTGGTAAAGTGTTAAGTGAGGTTTGAGGGAGAAGTTAAATTCTCCTCATACATTGAACTTTTATTTCTTTCTATCATAGGGTCTGATGATGCTGTCCCCCCGTACATACCCAGACAGTATTTGGGCTCCAGAAAGGATGAGCCCAACAAACACCCGACTGGAATCTATGGTGTGAATAACAAACCTGAAGATCTATCTACTATTGATGAAAACTCTGTCAAGGTGGGTGTTTAACCCTGTACCAAACAATAAAGTTTTAAACTCAACCCAGTTGAAAGCATTTGTATATAACAAAGCAAATGTAGCTCAAATGATGATTCCTGTCTTTGTTAGGGAAGAAAACATTGTGTGAAAAAGGAGAAAATGCTGGTAACCAGCATTTTCTCCTTTTCCCACAATGTTTTCAAAAGCCTTCCTTATCAGGGTCATTAAAATTCAGGATTGTGTGGTAACAACTTCATTTATACAGTTGTTAGAATTTTCCCAAACAAGTCTATTATTGTACCAATGGCACAGAAATGCAGTAATCAGTAAAAATTAAAAAACAATGTAGGAAAAGGAATAATTTCTACCAAAGCATAGCAGCAGTTTGATAAGCATTTGCTAGAATGGACATGTCTTTGGAAAAAAGATGTAACAGGTCTAATTACCTTTGGGGCTGTTGCAAAAGGCTGCTGCATTGCTTTACAAGAGATAAATAAGAAACAGTTATTTATCATGTATTAAGGGCAAAAGAAACTTTTCCATGCAAAGTTTGAACCATTTACCAAATAACTTTTCGAACCTTAGGAAAAAAGCTTTTGAAGGATAGTGGAAAAAGGAGAAAATGCTGGTTACCACTCAATTTCCCATGATGATTTTTTACCCTTTCAAAGACAGATTCCAAAATTTAAGCCAGATTTATTTTGTTGCCTGGAAATGTTTTCAACTTGGGCCACCCCAGAAATTGGCCATCTTATAGAGGGTTAATGGAAATTGAAATACAATTCAGAGGACAAAGTCAGTGGGCATTTTTAAATCTCAAAACCTTTTTTCTTCACTAAACTTTAGACAATTCTTATGAGTAAACACCATGTAAGTTTTATTGAAGATCTGTCTGTGGTATAACTCTCAAAATTCAACGATGCCCCAACTGTACCTCTGCCAGGTGATTGTTAATAAATAAAATACCATGATAATTTGAATGTATTTTTCTGTCCAGATTTTTACTGTATATTTATAATGACCTGTTCTAGGACGACAAGGAGAAAGCCCTCAGTGTTAGTACAGGCAGTAATAAAGGAGAAAAAGCTGGTAATGGTAAGTCTCAAACTCATTTTCTCTCAACCTTCCAGATGTTTTAGACTGGTTCAGATTCTTCAACTCTTTACTACACAATCCTGAGTTTTAATGACCCTGAGGGTGAAGCCTTTTGATGACGTTGTGGGAAAAGGAGAAAATGCTCATAAATTTTAACAATTGAGTTATATTTACTTTGTTGTCTGCAAATACTTTCAATTCAGACAAGTCTAAAACTTTTTTGTTGTGAGGTAGAGTGTCTGCCTCATAACCATAAGGTCCCTCATTCGATTCCCCGGAGTGGGTGTCAACATTCAGCCAACACATTCGGCATGAGTACTAGTGTAGTTCCCAGGAAGCAGAATCAAGAGATTAGTATAAGTTGTAAGAACAAAAATAGCTGTTCACATGAACTATGGCATAAACACATTTACAATTAAGTAGTGAAGATAACATACCATGAATCACTTCTAATATAACTACCATCATTGGTTTCTGAAAAACTACTTGGTAGATTTAGTGTTCTTTAACCCTATACCAAATAATGCCAAGTGTTTATGACCCTGGTGTAAAATGCATTTGAAAACATTATGAGAAAAGGAGAAAATGCTGGTAACCAGCGTTTTCTCCTTTTCGTATGATGTTTTTTACCATATTTATGGCAGAAATCATCTTTTAAGCTACATTTAATTTGTTGTCTGTAGATTACCTTTAACTTGGACCAGTCTAAAATTGTGTTGTTTGGTAAAGAGTTAGTTGAAAGCATTTGCAGAGGACAAATGAACTGTGGCTTATATAAAGAATTTTTTCATTGACAAGACAGAAAATGTTGCAGGAAAAGGAGGAATTGCTGCTTAACAGCATTTTCTCCATTTCCCGCAATGTTTTCATAAGCCTTCTTTGTCAGTGTCGTTAAAACTTAGAATTGTTTGGTAAAGGCTTAAATGAATTATAGTGCACTTGTACTTTTGAAATTGCTCATGGAAAATGATATTTTTTTTTTATTTTGGTTGCTTAGATGATAAAGAACAGTTTGAAAAACTTGGAACAGGCAAAGCTGTGAGCTCAAACACCCAGCTAGTAGAGACTGGATATCAAACACGTTCAACTGTTGATGTCGCAAGTAGATTGCCAGATACTCGGACCCTTGATAGTGGTTACCCGTCAAAATCTACAACATCATCCAATGATAACCTTAAGAAAGATCTTGGTTACCTGGGAGCAGTTGGTATTGGAGAAAGTCAGCCGTTATTGAAGTCTAGAGAGCAGTTTCTCAGGGAATTCGAGGAAAAGGAGCAGGAGAGACGACGATATTCTGGAGAACAAAGGGACCAAATGGGAACTAGTGTCAGATCAGACCCAGGTGGCATGTTGGAAGATATGGGCCCTAGAAGGGAATATAGAGAATCTGCAGATAGAAATGATTTCCAGGTGTTGGAACCTGAGCCTGGCTATCCACAGGAGAGGTTGCGGTACAGTAGATCCAGATCTGACACTGATCTTGTAGCTTTGTCCCCAGCAGAGAGCCAGAAGTACTCCTCACCAATGCAGCCAGGTGTGTGGTACTTTCATTTTATCATTTGAACTATGCTCTGGCAAAAGGGGGTTTAATGCATCTCTGTGATGCATTTAATCAAGCAAGTCATCAGGTAATTATGGATGCATAAAATCCACATTGTCTTACAACCGACTGAATCATGAAGTTGACAGGTCCTTTGACATGCAGAAAGTGTACCAATAGCAAAAAGATTTGACCCAGATTAGCCTGCGCAGTCCACGCAGCCTAACCTGGGTCAAGTCTTTTTGCACATGCTTTAGTCCCCATTTCACAGAGCATGGATCATTTATGTAATTACTAGGCTTAGTAGTAATCAAAGAGTTACATGTTAGATAAAAAATAAAATATTTACTTTAACTCTGTATCAGACAACCCTGTATAATATACTGAGCAATAAGCATTTGAAAATTTTTTGAGAAAAAAGAAAATGCTGACTACCCTTTGAAAGACAAATAACAAGGATGAATAACAAAAGCAACATCTTTTCAACCCTTTACCAAGTGACAGAATTTTACACTTGTCTTAACTGAAGCCCTTTTCAGATGACAACTGCAACGTAGCTCAAATGATGGGATTTGTCTTTGATAGGGAAGGAAACATTATGGGAAAAGGAGATAATGCTGGTTACCATCATGGCCTGAATTTAGCCTGTATAGGAAAGGACTAAGCTTAAATTACTGGTAGTTTTGACTTCTTTAACTCTTTACCGCACCATCTCCAAGTTTTTACGACCCTGAAAAAGAAGGCTTTTGAAAACATTGGGGAAAAGGAGAAAATGCTGGTAACCAGCATTTTCACCCTTTCCCACAATATTTTCAACCCTATCTAAGACACACCCTGCCATTCAAACCATGTCTAATTTTTTGTCTGCAATTGCTTTCAGTTAAGAAAAGTGAATTTGTCATTTGGTAAAGAGTTAAATATGACTTTCAACAAGCAAAGTTTAGTCCAGTGAGACCACACTATTTCAGGTACAAGGTTTATGGAGCTGTCAACACAGCCTTCACCCATATTTCACCAGGACTCACTGACAATTGCGCCTAGACGAAGGACAGGACAGGATGTTATACAAGGACAGGCACAATCCTCCGTAGGCAGACATTCACCACCAGAGCTGCCAAGGGTGGATGATAGACAAAGGGCACTGGAACTACCTCGAGTTGATGACAGAAGGTATGTGGACATCTGTATTCTTTATATACGGAAACACACTTGTAGAGGAACATTTAACTCATACAACAAAATTGTTATTGAAAGAATATGCATACAAAAAATTAAGCGTGCCTCAAATGATGGGATTGTCTATGAAAGGTTAGAATAGGAGAAAAATCTCCTTTTCCTACAAGGGTTTCAAAAGCTTCCCTCCTTGGCCATTGTTGTTCTAAAATATGAATAATTAACAGGAATAAGAGTGTAGTACACAAATACACCTAAAAACAATGTCATTGCAGCAAGGGAGAATTTGCATACTACAAGTAAATTCTGCTTTTGTCTCAATGTTTACATAAATCATTGGCTTCAAGACCCAAAAATATTGTTTGCTGTAGGTAATGTGTTAATTATAACTAAATATTTGATAACATCTATGGCTGTGATTTAAGAGTGTTTGCTTTAAGCCCTTGACAAGGTTTGGTGTTAGAGAGGGGGTTAGGGGCTCATGGTTTTAAACACAAGCCATTTTCTACAAAAGACATGATACCGCAGTTTTAATGGCCTAATTAGGAAACAGTAGTAATACAATTATTATATTCTCTGTATAATATGCTTGTCCAAGCCTGGTTCTGAATAAGTCTTGAAAATGACTAAGGAAGCTGTGAATGTTAAAGAAATTTTAGCTGTTATTCTCACTCTTTAACACACAATCCTGAGTTTTAATGACCGTGATAACCATCATTTTCTCCTTTTCCCTCTATGTTTTCTACCTTTCCAAAAACAAAACTCAACTTTTAAGCTGCATTGACATTGTTGTCTGTCAATGCTTCCAATTTGATTGAGTCTAAAATGTGATCATTTGGAAAGGAGTTACCCAGTAATGCCTTATTTTGTATTGACAGCTCATCTGGAGGTAGAAAGATTGAAACCCAACATGAGAGCTCACTTGTATCAAGAGAAGAGCCAGTTCGACCCCTAGAGCCGGGCACCACCAATTCTAGGTCACCTGCATATTCAAGGTCACAGGAACTGATGAACCCTGTTGACTTGGGTGCAGATCCTGGGCGTCTTGGGGATATACCCAGAAGTAGCAGACCAAGGACACCTGTGTACGAAAAAGAAAAGGTAAAGTAAACATTTTACTTATTTGTTTGCAATATTGTTTTGTAAAATTGAGTAGATGATAAAAATGTACAAGCCAAAGACCTTCACAGAGGTATTTCTTTTATTAATCCTTTATCGTACAATCCCAAGTTTTTATGACCTAGAGAACAAGGCTTCTGGAAACATTGTTGGAAAAGAAAAAAACGGTGGCTATTGTATTAAAAGCTGAAAATCAATAACCTAATGAATACATGAATATATATTTTGTATGTATAAATGATACAAATTTGTTGAGGTACTCTTTTAATAATTTTTGTACATGTAGATTGAAATTTCAATCTTTTCATTATTCTTGGTCCTTTTTCTATTAGAATTACAGAGGTTTTACTGAAGCGATACATTTGATGAAAGATCTTCTCATTTTACCTTACTTTAGGAGATGGAGGCTGAACTGGAAAAAATGAACAAGGAATTGTCAGATCAGGTGTAAGTATTCTTATTATTGTCAGAAATTATATAGCTCGTGTGTTAATTCTTTACTACACAATCCTGACTTTAAACAACCCTGAAGGAGAAGTTCATTGAAAACATTTTGGTCAAAGGAGAAATTGCTGGTAACTAGCATTTTCTCCCATTTCCACAATTTTTTCCACCCTACCACAAACAATTTTTGAGACACATTTATTTTTGTTGTCTGGAAATGCTTTTAATTTGGACATGTCTAAAAAATTTTTGTTTAGTAAAGAGTTAACGTTTTAGCAGCTTAGCTCCTGTTTTTACAACCAACAACAATCAAACTTGTTTCCTATGTTCTTTACCTAATGGCTTGCAACACGCGAAAAGAGGCATTCTGATATTTGCATAAAGTGTCGTCTCAAATCAGCCTGTGCAGTCCGCGCAGGCTGATCCAAGACGGCACTTTACGGCCACATTGGATTTCGTCCTACAGTAGACTTGCGTGAAACAGAATATTACATAAAAACAAAAAGTGTCGTTTCGGATTAGCCTGCGCTGAATGTGCAGGCTGATCCGAGACAACACTTTACGCAAATGTCCGAATGCCTCTTTTCGGGTGTTGCAGTCCTAATGGAAATGTTCAGGTTGGGGTATTTGCCCAACAGTCTTAGTTCAGTTCCATTTCTTAATGATAAGACTAGCAAGACTAGAAGTAATTTGTTTGGCTGAGACAGCTAGTGAGATGGATTTCCAAACAGAGTCAGAATTTAATTTAGAATGTTTTGTGAATACAGCATCAGATAACAACCCTGAGAAAGAAAGCCTTCTGAAAACATTATAAAAAAGGAGAAAATGCTGGTAACCAGCATATTATTCTTTTCGTAGAGTATTTTCTATCATTTCAAAGACAGAAATAATCTTTTCAGGTACATGAAATTTCTGGTCTCCAAATGCTTTCGATTTAGAAAAGTCTAAAATTTTGTCTTTTGGTAAAGATATAACCCCTTTATAACACGATGAAATTGGAGAGTTGTCCAAATCGAAATATTTTCTTGACGATATATTGAATATGGCTCAAATAAAAGGATATGTCCTCAGAGCAGTAAAAAACATAGTGGGAAAATGAGATAAAGACTGACTGGTCCTCAGAGTCATTAAAACTCAGGATTGTGTGATAGAGGTTAAAATAAACGAGTATGTGGCCTTCAGATTAGTGAAGTGTATTCAGAGACTAGCTAGGCCATCAAAATACGGAGTAAATGCTGTCCTTTTTAACCCTTTGCAATACAATCATGAGTTTCAATGACCCTAACAGAGAGGTCTATTGAAAACATTATGGGAAAAGGAGAAAATGCTGGTAACCAGCATTTTCTCCTTTTCCCACAATGTTTTCTACGCTTTCAGATACAAATTTCTTCATAGGAGCAACTTTTTTCAGTTTGTCTCTCTGACAAACATGAAAGTTCTCAACAAATACATAGCTCAAATACAAATCGCCCTGGTTGGAGTTTGAACCTGTGTGGTAAAGATCCTCTTTTATCGAGGCACGAAAGACCTGTACACTTACCACTGAGCAAAAGAAAATTTCTTCCTTACGCAACTGCTAGGTATTGATTTTATTCTGGAATAAGCTATGCGATAAGGAAGGAATGATCTCCTGTAACACATCCCTTCTTAAAATTCATCATTTTTATGACAGATGGCCTTATTAGGCAGTAAGTCCATCATTTAGAAAACAAATGGCTTGGTGATCTATCCCAGACAAGCCCCCATCTTACTAACATGAAAGTTTGTAAGAAATACATAGCTCAAATACAGACTGCCCTGGCTTGGTTTGAACCCATGCAGTAAAGATCCTTGTTTATTGAGGCTCAAAAAATCAGTACACTAACCACTGAGTTGAAAAGAGCTCTCTGTAACACAGTTGCTAGGTATTGATTATATACAGGAAGAAACTTTGCAGTAAGGAAGGAGTGATCTCCAGTAACCGTCTCAAAGTGTTTCAATATGAACAGGTCCAAAGTTTTATTGGTTGTTAAAGGCTATACAGTCATAATTAGGGAGACAACATTACAGCTTGTCTGCTTTTCACAGATATGTAACTTTTAAGGTTATTATAGAAAAAATGTTTTTACAGAGTGTTCTGTAACATTGTGAAAAAAGTGTTATGAAACATTGTGAAAAAAAATTGCACAGCAACAAAATGTTTTGACCGTAATAATGACTGCATGCAAAAAATGCATAAACTTGGTTTTTGAAAAGCTTATTAATTATTATTATTTTGTTATTGTAGGAAAGAAATTCAGGAAGGAAATACCAGTAAGTCAGAGCAGAATGTGGAAGATACTGCACCACTGTCTAAAAAAGCTCAGATACTTCGCCAAGTATTAGAACAGGAATATGTAGAAGGTATTCCACCCAACATTAATGACATGTGGACCCGCTTCAAGGAGAAATATGATCAGTCTGTGTCAGAGAGCAGCATGGGCAGTACACGGTTAGATGCTTTGTCTGGGTTGATTCAGAATCCCACACACCATTTTGTCAACTCTTTTCTGCTTGAAAAAGAAGAGGAAACAGAAACCCAAAAGAAAGTGAGTGAAGAAAGGGCTGAAAAAATCAGAGAGGAAAGAAAGCAAGAGAGTGAAAGGTTGAAAAGGTTGGCAGAAAAGCGTGCAGCAGACGAGAGAAATTACAGAAGACTTGAACTTCGACAGAAACATGGTCTGAGTGAGGAGGAGAGTAATGGAAGTATTACTGAACTGCTAGTGGAAAACGAAAAAATAAAAGAGAGAAGCAACAAAAAGGACAAAAAGTCAGGAAGTCCTAAGAAAAGAAAGTCACCAGATAAAGAGAAAAGGGATAAGAAAGGCAGAAAGTCTCAGGTTGACAAGGAGACAGAGACCAACATTAAGAGTAAAGAACGCCCTACAAAACCTAGCCATAGTGATACTCTGGATACTTTGTTCTCCATTCCTGAGGATGCAAGTTTTGAACAGTCACCTAGTAAGTCTGAGTCAGAGCTAAGGTCACGCCAGAGAAGGCAGAGACATGTGATCGATCCTCTCATGAAAAAACTGAGAGATAAGATAAAACTTCAACGAGACAAGATAGATAAGGAAAGACGGAAGGAACTACAGAGAGTTGAAAAATTAAAGAAATTGGAGATGTTGCTTAATGCTAAGAGAAAGAATCAACTGTCAGATAAAGCAATTGATGTTGAACTACAAAACGTGTCCAGTACAACAAGTGTGCACTCAGAAACCACACTAATGTCCACTGACAATACAGTTAATGGCTTATTGTCATCCCAGGACAGTGAACACTCTTCTGAATTATCCACAACTTTAAAAGACAGCACAGCAACACCAATCAAATTACAGGTCAAAAGATACCCAGAATTAGAAGTGTCCAATCCCATAAAACATTATGTGGACACAGACTCGACTGAGTCCTCAGACTTCAGTAATATCATTGTTGAAAAAGTGCCAGAAAATAGATCTGAGAAACGAAAGTCTGTGAGAAATTCTGCTTCAAGGGAGAAAAGTTCTAAACTGGATGAGAATGGTCAGAGGATCAGGAAAGTGAGAAAAAGTGGCAAGAAGAGTAAAGAAGTATTTGGAGTTGAGATATCCACTGAAGATCTAGAGAAACAAGTGAAGAGATATGAACGCTATGTGTCCCCAGAAAGGCGCAGAAAATTACGAGATGCTTCAACAATGTATCCCTCACCAATAACTGTAAGTCCTCCCCAACAACGGCGTATTAGGGATGTACTAATGAGGTCGGAGGCAATTCAAACAAGCCCATCTATTAGATCGTCAAGCCCTACGTATTCTTATGATGAAGTCCCTGTAGCCCCAGTCCCCACAATGTCAAACATCTCATCTGGGAAAAAGTCTCTGCGACAACGACCTTCTCCCTCTCCTCCAAGGGCAACATCTTCAAGGTCGGTTAGAGTGTCCCCTTCTAGAAGAACTTCAAAATCACCAACAGCAAGAAAATCATCCAAATCACCTACAAGGCCAGTGTCAGAGCCCCCAGCTCATCATTCAAGACCAAGAAAAGATCCCCCCATGTGGAAACCTGAGTGTGAGTCTACTCCACCAGAAAATAGCATGTTTACACCAGAAGTTGATGAAAACATGAAACCAGCCAGTAAAGATGAAGGTCTGTAACTTTTCTTCTATACAGATGGCAGAATTTTAGCCTTGCCGAAATTGAATGCAATTGCAGACGACAATTTTAATGTGGCTCAAATGGAGCAATTTTTCTTTGATAGTGTAGAAAACATTATAGGAAAAGGAGAAAATGCTGGTAACCAGTGTGGCTCAAATGGAGCAGTTTGTCTTTGATAGTGTAGAAAACATTATAGGAGAAGGAGAAAATGATGGTAACCAGTGTGGCTCAAATGGAGCAGTTTGTCTTTGATAGTGTAGAAAACATTATAGGAAAAGGAGAAAATGCTGGTAACCAGTGTGGCTCAAATGGAGCAGTTTATCTTTGATAGTGTAGAAAACATTATAGGAAAAGGAGAAAACGCTGGTAACCAGCATTTTCTCCTTTTCCTACAATGTTTTTCAGAAGGCTTGTTTCCCAGGGTCTTTAAAAGTTGGCATTGTGCAGTAAAGGGTTATTGTATTTAAAACAGTTACAAAAATCTCTCAGAATGAAAATCATCAAATTTTCAAGTCTTCTGTGGTTTTATTACATCTGAGGTTTATGCAGTGACATTCAATAAAGGTTAGTCTCACGTAGCAGATGATGTTGATCCAAGATCAGACTGCATGTTCCGTACAAATGTTGCTTATTTGATATATGGCAGAGAAAGGGTTAAACCTGTGCTACTGTACACAACAAAAGTTTACACTGGTCCAAATTGAAACCAGTCTTCAGACAACAGATGTGTCTTAAATGATGGGATTTGGCTTTTGGAAGGGTCACGAACATGATGGGAAAAGTAGAAATTGTTGGTTTCTAGCATTTTATTCTTTTCTCAAATTGTTTTCATGGGATTGTTTGGGAAAGGTACAAAGTTGTTTACCAGATTATGTCTAAATATTGGACAAGGTAGATCCAGCAGTAGAATGGCATGATTTGCACACTCTGATTTTGATCTACACTATCAAGCAAAGGCTCCTAAAGTTGAACACTTAAAATGCCAAATAAACCCAATGGGTATTTTCACTCTAGAAATAAGACCCTAATCAGAGCAAGTTTAAGGCTGATTTTGTCCAGAATATCTCTGCAAAGTAGACAGTGTGGATCAAATATCAGATTGTCTGTTTTGTGCAGTCTGATCTTCATCTATGCAGGCCACAAAGCCAACTTAAAAAGGAGCTTTAGGGATTCATTTGCATATTTGGTTTTTGCTATATTGCTTTTTCCTTGTTAGTATATTCATTTTTCTACATGCACATATCAGAAGCATGGAAAATTACTTCTAGTCTATTGTCACGTGGATGAAGTTTTATTACAAATAAAAAAATGAGCCATGCTCTGTAGAAAGGAGGCATAATGCATCTGCTAAAGGTATAGACCAAGGTCAGCCTGCACAGTCCTCACAGGCTGACCTGGGTCTATACCTTTTGCTATTCACAAGTCTCTGCATGTCAAAGGACCAATGTACCTCTGGATTGAGTAAGGTGTTAAACAAAAGTGATTTTATGGATTCATTACTATGTGATAACTTCTTTCGCAGAATGAATTACAGAAATGCATAAAGGCCCCTTTTGTCAGAGCATAGCTTAAATATTGAAAGCCTACATACTTATGTGATGTTTTATGTAAAATTAATTGAAAACGGGGTATATGTGAGAAAGCTGTCATGTTTGGAAGAAAAGGTGTTTTGTAACAGTGAAGATACAGCAGGTGCACATAAGTAGGTGCAAGCTACCATTTTATAACTGAATCACTGTTGAAGATGATGTTTAACATAGATCGATCAATTTGATGAGTTTTTTGGCCCATGAAAAATTGTAAATGTTTCATGCATATGTTCTTATTACATTGAAGGGGTCTTGTTATTTACAGGGTTTTAACTCAAAGAAAATATTGTGAAGCTGAAACTGACTTATGAAAATATCTTCCTGGTAGAGTTTACAATCTGTTTAGATCATCTGTTATGATCATTTAGATTTTATTCCAGCAACAGCATGGTTCATTCCTATGAAACCTGCTCAGCCTTGGAGACAACCATTGAAAGAGCGCCAAGCATTCTCTGTTAGGCAAGAAAACTGGGAACCAACTTCTGTAAGTCAAACCAAATGGAAGAAATTGATCTATGGAGATATCCATCAAGAGCAAGGAGATCCAAATGATATATCCAGGGATACCAAATTCGACCTTGACCCAGAGGGTCAGCCTGTAAATGAGAACCTGGAGGAAGACTCTGATATCACAGACCTTGACTTGAGTAGCTCAAAACCCCTGTCAAAGATGAGTCTACAAGTAGGTGTTATCCCATACTTCATTAAACTCTTTACCACACAATCCTGACTTTTAAAGACCCTGAGAAAGAAGCCTTTTGAAAACATTGTGAGAAAAGGAGAAAATGCTGGTAACCAGCATTTTCTCCTTTTCCCACAATGTTTTCTACCCTTCCCAAACCAAATTTCAATTTTTCAGTCACATTTATTTTGTCATCTGCAAATGCCTTGAATTTGGACCAGTCTATAATTTTGTCGTTTGGTAAAGAGTTAAGTATGAATCTTCCTTTAGGATCATAGACATAATGTAATATATCATATTGAAATGTCTGCATCAAAAATCAGTACTTGGAAAACCCAGAAATAGTGATATGACTTAAATAGTGTTGAAAGTGAAGTAAAACTCCTCTCTTACACATTAATAATCCTTTCTCTGGTTTACCTAAGAACACAAAGAAAAGCTTTATACATTGTTCACTGAATTCAATTTCAAAATTTTTCTCATTACTGCTTATGTTAATTTTAAATAATGCCTCAAAAGACACAAAGGATGATACATATAAAAGTTAGGAAAATAACCGTTTGAGTTTTATCAAAAACAGTGTTGAGCAAGGAGCATGACCTGTTGCTTCTTAACCATGATGTTTTCAAAAAGAGTGTAGGCCTACTGCAGGTACATTATTAGTTGTACGGTCTGGTGGCAGGGGACTTGGAAACTTGTTCACGCCTGTGGTGAATCATGTCGCCCCGAGCCGAAGGCAAGGTGGCGACATGATTCCCCACAGCCGTGAACAAGTTTCCAAGTCCCCTGCCACCTGACCGTACAACAAATTTATTATACTGCAAAGTTTTACCATTCCAACGTTTGTTAAGTGAATTTTACCTGTTTTTTTGGTTTAAAAAATTGAGTACGCTGACGAAGTAGAATTTCCCTTCTGAGTGCCCCAATTCAATGAAAACTGATGTCACTGGGAACTGACGTCACTGAAACCTTGGTAATACGTGCTAAAACGTGCAGCTTGGCGCATAATCTTGATGTTAATCTTGATCGACACCGCCATATTGGATGTTGTGTTGATAGTGTAGTCATGTATACAGGGCTCCCGAAAGGGAAAGTGCTTTTACGTTGGTTTTGCCAGTGTACATGATATATATGTTCGGGGCATATTATCCAATCAGATCACGAGAAATTTCTTTGCAGTATAATAAAAAGAATTGTATATGTATTTGTACAGTAATAAATTCATTTCAAATTGATAAGGGTTATAAAGATAAACTGATATATTTATGGATGGCAGATTGATATTGTAGGAAGGTTAGCCATAGCATCCATCTCACCCTGTTTTGTGCTTTGAATCATACATGTGCATGCAGCACCTGGGCTTTTGACTTCTACAAGTGACACAATTGACAAAATAGATGATGGAAATGGGAATATTATTCACAAATAATAATGAATAACAGTGTAAGAAAAAAGTTGTAATTATAATTTTCTCCTTTTCCCTCAATGCTATCAAAAGCCATTTAAGTAGGGATGGAAAAGGTGTGTTCATTTGGTATTTGTCACTAGTAACCTTCATGTATGACAACATTGTTAACTTTGACAAGTTAGCTAATAGACCTTGCACTGAGTGCAGCAGTTGTGTCAAACCATATTTACATCTTAGGCAAAGCAAGGAAAAAAAATAGATAAGTTTGTTTTTATAATAATTTTCCTTTTGTCAGTCTGTTTCTACCAAAATAATTTGATACAACTTACACCTATGTAAAACAGTAAAAATGATGAGGAAGTACATCGTTTAAGGCTTTTATCATATATTTTAAACCAATAGGAGGCCTTCATGATGCGCAAACAAATGACAATCTCTCGGCTGCGAGAACGTCAGAAGAGACTAAATCTGGCAGCAGAACAGAGAAAAATGGAAGCCTACCTAAAGATGGAGCGTGATCGACTGTTTAGTGAAGAGAGAAAGAAGGAGGCAAACCCTGAAGCCCATCCATACAGTGGTAAGTTCTTTCTTCTGTGGAGAACAGTAGACTACCACCATGTCCTAGTTCCCAGTAGTCAACAATAATTATAGTGCTGCTGTTACCTGCACAAATTTTCTGAGTTTGTCATACCAAGCAAGTCATCACAGGATTATGTATCCATAAAATCCATTTTGTCTAACAACTTACTGAATCATGAGGTAGATTGGTCCCTTGACATGCAGAAAATTAATCAAAAGCAAAAAGTTGAAGTCCAGGTTAGCCTGCGCACATTGCACAGGCTGACCTGGGTTGATACTTTCTGCAGATGCATTTGGCCTCCTTTTCACAGAGCATGGCTTATGTTTATGTATCCTTTCAATCATACTCCTGTATGTCGTATATAGAGGAGTTTTACTTTAGTCTGAATTTTGGCTCCAAGATAATGGATTGTTGTTCTCGTACAGATTTTCATTGAGTTTGAATTACCATGCCGTCTAGCTTTTTTGGCAAATATATAACTTTAGAAACTTCCATTTTTTTACCCTCAGAAAATCTGTACAGGCCAGCCAGAAGAATAATATCAAAAGAGGAGATGAAAGAATTGACCACAAAGTAAGTTTGGTGTTGGATTTATTATTTGAAGGGACTTAATTCTTTACCAGATGACAAAATTTTAGACTTGTCCAAATTGAAAGCATGTGCAGATATCAAACAGAAACTGCTTGTATTGTAAATGATAGGATTTGTCCTTAACTCTTTACCAAACGACAAAATTTTAGACTGGTCCATATTGAAGGCACTTGCAGACGACAAAATAAACGTAACTCAAAAATTAAAATTTATTTCCAGCAGGGTAGGAAACATTGTGGGAAAAGGAGAAAATGCTGGTTACCAGCATTTTCTCCTTTTCCCACAATGTTTTCAAAAGGCTTTTTTGTCATGGTCGTAAAAACCAGGGATTGTATGGTAAAAGGTTAAAAAGATTGGAAAACATTGTATGTGTGTGTGTGTGTGGGGGGGGGGGGGAGCTTTTTTCTCAAACACAGTGGCTAATGGAGAAACTGCTGATTGTGTGTGATCAGTCCATTTTCCCTTATTTTCAAAGGATATACCACTGTAGAAACAAAGATAGAGTTCAGATTTTTCCCAGTCTGATCTTAGATCTACATTGACAGAAAAAGAGCCACAAGGTGTCTCTAGCATCTTTATTCCTAATTTTTCTTTCATAGTTTGGAAGAGAGGGAAGGCCTTCACAAGGCTCCAATTTATTTCATTTCTTTTCTCCAAAACTCCTTACTATATAGTTCTAGTGTTTTTAGGACCCAATGAAAGAATGTTTTGAACAAATTGAGAGAAAAAGCTTGTAACCAATTTTCAAATCAATTGAACAATAAATGTTGCTTCTAGAGTGCCCACAAGGTATTTCTTTAATTTGACCTAGTGACCTAGTTTATGACTCCACATGACCAAAATTCAGACTCATGTGAGATTTTATCAAAACAAACATTCCGAACAATTTTCGAGTCATTTGAGCCCTAAATGTGGCCTCTAGGGTGCCCAAAAGGTATTTCTTTAATTTGACCTAGTGACCTGGTTAATGATCCCAGTTGACTCAAATTCAGATTAATGTGAGATTTCATCAAGACAAACATTCTGACCAATTATCAAGTCAATTGAGCACAAAATGTGGCCTCTAGAGTGCCCTAAAGGTATTTCTTTAATTTGACCTTGTGACTCACCAAGGTTTTACCTTGTTCCTACACTAAGTGTTGGCAGTCATTTTCTTTCAGGCGGTACAAAAAGTTGCCAGAGGTCATTGAGAAAGAAAAATTGAAAAAGAGGGAAGAGGATTACAGTTTAAATAGATTGAAAGCTAGGCTATTTAACAGGGTAAGTATCTGCTTAATTGCTTTATCTAAATGCTAGTTCACTTTATTTCCACCGTACAGGCCACTTTTGGATGTACAAAAGGCTTGTGCAAGTGACAGATAGAAGAGCATTTAGAAGAAAGGAGAAAAGTTACTTTGCATTATGTAAAAAAAGTGGGAAAGCTGTTTGTGTCCAAATATATGGCAAAGAAGTGGACACTATTCTATGCTGTCTTACCTTGATTAACACTGTCCACTTACACTATTCAATTTGAGCTCAGCGCTACAAGGGTTGAGCATGCAAAGGACAACTTGAGATGCTTTTGGGGACCAAGCAGATCAAGATCAGACTGCACAGAACATTATATTGTTATTTCATCTACACCATCTGCTATGTAGTGAGATACCTTGGCCAACATAACCTTGTCATTGCACTATTTGGTCCTTTTAATTATTACCACACAATCCCTTATTTGAATTACCCTATGGAAGAAGACTTGAAAATCTTGATTCTGAATTTAAACAACCTTAAAGGACTTGAAAATATTGTGACAGGAGACATTGCTGGTAATCCTTTCAAAGACAAATCCTATCATTGGAGCCACTATGAACATAATTATAGTCTGTGAATGCTTTTAATTTCAACAGTCCTAAAATATTGTTTTGAGGAGTTAAACTGTCTAGAGATGTGTGGTTTGTTTGTTCAGCTGCCTAAATTTGAACAATACACATTTGTGCAGGCCAGCGTGCAGAAACGGATAAAATGCTGCCGGCTTGAGTGCAGGATATATAGAGGATATTCGACAGTTTTGGTGAAAGATCCAAATTTATTTCATTGAGTGAACATCATCAGTAATATTTTCATGAGTGGCGTAGTCAGGAGTGAAAACATTACCGATGATGTTCATAAGGTGAAATAAATTTTGATCTTTCACCAAAAAAAACCCCCAAATATTCTATTTATTTTATGCTTCTAACCTTTTTTTGTTGGGACTTTCTTCAAAATCCAGTACAGTTGTTTTTTTGTAATTTCCCTCCACATAAGTATGCATTATGATATTACGTAAAGCACAAAAAATGTATGGTATATGCATGTAAATTACGTCATATTTCAGTTTGTTTGAATGGCACACACTGTACAACAAGGTAACTAGTGTGTGGGAACATCTGTTTCAGCCTTCAATTGAAGAGTTACAAAATATGAAATTGTATTTTTTAGTGGTGGTAATCATGAAATATCAAACCATAATCCACCATTGTTTTTAGATAAACTACCTAAAAGTATGAAATAAATTTATCATCATTTGCTCAAAAACATTGGGAAAGTTTCAGATATACCCTTGCAAGTCTGGTTAGCTAAGGATACCCTGGAGTGATCTGTTTGGTTTGTTGACCTCTGGCAAAATGTTTCCATTTGTTATTATATTTTTTTGGTGATTGAATATGTATCAATTTTTTATTTTCAGAAAATACAAAAACAGGTGCTAGTCAAGGCTCACAAATGGGGAAGATAAGATATCAGTATTCTGCTAGCAGTAAAGATGACACAGTTGTGATAAAAAAAATCTCTTAACTCTACTACACATCAAAATATTAGACTTGTCCAAATTGAAGGCATTTGCAGACAAGAAATTAGATGCTACTGAAATTATGGGATTTGTCTTTGAAAGGATAGAAAACATTGTGGAAAAAGGAGAAAATGCTGGTTACCTGCATTTTCTCCTTTTCCCACAGTGTTTTCAAAAGATCTTTTCTCAGGATTGTTAAAAGTCTAGATTGTGTGGTAAAGGGTAAAACCTATGAACACCTTTCACAAACATGGTTGCCGTTTTGAGCAATGCAGATCAAAATCAGACTGCACAAATTGTGCCTTCTGACCTTCGATCTACTCTGTCAGGTATGCTGAGATAGTTTGGACAGGGGAGGCCATAAATTGAGAATTGACTCTATACCACACAACAAAATTTTAGACTTATCCAAACCTAAAGCATATGCATATGTATATGCAGGCGCAAAATTATATGTAGCCAAAATAGTGGAAGTTGTCTTTGATAGGGTAGAAACCATTATGGGAAAAGGAAAAAATGCTGGTTACCTTTTCCCACAATGTTTTCAAAAGTCTTCTTTCTTAAGGTGGTTTAAAGTCGGGCTTGTATGGTAATGGTAAATTACAAAATGTTAGCTTTGTCGATATTAAAAGCATTTGCAGACAACAATATAAATATGATTTATAAACTGGAATTTGTCTTTGAAAAAGTTGAAAACCTTGTGGAAAAAAGTACAGGTTAGTGGCATTTTTCCTGTAGCCAAACTGTTTTTAAATGTCTTTTTTAGGGTTGTTAAAAATCAGAATTGTTTGGGAAAGGCTTAACCCTTTACCACACAATCCTGACTTTTAATAACCGTTAGGACTAAGATTTTTGAAGGCTAGTAACCAGCACTTTCTCCTTTTCTCACAATGCTTTCTACCCTACCAAGGACAAATTTCGTCATTTAGGCCACCTTTAATTGGTCATCAGCAAATGCTTTCAATTTTGACTAGTCTAGAATTTTGTCGTTTGCTAGAGAGTTGAAAAAACAGAATCAGTAGGATATATTTATACTGCTAGTGATTAACAGTCAATATGATATTATGATATAGTAATAGAAAGTTCGGAATCATCAAATAAGATTTTATACAGCTGACATAGACTTTTATCTGTGATATTGTGTTGAATTTGTGAAAAGTAATGAAACATTGTATATATTGTGTGATTTGTTTGCCTTACTTAAAGCATTTTGACACAACAGTAAAACCCAAGAACCTTTCTCTGTAGATTATCATTAGGATTTAACGAATAGCACTTAACCCTTAGACTGCTAAGTATGACCCAAGGACCTTTTGCAGACAGTGTAGATTCAGATCAGACTGCACATAAGGAGCAGTCTATTCTTGGATCTACACAGTCCGATAAGAAAGTATTTTTCCCCCAAATTACCTCTGACATAGCAAAATTTGGGTTTTTTACTACTGCCTTGAAAATTTCATTACACTTATATAGGAGGTTAAGGGTTAAACTACATACATAAGAATATTTTTGTCAAAGGAGAAAACTTCTTTTTATCAAATTATGGAAATGTGGCAAAAAAAAAAAAAAGGAAAATGTTTGGTTGGAGCTTTATATCATTTTGCCGCAATGCTTTCAAAATGTGGTCCTCAGGAAGGCGTAAAAGTTGCCTGCAGGAGGTAACATATTTACCCTTAGGGTGCGGAATAAATCCAACAGACTCTCAGTCTAGAAATTAGACCCAAATAATTCAAAATATAAGGTTGCTCTTGTTCAGAATGATTTTGGTAATGTGGACTGTGTAGTAAAGATCAGACTGCATGTTTTGTGCAGTCTTACCTTGATCTACACTGACTGCAAAGGTAACTACTGTTGTGAAAGGAGCTTTACGGGTCAAGGCTTTAGTTTGCCAGAAAACAACAAAATTGTAGACTGATCAAAATATAAAGCGTTTCCAGATGACAAAGAGGACCTGTCTTTGATAGGGTAAAAAAAAACTGGGGGAAAAGGAGAAAATGCTGGTCTCCTTTTCTAACAATGTTTTCATAAGCCTTTTCCCTGGGGTCGGTAAACACAGGATTGTTATATGAAGGAATAAATAAACATTTCATACAAGTTTAGAAAAGTTTATTTGTTGCAAATGTAGTATAAGATATATTAGAAACAACTGGACTATGTTTGTATCATCAGTGATTACCAAATCTTCATACAGGTATTAACGTTTTGCAAGATTACGGAATTTTAGACAAGACTATATTGAAAGCATTTGAAGAGAACTAAAATCTGACTAAAATGATGGTATTTGTCTTTAAAGGGTTGAAAGCATTGTGGGAAATGGAGTAAAAGCTGGTTACCAACATTTGTTGTCTTCAAATGCTTTCAGTTTGGAAAATCTAAAACTTTTTTGTCCAATATAGAGCTACAGTAGCACCTTTTTACACTCGGTGGTGTAGAATATTAAAGACTGGCTGATATGCCCTGTCAGTTAGATTTGGGCCATGCTCTGACAAAAGGGGGCTTAATGCATCACAGTGATGCATTATACCAAGTAAGTCATCACATAACATTGGATCCGTAACATCCATTTTCTCGAACAACCGACTGAATCATGAGGTAGACTGATCCTTTGACATGCAAAAAAAAAAAATTGACCAAACGCAAAAAAGTTTTGACCCATGTCAGCCTGCGTGGACTGTGCAGGCCGACATGGGTCAATACTTTTTGCAGATGCATGAAGCCCTTTTTTCACAGAGCATGACTCATTTGTATGTGTTGAAGGTAATTATATTAAATATGTAGTTAGAATTATTTAATGCTTTTGTGGCAGTGTAATAAAGTAATTTATAGAAAATCAGAACTGAAATAAATACTTTTTGTATGAAATAGGAATATGATGGTGTCATTTAGTTTGTTTTAGATGTTTGCTTTAATCAAATTGATTATACCTCAAATAAATTTTTATAAGCCTGCATAGTGATTTGAACCGATTCAGATACCAAGAAGCAATCACAAGAATTTGATTGAATTTGCATTTGTTTATCATCGCCACCATTTGCCCATATGGGCAACGCTCCGTGAAGGCTGTTAGCATTGTTACAGGGGATAGTGCAGATACAGGACGAAACCCATCCTAAGTTACACCTGGTTCATTTACATGCTTGGTGTATAGCACCGTCACATGAGACCTCGGTTTAACGTCTCATCCAAAAGACTCTATGCAATTTTAGATGGCCAGCCTTGGGAATTGAACTCGCACTCTCATGTGACCCAAAACATCACATACACGAGTCATACGCTCTACCAAATGAGCTATGCCGCTGGTCAAGCAATTACAAGGTCAGATAGTGTAATAAATGAAAGTGGTAAAACTATTTCAATAGAAACTGATTAATAAATAGGTTACACATATTTCATAATCAATAAAGCTTTAACAAGTTAACTCTTTATCACAAGATCCGCAGTTTTAATGACCTTGAGGAAGAAGCCTCCAAAACATTGTTTGAAAAGAAGAAAATACTGGTAACCAGCATTTTCTTCATTTCCAACAATGTTTTCTACCCAATCAGACAAATTCCATCATTTGAACAAAATTTAAATAATGTGCAAATGCTTTCAATTTTGACAAGTATACATTTTTGTTCTGTAGTAAAGAGCTAAACTTGTTTCTTATAAATAAAATTAACAATTTCAACTGGCTCACAATCACCTTACAACAAAAAAGCTCATACAACAACAAATAAGTTCACGCTTTCCATTTTTTGGACAAGTCTACATTTTTGTTCTGTAGTTAAAAGCCATTTTTTTTTTTTTTTTTTTTTAATAAAGTTAACAATTTCAACTTACTCACAATCACTATACAACAACTAGAACTCTAACAAAGCAGACAAATACCCTATGCAGCACCTTGTCACTGAAGCAGCACCATCAGAGAACGGAAATGATTTTCAAAACAAAGTTCACCTGTGACCTTGACCAATGACCCATGTCACCCCAAGACAATAGGGCACCTCCTTGTGTCATGAGCAACACTTGTATAAAGTTTCGGGGTCCTAGGTTAAACAGCTAAACAGTAAGAGCATGGAAACAATTTCAAAGTTCACTTGTGACCTTGACGTTTGACCAATGTGACCTAAAAACGATAGGGAACCTCCTTGGGTTGTGAGCAACACTTGTAAAAAGTTTCAGGGTCCTAGGTTAAAGGGCTATTTAGTTAGAGCACGGAAACATTTTTCAAACAAAGTTCACTTGTGACCTTGACCTTTGACCAATGTGAACGAAAAATGATAGGGTACCCCTTGGGTCATAAGGAACACTTGTATAAAGTTTCAGGGCCCTAGGTCAAACAGCTTTAGAGTTAGAGTGCAGAAAGGAACACACGAACAGATTGACAGACAGACCGATGGAAAGACGGACAGAAAGACAAGGTGAAACCAGTATACCCCCTTCTACTTCCTAGGTGGGGTGTATAAAAAGGCTCATACAATAACAAATAAACTGTCTATACTAAAAGACAAGTTCAAATATGAAGCATTTGCAGATGGCAAACTGAATTTGGCTAAAATGATGGAGTTTGTGTTTGGCAGGGTAAAAAACATTGTGGGAAAAAAAGAAAATGCTGTTTGCCAGCTTTTTCTTCTTTTCCCTCAATGTTTTTCAAAAGGCTTCTCCATCTGGGTTGTTAAAACACTGTATTGTTTAGTGAAGGTTAATTCTTTATCAGATGACAATATAAGACTTATCCAAATTTGCTGAGGATAAATTATATATGGTTAAAAAGATGGGATCTGTCTTTGAAAGAGTAAGTAACATTGGGGAAAAAGTAAAAAATACTGGTTTCAAGTGTTTACCACTAGTTAAAAAGATTTTTTGGGGTTTTTGTTTATGAAAGCATGATTATAGCTGGGAAAAGAGAAAATGCTATTACCAGTAATCAGCATTTTCTTGCTTTCCCACTATGTTATCAAGTATTCACCTCGGAATACTTAACTCTTTACCAAACGACAAATTTTTTGGACTGGACCAAATTCAAAGCATCTGCAGACAACAAATTAAATCTTGTTAATATGATGGATTCTGACTTTGATAGGGTAGAAAATATTGTGGAAAAAGGAGAAAATGCTGGTTACCAGCATTTTCTCCTTTTCCCACAATGTTTTCAATAGGCTTCTTTCTCAGGGTCGTTAAAAGTCGGGATTGTGTGGTAAAGAGTTAAACCCAGAGATTATTTTGTAAAGGCTTCATACAAAAACCATGTACAATTTCGGTATAAAGCAAGTCTATGACAACTCATTACATGCCAAAACAAGTTTGCAGCAGATGGGTTTTAAAATCATCCTTGTAAACCCTTCACCACACAATCCTGAGTTCATACGACGCAGATGGAGAAGACTTTTACAACCATTGTGGGAAAGGGAGAAAATGCTGGTAACCTGTCTAGGGCAAATTTTGTTATTTTAACCACATTTAACTTGTTGTCTGCAAATGCTTTCAATTTGCAATATTGTAATATTTTGAATCCAAAGCATTTGCAGACAGCAAATTAAATATAACTTAAAAATTGAAATTTGGTTGTCAGCATTTTCTCCTTTTCCCACAATGTTTTCACAAGGTTTTTATCTCAGGACTATTAAAAGTCAGGATTGTGTGGTAAAAGTTTAATACATGTATATGTGAATGAAAAAAAAAAGTGAAAATGTAGTGGCTAAATGATAACTTTCTTGTCAGGATCACCTCCTTCTGCCACATTTTTTGACTTTGAGTCCTACAACATGCAAAACAGCGTTTGTGACTAGAATTTTGATAAGTTAAGATTTTATACAAATTACGTAAATCCACCATTTCTCCAACTCAATGACCATGTCACCACTTCTCACAAATAAGGATATAAAAAACAGTAAAAAAAAAACGGAAACAACGTGATTACTCAAAATGAGCCAAATGTCAGTTGTGTCAATATTCTCTTTCCTAATTCTTTTTCTAA
Organism: Hippopus hippopus; assembly: GCA_946811185.2. NCBI lineage: Eukaryota > Metazoa > Mollusca > Bivalvia > Cardiida > Cardiidae > Hippopus > Hippopus hippopus. Next base: position 54,170,924 of record OX328106.1, on the reverse strand, counting down.
TCAACTCTTTACCAGAACATGAAGTTTTGGACTTGTCCAAATAAAAAAGGCGTATGTTGTAATGGACAAATTAAAGTATGGCTTAACTCTGTACCACACAACAAAATTTTAGATTTGTCCAAATTGAGGGCATTTGCACACCACAAATTATTTGCGACTGAAATGATGGGAATTGTCTTTCAAAGGGTACAAAACATTATGGTAAAAGGAGAAAATGCTGGTTACCAGCATTTTCTCCTTTTCCCACAATGTTTTCAAAAAGATTTTCCCTCAAGGTCATTAAAACTTGGGATTGTGTGGTAAATGGTTAAATGAAAATATGTCTTTGAAAGAGTAGAAAAGATTGTGGGAAAGGTGAAAATGATGCTGACCAGCATTTTTCTCCTTTTTCCACAATGGTTTCAAAAGCCTTCTTACTAATGGTCATTTCAACCACGGATTGTTTGGTAAAGGCTTAATAATTTGTCTGAAGGAGCCTTCACATTTAATTACAAAAAAAAATTTCACAAAAATAACATGCACAGGTATATTATACACCATTTGGATTTGGACCTGCAACTGTACTTTGTGAAAAAGGGGCTTAATGCATCTGGAAACAGTATCGACCCAGCTCAGCCTGCGCATTCCACGCAGGCTGACCTGGGCCGAAATTTTTCGCTATTGGTTGATTTTCTGTATGTCAAAGGACCAGTCTACCTCATAATTTAGTCGATTATTTAAAAAAATTGGCTATTATGTATCCATACTTATTTCACACCTACAATTTAATGTCCAATACTTTAATTCGCTTTAATACTACCACATGAGTACTAAATATCTTATTCCATATTGGACGCTGTAGAGTCCAATATGGATTTTTCAGAACGAGGCAAGAGTCCAATATGGATTTTTCAAAATGCGGCTAGAGTCCCGAATATCGATATTTGAATGGAAGAGTAGTCTACCGAAGTCTGTTGTCAAAAAAGCAATTTCAAAACCCTCTTTTGATATGTTTTGATTTTTTTATTATTTAAACTGAAATGGCCTTACACTTATCGTTTATTTTAAAGTCAATACGGAAGTGTGAAATAAAAAGGTCATTTAACATGCTTGGGTACAATACTGAATTCAATTGGATTCGTACACTGCAGAACCACTCTATATTTTGGACTCGGCTGTTGCCTCGTCCAAAACATAGATTGGTTCTGCTGTCTGCTCTTCCAATAGATTTCAGTATTGTACCCAAGCATGTTAAATAACCTCATATTATGTGATGACTTTCTTGGTATAATGCATCATGGAGATACATTAAGCCTCCTTTTACCAGAGTATGGCTTGTATTTTAGTGACTCTATTGTCGAAGCCTCCAGGGCAAGTAACAATGGTGAGCCTAAAATACATTCAACCCTTGTTATGCAAAAACAACTATCTTGGGACAAATAGGATGAGAAAGTTTACACAAAAAATAAAATGTATCACAAAATGGAACATTCCTTATGATTTGGACATGCACTCCTGTCTATATCTTTGTCATTAAGCAACTTTTGCAGGCCAAAATAAATTATCAAGTTTTGTTAAAATGTTTTCAAAATAAAATCATGTTGCATGCTAATTTAATAGAGTGCTTTAACCCTTTACCAAACAATCCCAAGTTTTAACAACCCTGATGAAAAGAGTGTTTGAAAACATTGTGGGAAGAGGAGAAAATGCTGGTAACCAGCATTTTACTTTTCCCACAAAGTTTTCTCATAAAGTTTTCTACCCATCAATAAATAATTTCATAACCTTAGCTGAACTTTGTCATCAGCAAATACTTCCATTAAAAAGTAGTCCAAAATTTTGTTGTTTGGTCAAAAGTTAACCTTTAAACCATGACAAAATTTTAGACTTATCAAAATTGAAGCTCACAAAACAGGGTTTTGTCTTTAAATGGGTAGAAAACATTGTTGGAAAAAGAGAAAATGCTGGTTACCAGCATTTTTTCTTTTTCCCAAGATGTTTTCAAAAACTCAGGATTGTGTGATAAAGGGTTAAGGATCGACCTAGTAAACAAAAGTTATAACAGTGACACAAAGGGGAAACAAACACGGCAAGAATCCAGGATTTTGTCAATAGGATAGAAACACTGGGAGAAATTCCCACAATAATTTCTAAATTCTGTCCAACCAACAGCCATATGCAAGCAAAGCATGCAGTTGCCGATCCGCTACTGTTTCTTTTCTAGTGAAATTTTCAGGTTGCAGAAGGGGCATAACTGTGTCAAAAATATTATATAGGCCACCTGATCTTCTTGTATACATTGTAACTCCTTTTCTTGGCAGCTAACAAATAGCTCAAGTATGAAGTAATTATCTTAAGTAATGACAGAGTTATGAAGAAAATGTCAATGTTTTTGCACTGGTAATCGGAAAGAAAGTATCAGGAAAAAAGTATGAGGGGGAAAAAGAATCAATTTTTGCAAGGAAAAAAAAGTATCTGGGAAAAAAGAATCAGTTTCTGTTAAAGTTGTGATACTTTATCAATACTTATTTTAAAACATATAATTATGATTTTGATACATTATGTAATTAATCTATGACATTTTAACATACTAAAAATGCTAGTTAGAAACTTTTTTTTTTCATTATCCTACAATATTTTCAAAGACCTTCTACCTTCTTAAGTTGGTGATTCTTTTTTTCCTGATACTTTCTATCCTACAATCTTTTGCACCACATAGACAACAGGACTATGACGATACATCAATGCTTTCTTTGAAAACAGCCAAGCTACCACGTCTGTTGTTGAAATTGTGTTAGTCGAGCAATGCCTCTCTTTCTGCAACCACATCTCTCAAATCATCCAATGTAAAGCTTTCAATCCAAAATGGAACTTTTTTCCATTTCTTATACGTTTCGCCACTCTCATCTCTCCAAGATGACTTACTTAATAAAGGAAATTGCGTATCTTTATACTGACATATACTTCCAAGATTATAGGAACATTTTATGCACCTTATCTTACCATGGTATTCCAGTTCATCATCAACAAATCTACCAAATTCAGATGGGTAAAAGAGAAAATTTTGTGCTGCTTCCAGGCCAATAATGATATGATGCACATTTTTTATCTTTTTGATGTCATGTGACTTACAGATTTCTGTTTGACAGTTCAGACACTGAACACTGACACTCATGTGTGTCTTCTCAGACTCCTTCTTACGTTTTTTCTGGATCTCTTCTTGTATTTGAAACATTTCTGCTTCCCATTGATTCATGTCTCTTTCAATATATGCCTGTAATTCAGGAACCAGCTTGTTCATCAATTTTTCTAGCAATCTGTTTTTCTCTTCCCTAGCAACAATCTTGGAACCAGTCTCTGTCAGAACAAAGTACTTGCTGTCTGTGGCCCGAGCACGACCTGGATAACATAAAACCAACAAACTTCATCATAAACATGACAAGAGATTTCAAACTAATTTACCACTCTGAAAACTGAAAAAAGTCGTACAGGAATTTTTCAAATTAAATTTGAAAAATGAATTCTATATTGCATTTTGGGTCTTTTTAATTTTAGCTATAACATCTCACAAAGTATTGAAAACTCTAGATCTGAGATCTGACTTCATGCTAATTGAAGTTTGATCTTAGTCGGTACTGTCCACATAAGCAATTTCAATTGAGTACTCTTGACGGTTAACCCAGTATCTAAGTCATTACATTTATATATGAGACAATCTGTGGTTGCTTAACTCTTTACCATACGACAAAATTTTAGCTTTGTCCAAATTGAAAGCATTTGCAGAAGACAATTTCAATGTGGCTCAAATGGAGCATTTTTTCTTTGCCAGGGTAGAAAATATTGTGGGTAAAGGAGAAAATGCTGGTTACCAGCATTTTCTCCTATTCCCACAATATTTTCAAAAGGTTTCTTTGCCAATGCCCTTAAAAGTCTGGATTGTGTGGTAAAGAGTTAATGTAACTCTATGATGCATTATACCAATGCAAGCAAGCCATCAGAAAATCATAGATTCATAAAAGCCACTTTTTTTAACAACCAACTTAACAGTAAGGTAAATTTGTCCTTAGATAGACAGAAAATTGACCAATAGAGAAAATTTTTAGTTCAGTCCTGCGTGCACATTGCAGGCTGACCTTGGTGATTACTTTTGGCAGATGCATTAAGCCCCCTTTTCACAGAGCACAGCTGAGATATTTATTCTTAATCTTTAGTTTGATCCTTAACCCTTTACCACACGGCAAAATTTAAGACCTATCCAAATTGAAAGCATTTGCAGACGACAATTTCATAGTGGCTCAAATGATGCAACTTTTCTTTGATAGGGTAGAAAACTTTGTGGGAAAAGGAGAAAATGCTGGTTACCAGCATTTTCTCCTTTTCCCAGAATGTTTTCAAAAGGCCTCTTTTTTTAGGGGCATCAAAAGGCATCATTGTGTGGTAAAGGGTTAAACCTTTACTACACAATCCAGTGTTCTAATAACCATGAAAGAAAATACTTTTAGAAAGCATTGTGTGAGTAGGAGAAAATGCTCTTAACCAGCATTTTCTTCTTTTCCCAAAGTACATGTTTTGTCTACCCTTTCAGAGAAAAATCCTATTTTCAATCTACATTTTATAACAATCGAAGCTCGTTTTGCGGTAACACCGTTCTAGATTCTAAAAAATGAAATTCCGACTTCGTTCTGGGTTTTAGTCTAAATCTAAATAGGGATGACTAAAAATTGAGTGTCTTCGGGTCAGTCGCACAGTGTCACACGTATGACAATCTTTCCCACAAGTACCCGATTGGTCAAAAATAACAATAATCGTCTACCGATCAGATGATTAATTAAAAATCATTATCAGTTTAATGAGTACAGATTATCTAATTTCTTACCTACTTTCAGAGAATTAAGTGTCTTTTTGTGTATAAACATACGCAATGGTTCATGCTAGCAAATAATGACGTCATTAATCATGAACTATTCTTACATCTTGCACGAGCCGTTTTTTCGCGGAAAACATTGTGTCGAAGAAATCATGACTAATCTAGTTTCTTGACTGTTTCAAAATACCATTTACAGAGAAAGCCGGATTTATGATATGTAAACAGGGGGCTTAATGCATCTGCAAAATCTAGACCCAAGTCTGCTTGTGCAGTCTGCGCATGCTAACCTGGGTCAAAACTCTTTGCTTAGATCTATTTTTCAACGTTCAGCATGTCAAAGGACCAGTATGCATGCCTTTTGATTCAGTCAGTTATCATACATTATGGATGTATAATTATGTGATGGCTTGCTTGGTGCCATGCATCATGGAGATGCATTAAACCCTCTTTTATCGCAACATGGCTCAAATATATTAATATTTAATATTATGAAAGCTTTACGCTTTTTTCCCCCGTAAGTTGGATACATCTATCTATCTGATGACTCGGCAAATTTATTTCCTAGAATTGATGATAGATCTAGATCTAGTCATTGCGACAGAAGTCATTCCTGTCTCTGCATTGACCATTGTTTCAATGATGGACGTGTAGGAAAGCAGATGGGATGAAAAAGGAAAGCTACATATAATCTGATTTTAGCGATCTGCGCAATGATTTTAAAGAAACTCCAGGTAAAACATGGGTAGATATGTGCACTAACGAAGAAACAAAAGAAAGATTCTGTTTCTGTTCGTTTGTTTTTTTTTTCTTGTGTGTATATTAATTGTGGTGGCAAGTGCACCTACCATGCGTTCCTGAAGTTCCTTTTACCAGTACTCTGCTCAATATTCTTCCCAACCTACTGACCAATTCCTAGTAACAAGAGGACCATGATGGTCCTATATCGCTCACCTGAGTACTAAGCAGTACAGGTCTACAATGAAGAAAAATACCAAATATGGAGGTTCAACACCAAATGATAATGAAACAAGCAATTTCGTTGAAATGATATCCCCCGCCAAAAAAGACCTTTTTTGATACAAACATATTAGAGGTATTGTGTGTTGCATGAACATGTGGCCTTTTTGTTAATGGTCCATGATAAAATTACACATTAAGCCCCCTTTTTCCATGGCACAGCATTTCATTAAATGAAAAATATATAAGCGGTCCATATGAGATCATACATTAAGTCCCCATTTACCATAACATGGCATTTCATTAAATGAAAACAAATGATGAAAATATACATCAAGCCCCCTTTTTCATGACACGTCATTATATATAAAAGAAAATTGTATCAACAGACCATCCTAAGGAAGACATGCATGAAGTTTCATAAATGTTCGTCAAGGACTTTAGAAGATATCTGTCCAGGCAGACGAATGGGCTAACTAACTGTTATTGTGGTCCATAGTGAAATTATACATTTAGCCCCCTTGTTTCATGACATGGCATTTCATGAAATAAAATCAAATAACTATTGTCTGTGGCCTAATAAAGATGAAGTTTAATTGCATTTTGTCCGGTAGTGAAAGAGATATTGGTCCATAATGAAAATATTTGTAAAGCCCCCTTTTTCCATGACATGACATTTAATGAACAAAAGCGGCAAATTGTCGCAAGATACGCCCATCCCACCACCAGTTGTCGAGGGGGGATAATAATCGTAAAGGGCAGGTACAGGAAAATAGTAGTGCAGCAGACATCATGTAAGTGATTGAAATAGGCATGAATGTCTACTCTAATGTTAAGGAAACATGCATATAAAGTTTCAGGTCATTCAAACATGAAAACAGGCTGCCCAGTGCATTTCGGTGCAAAATATATATTTTTGGCCTAAAAATATAGGAAATTAATGTAAAAAATATAGGAGTAAAATAGGAAATTATCGGCTTACAAAGGACTTCTATTAACATTAAAATGTACAATTAACTTGAAAGGCAATAGACTAAAAGCAATGTAGCAAGTCCAAATTTTACCAAAGTCTGATGAATTTTCCCTGGCCTCCACCTCCCCTTACAGCCAGCCCTTTAAATCACAATCTCTATTATTACAACAGAGATATCTCATTTAATGTAATTTTTTTTTTCATTTCCTTTATTGCTTTACATCAGCAAATAAATGTGTTTGATCAGCACAAGCCATTTAAATTACTGACTACAATAATATAATACTCAAGCTGACTAGACCATTTGCTTTGTGAAGATCTTGAGAAAGCAAAGCACCATTTTTCAATGAACATCAAAGGATAAGATAAGACTAACTGGATCCTTCCTTCAATGCAGATAACACTTATTAAAGCTATAGCTATAGATATTCAGTGCATTGACATTAGTTTCAACACAATACATGTAACTGTATTGTAAATCAATGCACTTCATCAGCAGCATTTGGAAACTAGAGGCCCTTGAGGGCCTGAAATTGTTCTACTGGCAGTGACTTTGCTTTTATGCTAGCATACATTATGAATTCATGATGCAAAAAGAAAAAAAGAAAAAAAATACAAAAATGTGTACTTGCAACTGGGCTTGAACCCACTAAGACAGCATAAGTAGGCATGGTGAATTGAACAAACAGTGAAAAAAAAATGAAGTGCTATTTCTCAAAACTAACTGTTTGGAATCATGCCAAATTTGATAGGGTTTCAGTATGCCTTGTATTAAACAATCCTAGCAAATTTCAAATGTGGACTTTGTTGAGTATACAATACTACGTCATGAAATGGCTGCTTTTCCTGAACGGTTTCCTAGATTTTCTTCACTTTCAATAGAGTTCAATCCCTTGATGAACTAAACAATCTTTGCAAGTTTTAAAAGAATTCGATCAACACTGTGAACTTTATTGCCTAAACAAAAAGTGGAAATTTTCAACATTGAATGGCTACTTTTCCCATACTGATTGTCAGATTTTTTTCAAAATCAATAGGGTTCAAGCTGTTTATGATACAAAGCAACTGTGCAAGTTTCATAAAAATCTGACCACAAATGCTGACTTCATCGCCTAAACAAGAAATGGAAATTTTCAACTTTCAATGACTACTTTTCCCATACTGATAGTCAGATTTTTTTTCAAAATCAATAGGGTTCAAGCTGTTGATGAGACAAAGCAACCGTGAAAGTTTCATGAAAATCCGACCACAAATGCTGACTTCATCGCGTAAACAAGAAATGGAAATTTTTCAACTTGAAATGGTTACTTTTCCCATACTGTTTGTTGGATTTTGTTCAAAATCAATAGGGTTGAAGTCGTTGATGAGATAAACAAACTGTGCAAGTTTCACAAAAATCCGACAACAAATGCAGACTTTATCATGTAAACAAGAAATGGAAATTTTTTTCTTGAAATAGCTACTTTTCAAATATTGTTTGTTGGATTTTTTTCAAAATCAATAGGATTGAAGCTATTGATAAGATAAACAAACTGTACAAGTTTCATGAAAATCCGACCACAAATGCTGATGCCATCGCATAAACAAGAAATGGAAGTTTTCAACTTGAAATGGCTTCTTTTCCCATACTTTTTGTTGGATTTTTTTCAAAATCAATAGAGTTGAAGCTATTGATGAGATAAACAAACTAAGCAAGTTTCACAAAAATCTGATTATAAATGCAGTTTTTATCATGTAAACAAGAAACAGAAATTTTCAACTTCAAATGGCTACTTTTCCCATATTGTTAGTTGGATTTTTTTCAAAATCAATAGGGTTGAAGTTATTGATAAGATTAACAAACTGTGCAAGTTTCATGCAAATCTGATCAGAAATGCAGACTTTATTGCGTAAACAAGAAATGGAAATTTTCAACTTTAAATGGCTACTTTTCCAATACTGTTTGTTGGATTTTTTTCAAAATCAATAGGGTTCAAGCTACTGATGAGATAAACAAACTGTGCAAGTTTCACAAAATCTGATTATAAATGCAGACTTTATCGCGTAAACAAGAAATGGAAATTTTCAACTTGAAATGGCTACTTTTCCAATACTGTTTGTTGGATTTTGTTCAAAATCAATAGGGTTCAAGTTATTGATAAGATAAACAAACTGTGCAAGTTTCACGAAAATCTGACAACAAATGCAGACTTTATTGCGTAAATAAGAAATGGAAATTTTCAACTTGAAATGGCTACTTTTCCCATACTGTTTGTTGGATTTTGTTCAAAATCAATAGGGTTCAAGCTATTGATGAGATAAACAAACTGTGCAAGTTTCATGAAAATCCGACAATAAATGCAGACTTTATCCTGTAAACAAGAAAAAGACGGACGGACAGACGGACAGATGGACAGACGGACGGACAACGGAAACCATACCATGACATAAGCTCTGCTGGCTGAAAGCCAGTAGAGCTAAAAATAGGAGTTTTAATGAAAAATATAGGATATGGGCACCAAATATAGGAATATATAGGAAGCTCAAAAAAAATAGGAAAAAATAGGAAAAATAGGAACACTGGGCAGACTGTGAAAAGACAAAGTTATATTGTAGAGAAACATGAAAAGCTGTATATAAAAAAAATAATGAATAGGGAATAATTCCAAAAGGGCATTAGGTAAGGTTACGGCTCCTGCAACAAACATGTTTACCAAGTCTCAAGTCAATTTGACTTGAGGTGACAAAGTTCCGTTCCAGACAAGCAAGAAATACTATAAAAATGACGATCAAAGGAAAATAACTCAAAGACAGCACGAGGTAGAGTTACAATTCTTGCGCACTGTACTCCGTAATATTGCAACAAACATGCATACCAAGTTTGAAGTCGTTCTGACTTGAGATGACAAAGTTATATTCCGAACAAGCACTAAATGCTGTAAAAATGACGATCAAAGGGAAATAACTCAAAGACAGCACAAGGTAGAGTTACAATTCTTGCGCACTGCACTTCCAAATATTGCAACAAATAAGCATACCATATTTCAAATCATTCCTACTTAAGATGACAAAGTTATGCTCCGGACAAGCAAGAAATGCTATGAAAATGAAGATATAAGGGGGAATAACTCAAAATTCGTGCTTGGAAGAGCTTTGGTTCTTGTGCACTGCAATCTGTAATTTTTCAATAATCATCCATACCAAATTTGAAGATGTTCACACTAAAAATGACAAAGTTGTATTCCTGACAAGCAGAAAATGCTGTAAAAATGACGATCAAAGGGAAATAACTCAAAGACAGCATGAGGTAGAGTTATCGTTCTTTCGCACTGCACTCCGTATTATTGCAACAAACACAAATGCCAAGTTTCAACTCAATCGGACTGGAGATGACAAAGTTAAGCTCCGGACAAAGAACTGGACTGTAAAAATGAAGATCAAAGTGGAATAACTCAAAATCCGCGCCAGGTAGAGTTATTGTTCTTGTGCACTGAACTCCGTTATATTGCAACAAACATGCATACCAAGTCTGAAGTCGTTTTGACTTGAGATGACAGAGTTATATTCTGAACAAGCACTAAATGCTGTAAAAATGACGATCAAAGGGAAATAACTCGAAGACAGCATGAGGTAGAGTTATGGTTCTTTCGCACTGCACTCCGTATTATTGCAACAAACACAAATGACAAGTTTCAAGTCAATCGGACTGGAGATGACAAAGTTATACTCCGGACAAGCAGAAAATGCTGTAAAAATGACGATCAAAGGGAAATAACTCAAAGACAGCACGAGGTAGAGTTATGGTTCTTTCGCACTGCACTCTGTATTATTGCAGCAAACACAAATGCCAAGTTTCAAGTCAATCGGATTGGAGATGACAAAGTTATTCTCCGGACAAAGAACTATTCTAAAGAACTTTCTAATTCAAGGGCAAATAACTGCAGTCATTCTGGTCCGATTAGACCCATAACCGAAATCCTCTCAGATCTTATGGTCATAAGTATTTTGACCAAGTTTGGTGCTGATTGGTTAAAAATTGTAGATGCTAGAGTGCAAAGTCAAATATAGCAATTTTTCTAATTCAAGGGCAAATAACTCCAGTTGTTCTGGTCCGATTACACCCATAATAGAACTCATCCTAATCTTAGGGTCATATATATTTTGACCAAGTTTGGTGCTGATTGATTGATATTTGTAGATGCTAGATTGTAAACAAAGTCAAATATAGCAATTTTTCTAATTCAAGGGCAGATAACTCCAGTTGCTCTGGTCCAATTAGACCTATAATCGAACTCATCCGAGATCTTATGGTCATATATATTTTGACCAAGTTTGGTGCTGATTGGTTGATATTTGTAGATGCTAGAGTGTAAACAATGTCAAATATAGCAATTTTTCTAATTCAAGGGCAAATAACTCCAGTTGTTCAGGTCCGATTAGACCCATAATCGAACTCATCCGAGATCTTATAGTCATATATATTTTGACCAAGTTTGGTGCTGATTGGTTAAAAATTGTAGATGCTAGAGTGTAAACAAAAAAATGTGAACGGGCGGATAACGGAGGGACGGACGGACGACCGACGGACGGACGGACGACGGACGCCGACGGACGGTGAGTGATCACAATAGCTCATCCTGAGCACTTCGTGCTCAGGTGAGCTAAAAATCAAAGTCTCCCTTATATAAATCTAGATCTACATGCAATGAGGAAAGGTTCTCATAAAATGGTCTTTACAAGTATGTGAACCAATAATCATTCCAAGTTATTTTTCTGGACATTAATTAACGAAATTGTCGAGGAACTGTCTTATTTTGTTAAGAAAATCAGAGACAGTTCGCCCTATTTCACATGTATAAATCTACGAAAGAAAAATGCTTTCTACTTTTGACAACGCTCAAAATTAGTTTGGGCAAAGCCTGAATTCGAACTCAAAACCCTTTGGTTTCAAGATTTAGAATCTAGCTTGTCATTCGAATTAATAGATATATATGTTCTACAAATCATTCACGTCGCTCGTATTGAGGCTTTGCCTTTTTCATATTACGTCATCTATAAATACTTTCAATTTGGACTTGTCAAAATTTTGTCATTTAGTAAAGAGTTAATATGTGGAAAACTTCATAATGAAAAACGTAAGCCTCAGTCAAAGCATTTTCTCCTATTAAGATAAAAACGTTTCTGTGAAAATTAAGGATAAAAATACATACAAAAAGGCTAATCTGCAATTTGACAACATTCCGCCTATATAATTGTTAAAAGAAAAATTAGATGCTTTAGATTTTGACCCAACAAGCCATGCAAATATACATGTACCCCTAACTCAAGTAAGTAAAGATTAATTTAGATTCATCAGTGAGATGTTTAACTCTTGTTTACCACACAACAATTTTTTTTTTTACTTGCCTGTTTTATGCTACTACAGACCAGTAGCCAGCTTGTAAAAACATTGTGAAAAATAGAGAAATTGCCTGTTTCCAATAAATATTCATTTTGTCCACAATGTTTTCCAAATCACTAAGACATTTTTCTGTCTGGGTCAAATTTTTCACCTGTGTTTCTCTTGTACTGGTCTTTCGAATTGCTTGGTAAAGATTGTGGCCTAGGGAAAAACTGGCCCATGATGAGAAACTGCTCCCCTTTTCACAATGTTTTGTGTGATATATCTATGCATTAACTCTTATCCTGCTAAATAAATAAAATGAAACTTTAATGTGACAGTAAAAAAATACAGAAAAATCTTTGGAGAAAAATATCTCCTTATCAGACAATGTAGATCAAGATCAGACTGCACATTTTGTGCAGTCTGATCTTGATCTTCAATGTCCGCAAAAGGTCAGTGAGTTGCGCTTAACAGTCTAACGGTTAAACTGTTCTACATAGTTATTTTAATTTTACCTTGACTTTTTCAAAATTATCAGCACCCACAACATGAATTATGTTCATGATCTGGTCAGTGAAGACTTAGATCTAATTTGTTTGGTGTGTAATGTTATTTCAGCATTAATTCAATTATATTCCAGTGGATAAGGTACTGGTACCTATTGTTCTTTCATGGAATTTCTTTTACCAGTGCTTCACACAACAATTTCTTTTTTCAGGCCACTGACTTTTCCAAATAAACATCGTAGGAGCAGCAGACAGAGAGGAATGAATCCTTTCACAATAACTACCATCAATCCTCCAAAAGAATATAGCAGAGCTTGGCAATGAACCAGTGATCTCTGGGTTTCAGGCCCTGAATGTTATCCACTGATTAAGTGTCTTACCCCTTGACTGAAGCCTGACAATTTCATTTGTAACATGTTCATATCGGATCACCAAGTTACACTTAGACACATCAATACCCTCTTCCAGCACTGAAGTGGCAACCAGGATCTTGTGTCGTCCTTCTTTGAAATAGTCTACAACATCCACCAGCTGTCTTTTGGTTGAACCTGTCAATTATCATAATCACATTAGTAGGTGTATTCTATCCTTTTACTCTCTACCAAATGACAAAATTTTACGCTGGTCCAAATCAAAGGCGTTTGCAGACACAAACCAGAGGTTTCCCAAATGACCAGATTTGTTTTTAACAGTGTAGAAAACATTGTGGGAAAAGGAGAAAAACAAAAACTAATAAATGTAAACTTAACAAGAAACAAATCAGCTGACACCACAAGTCAGAAAAAAACTAGAGCTGTCACTGAATGTGACTTAATACCCCCGCCAGCGCTTTGACAGAAACAGGCAATTATTTGTACACAGACGGACACATGGACGGACAAACGGACGGATGCACGGACGGACACACGGACAGACAGGCTGATCCAGTATACCCCCGAAAACATTCGTTTTGCAGGGGTATAAAAAAGCTTATGGGAAGTCCAATTGCAAATTGATACCCATTCTGAGGATGGACCTGATAGTGAACCAGACCGAGACATATTAATTGGCAAAAAAAAAAAATGCTATGTATGTGCTTCATTTAGCCCACCTGACCACAAGACATGTCAATATTTAAAGATTGAATCATGGGGTCAGTGTGATGTGTGCAATCACTGGGTTCACTTGAGTTTTTGTACTCCGGAGGATGTGGTAAGGAGGCAGGGTACATTCCTATGTCCTCATTATAAACTTAATTAGAAGTACCAGACTATTCAAAGAGATGTATATACGGTTTACTTGTTAGAATTTTCATAGTTTAAGTGTTTCAAAACATTCCTCGATTGTTTTTTATGAATTTGGAGAAGCAAAACTTATGAACACAACTGTAGAAAGTTGAATTTTTCACCTAATCCAATCAGGGTGCGAATAGATGAGAAAGCGCCTTCATGATTATGACCGATGACCTCAATACGAAAAAGTGAGATTATTTTTAGATATACGTTCTAATAGTCTTCAATTTATATTTGATCCTTTTCACTAAAGCATAAAAGATATTTTATGATCAGCGAAAACAGTGCATGACAAGTTTCCTTTGCGCATGTGCAAAATTTATGGCTAAGGGGATCGAATAGACGGAAATAAATGCTACTGGTGTGAGAAAGCCAAGGAACACATGCGAAGGTGCACTAACCACCATGATACAGCCTGTGCTGATAAAATAGCATTTAACTCCAATACAAACAAATTTAGAAATTATCATCTGCAAATGCTTTCAATTCAAAAGAGTCTAAGTTCTGACATTTGGGAAAGTAATACACTGTACCTCCTTTATAAGCGGGCGCAGTCTGCCCAACCATTTCTGCTGCACTAAATTCTTTCAGTTCTTCTGTATCATTCATCCAGGATATTAGAGCTTGAGCCAGCTGTCTTGTTTTCACAAAAATTACCCCCCTTGCATTGCCGTCATGTCCTAAAACTTCAAGAATAATCCTTTGCATTTCTATCAGCTTGGGGTTCTCGAGCTCTGTATCAAATGATTTCTGTTTCAAATCTGAAATAAAAAATGTTTCTCTCTTTACATTTTATCAGCATAGTTTAGCCTTTTACCAGGTAAAAATGAAAAACAAAAGAAAAAAGGAAGTTTTGAAAACATGGAGGCAAATGTAAGACAGCTTTTCTTCTATCAAAGAACGTTTTCTATAATCCAATTTTAGACATCTCTCATACTATGTCATCATCAAATGCTTTCAATTTTTGATACAGTCTAAAATGTTGTTGTGTGGTGGAGAGTTTACCGATTTTCAAACAGATCTGACTTCAACTTCTCAAAGAGTAGGAAGATTCTGAAAAGATAAGGCTATAAACATGTTATTGCTTTTACAAACAAAGTTTTATATAAATATTGTGGTTAAGAACAGACTTTCTCTGCTAAGTCATTCGCTAAGATATATTCTGATTCATTTGCAGTTGACTTGGACAGTGCATCAACTTTATTACAATGACTTACTTTCTCTCAAAGAAAATATTCATTATGTATTAGCTAAGTGACCTTAGCTGTGAATGGACAACAAAAAAAGCACTAATTCAACTCCTTACCACACAATCCCGACTTTGAACGACCGTAAAAGAGAGGGCTTTTGAAACATTGTGGGAAAAGGAGGAAATGCTTGTGACCAGCATTTCCTCCTTTTCTCTTGATGTCCTCTATATCCTTTCATCCTACCCAAGACAGAAGTCATCAGTTTAGCAACATCTGTCTTCTGCAAATGCTTTCAGTTTTGTAAAGTCAAAAAATTTTCATTTGGTAAAGAGTCATTCTTTTCACACTTCTAGTGCCTTTGACTACTTCAGTTGTTTCAACAGACAATGTAGTTCAAGATCAGACAACAGAAGCCATGAAGTCTCATCTTTGAAATGATCAGACCAAACTACATCTTGAAAGAACCCAAGTAACATACCCTCATACAGTGCTATGAGAAAGTTGTCTGTATCATCTTTATCAGGCTGTTGTTTAAAGAACCTAAAATATCTATCAATAATCTTCATGGCTTCCTTCACTCTCACATCTTTGTAAATCATCAGGGCAGTGTTGTAAACCTTCAAGTAAAAAATGGCTTAATTTTACCATATGACAAAATTTCATTCAGTCTGGAAGATTTGCATACAATGAATGCAATATAACTAAAATAGTGGTATATGTCTATGACAAGATAGAAAACACTGAGAAAAGGAGAAAATTCTGGCAACCATCATTTGCTCAATTTCTTCCATGTTTTCTCTAGCTTTCTTCCTCTGGGTTGTTAAAAATCGGAATAGTCTGGTAAGGGGTAAATGTGATAAATATTGTTTTAAACTACATAACCTTTACTATGTTGAGGCCCGCCTCATATGTTTTGTTGGTCTGTAATTAGCAGCCCTTATACTCAGCCAGGCTAAAGTGGTGGAAGCACAACAGTCCAACTAAAATTGCAAAGAGTTCCAAATTGGACTTTAAATCACAGTTCTGTGAGATGGTGCTTACATCAAGCATGTTAAAGACCCAGGTGTAACTCGGGATTGGTTTTGTCCTGTATTTTGCACTATTCTCCACTAAAATGACTTGGGGAATGGGGTGGGTATGTAGCCCATGTGTGCAACTGGAAGTGACAACAAAAAAACACAAAACAAACAAATGATCCCCTACAATTAATTGCCAGCTGTAACTTTCAATTTTAAAAATCCAACTGACAGGGGCAGAACGTCTCCATCAATTAGATGGCCAGTCTTGGAACTGTGAATCAGAAAAATTTCTTGAACACTTGAACAAGATCATCTCTTTACCACATAATCCAACCTTTCTACTGTTCTGAAGCAGACGGCTTTTGAAAGAACTGTGGGAAAAGAAAAGACAAATATTTTCTCCTTTTCCCACAATATTTTCTATCCTTTCAGAGCCAAATCTCATCGATTGCAACACATTTCCTTTGTCTTCTGCAAAATGCTTTTAATAAAGAGCAGTCAAAATTTTGTCATCTTGTAAAGAGTTAACGCTGATCTTAACCCTTAGGCTGCTTAGCACGACTTACTGACCTTTTGCTGATAGGGCAGATCAAGATAAGACTGTACAGAACATGCAGACTGATCTTGGATCTACACTCTCCGATAGAGATATCTTTTCCCAAAAAATATCTATGAAATAGCAAAATTTGAGTTTTTACTATCGGCTTGAAAGTTTCATTTCTTTTATTTAGCAGGAAAAGGGTTAAATAGAATGTGTTTTTTATGCACGATTTCTTTGTATGAGAGTTGTAGACCCTTTAGTTATTCAGGTTTCAAGACAGTTTGATAACAAGGGCCATTTTTTATGTTTGTAGAATATGTGTATAACTTTTTAATGCCACTACAAAGTTACATGATTTTTTACACAGGGCTAGTGTAAACATTCCTCTATTGATTGTTGTCAAGACAAACAATACACATAGTCTTCATGCATACCACACTAAGATTTTACAACAGGTGTTTTTTTTTATACACTAGATTATAATACCGCTTTCAATATAGTGGAAACAAAATCTAACAGAGGACAGTACATGGGTCCAGTGCTGTAAAGACAGACGGAAGTCAATTGAAAAAGACCTTAGGGGAGGCCGACCTTACTCTTTCACGACAGGAAAAAAATTTTGCTGTTGTGAAATCATTAATTAACCAGAACTTGTTTTTCTACAAAAAAACAAATGTTTCCCCCCTTTTTGGTGTCAGAAGGATTGATATGTGACCAAGGAAATTTCTAACTAATATAATGGTCACTTTTCTGTAATGGTTTTTATGTTATAGAACAGATACGAAATTGTGCATAAAATGAGTAAGGAAAATAATCAAAGGGAAATAACTGGAAAAATATACAAGCCAGAGATATGGTTCTTGTGCGTGACACTTCGTCTCATGGTGCTTTACAAATGTGTGAAGTTTTATCAAAATATCTTAAAAGGTTTTCGAGTTATAGAGCATGTATGTAAAATGAGTAAGGAAAAAAAATCAAAGGGAAATAACTCGAAAAATATACAAGCCAGAGTTATGGGTCTTGTGCATGACACTTTGTCTCATGGTGCTTTACGAATGTGTGAAATTCTATCAAAATATCTGAAAAGGTTTTTGAGTTATAGAGCATACATAAAATGAGTAAGGAAAATAATCAAAGGGGAATAACTAAAAAAGTAGCAAGCCAGAGTTATGGTTCTTGTGCATGACACTGTCCCATGGTCCTTTACAAATGTGTGAAGTTTTATCAAAATATCTGAAAAGGTTTTTGAGTTATAGAGCGGACACGATTTGTGAAAGAAAATAATCAAAGGGAAATAACTCGAAAAATAGACAAACCAGAGTTACGGTTCTTGTACATGACACTTCGTCTCATGGTGCTTTACAAATGTGTGAAGTTTTATCAAATATCTTAAAAGGTTTTCGAGCTATAGAGCGGACACGATTTGTGAAGGAAAATAATGAAAAGGAAATAACTCAAAAAATAGACAAGCCAGAGTTATGGTTCTTATGCATGACACTCTGTCTCATGGTGCTCTACAGATGTCTGAAGTTTTATCAAAATATCTTAAAAGGTTTTCAAGTTATAGAGCGGACACGATTTGTGAAGGACAGACAGACAGACACATGAGGAAAAACAATATGTCTCCTGACCCTGACAGGGGGGAGACATAATGAAGATGAAAGATATACAGTGCAACAGATAGCAGGCATTCCTTCGTCAAATGTTTTCAAGATATTACGCTGAAATCTTGGGCTTCAGAAGATCTGTGTGTGCTTGGTCCCTCATTTACTCACTGACAAGTAGAAACAAACTAGGCTTAGGCTGATATCAATAGTAACTGAAAAGTGTGATACACTGTAAATGTCATTTGGAAGAAATAGTTACATGTGATATAACCTGGATATACCATTTTGAACCCAAGTCTAAGCCGAAAAAAGAGCACTACATGCTGGTGCCAGTACTTGGCTGCAGTTGCTTGATTTTCAGTGAAAATTTTAAGTTGAAAAGGGGCATATTTGTGTCAAAAAACTTTGATGATTATCTGCCTTTGTTGTATGGATTCCCCTTTTGAAAGTTAACACTTTGTCAAATGTCTTCAGTAATTACAGAAATATTATAAAATATCAAAAGTTTTGCATGACTACAACGCAGACAAGGCAGATGGTGTCGCCAGGGCTACCACAATACCTAAACATTTTCTTCAAAAAAAAGCCAAGCTAAAAATCAGGTCAGCATTACTTCTGATTTCCATCAGAAATGCAGACTACATACCCCACTCTACAGACACAATCAAGAGCACCGCTTGCAGGTATCAACACTTGGAAACAGTTGGTTGATTTTCAGTGAAATTTTCAGCCAAAAGAAAAGCATAGCTGTGTCAAAAATACTTTGATTGTTACATACCCCTTGTTTTATAGGTTCTCCTTTCAATATTTAATAACTTGTCCAAGTTTAAAGTAAATATCTTCAGCATCAACAGATATATTGTAAAATGTCCAAGTTCCTGCACATCTACAATGACGCTATCGACAACAGGGCTATGGCAATAGCTTGAAGTTCTTTTCTAAAACAGTTGAGCTAAAAATAGCCCTTGTATAAGCCGAGATCCCTTTAACTAGCTACCAGTGTTTTCTTCTTTTTCCTAACTCTTCTTTCTACCAATTGTAAAACACAGGACTATTTAGTACAGGTCCGAACATTGCCACAAGTTGACCCTCTACCAAACAGTCCTGTGTTGTAATGATCCTAAAATAAAAGGCCTTTTATACCAGCTTTTTTTTTCCTTTTTCCACAATATTTTCTACCTTTTAAAGACAAACCTCTATTTCTGATCCACATTTTGTTGTCTGCAAATGCATTGAGAATAGAAAAGTTAGAAATGTTGAAGTCTGGTCAACTCTTTACCATACAACAAAATATTGGATTCAACCAAAATAAAAGCATTTGCAGACGACAAATTAAATGTAGTTCAATGACAATTCCTGTCCTTGATAGTGTACAAAACATAGTGGGAAAAGGAGAAAATGCTGGTCACCAGCATTTTCTCCTTTTTCCACAATGTTTTCAAAAGCCCTTTTCTTCAGGGTTGTTAAAACTCGGGATTGTGTGGTAGAGGGTAAAATAGGTTTGAGGGATACCAGAAGATGGTGCCTGCAAGGATTCATGACGCGGGCATTCTCAGATCCTGTAGCGGCCACCGTCTTTTTGAAGCCTGCCAGCCACTGATGAAACTCCTCTGTTCCTCTCCCACCTGGAACAATGTGCTTAATGCCCGGAGCTTGTTCTACAATAAAATACAATTTTAGCCCTTTACCACACAATTCACATTTGATTAACCCCACCAGAGAAAGCTTGTGAAAACTTGTGGGAAAAGGAGCATGCTGATAACCAGCATTTTCACCTTTTCCCACAATGTTTTCTACTCTTTCAAAGATTCATCATTTAGTTTTTGTGTCTTTAAATGCTTTCAATTTGAACAAAACTAAAATTTTGTCATCTGGTACAGAGTTAAATTTTAACTTAACTCTGAAGTGCTAGGCACAAGTTATATTGCTTTTGTGGACAGTGTCGATCTAGATGAGACTGCACATAATATGCATGCTGATCTTTGAACTACACAGTCCACCACTCTTTGCCATATTGCGGCCATTACAGTAATGAATTCACAATATTTCAGCTATTTTACACAAGTAAAATCACAATTGTGGTAGAGTTAGTCAACATCTGTTTTAGGTCATCCTCTACTAAAATAAGCATGTAGCAGTTTTATCAGTTCTGTGCTCTAGAGAGTAATCTGTCACATAATCATGTGAAAAGCCTCTTCCTCTGAACTGTTTGATAAACTGTTAAACCCAACTTCTTTGTGATTTCTGTAGCACATACCATTCATAGATATATCATGACTTCTAACAAAAACTTGAACATCTGAATCGCTCTACTGGCAGTAATTTTGCTTATTTTCTACTTATTTTCTAGCACACATCGTTAATTCACGACGCGAAATGGAAAAAGACAAACACACAAACAAAAATGGAGGGGGAGGGCTGTAACTGGGCTTGAACCCCCTAAAACAGCACAATAAGTTGGCATAGTGAACTGAACAAACATTGATATAATCAAGGTACAAAACCACTTGTTTGAAATCCAGCCATTTGCTATGGTTTAGCCCTTTACCAAACAATTCCTAGTTTTTATGACCCAGAGGAAGAAGCCTTCTGAAAACATTGTGGGAAAAGGAGAAAATGCTGGTAACCAGCATTTGCTCCTTTTCCCACAATGCTTTCTACTCTTCTAAAGTCAAGTTTCAATTTTTGATTCACTTTTATTTTGTCGTCTGCAAATGCTTTCAATTTGGACAGGTCTAAAATTTTGTCGTTTTGGTAAAGAGTTAAGTACTCATTATATCAAAGAATCCCTCCAAGTTTAAAATAAATGGAAACAATAACGTGGACTTTGTAGAGTAAACAAGACATAGTTATCAAATAGCTGCTTTTCCTAAACTGATAGCTGCATTTTCTTTCATTTTCAATAAACGTCGGAAACCACAGCATGACATGGTCTTTGGCCAGGAGGGCTAAAATAGTGGTCAAAGATGACTGGCAATTTTACATGATCGGACAATAAGTTATGACTATCAAGCTGATGCTGGTCAAATCTCATAGTTACGGCTTCTAGGCTTTAAGATACAAAAGTAATGGTATGATACCTGTATTTGTGATCATGTAGTGGTCGATTCTGTCAAAAAGCTCATTCACAGCAACTTCAAAACCATTGTTTACTCTCCCATCTACCTGTCTAATTTCTGTCAGTAAGTAAAAAATTAATCTTTAAACAAATCAAACTAAGAAGTTATGAATATGCCCATGCCTCCTTCACAATTTCTCATCATTTTGTTTCCTTTTCTGTCAGTATCTGTCCAGTTTACCACCTGCTATTATGTTTGACTTTGCCATGGCATTTATATTATTTTTAGCAGATTTGTATCGCAAATCCACTTACTGTGATTGAACTGGCTTGACCAAATACATTGTGCATAATAAAGCATGCCCGCTGACTTCCACTTCGAATGAGCTGGTATATACCATGTTACTGATTTGACCTGAACGGAATATGTACTGTCTTTCAGGCTTGCGTTCTACTCATTCTAGCAAGTACACTCCAACCTTGTTTTTGTCACTTCCGCACTTACAGTCCTGCACATGTACATATATCCTAAATCTTACACCAGCAGAAAACCACGTCAGATTAATGAATCAACTGGATCAAATTGCTACTTCTTAGCAAGTAATAAAAGAACAGTTATCAAGCCTTCTGCTGGGCAAAAAACTTCAACTTTTCTTGCCCTTGCTAACTCCAATAACTAATTACATACATGCACATGCAAAGGTACTTTAAAGTTAGATGACTCCAATTTTTGTTGTTTGGTAAAGAGTTAAAGACTGAAAAGACAGTTGCTGTAGAAATAAAGTCTAACCTTCAACATTCTTTATTCCCTATCCACGCATCCACCCACATATACATATATATGTCCATGTTTGTTTTGTTTGTTTTCTTCTCTCTCTCTCTCTCTCTCTCTCTCTCTCTCTCAAGAATACCACATCTAAGTGACAGAATAAGTATTTGAAAAATCTTTCTTAGTAAACTGAAACATACTTTTTGTTCTGTATTTGAGTATTCAAATATCATAATTATGTAGTGACTATTACTTGTATTATTATTACAATGAAAAAATTATATTACCAATAAATCTAAATTACTAACACTGAAATGTGGGGTATGATGGGAGATGGCCATGACACCCTCATACCAATTGATATGGAAAAAAAAACTTAAAAATAAAAGTCTAACCTTCAACAGGTGGGTTAACATAAACTCTCAACTCTTCTAAGTTTTCCCTAACAGTGCACAAGCATCTGGCATCCATATTAGCCATGACCTTTTTTAGATGTTTCATTGCTGTATTTTCATCTAAACTTCCTCCACAACCTAGTGAGGCGGTCATTCCAACAACCTGTAAATGAAATTTGCAAATTCAAATACAGACATTGTACTCATGCCCTCCAATAAATATGCGTGGACAAAGCTGTGAAAGATTGTTGTGTACAACAAAGAAATTATTTGTAACTTTGTCTCAATACATCATGTCAAAAAGACGAATTCTATACTAAACAATCTGGAATTTTAATGGCCCAAAGAATATATAATGGACAAAGGAAAAAATGCCCTTAGCCAGCATTTTCTACATTTCCCATAATGTTATTGCCATTTTAAAAGACAAATCCAACTTTGGATTAAAATTTGATTTGTCATCTGCAAATGCTTTCAATTAGGAAAAATCTAGATTTTCGTTGTTTGGTAAAGAGTTGAAAGACCACTTTCACAAAAAGCATTTGTTTAAAATGATGTCGCCCCTCTTGATAGGGCCAGCCTATGAAATACATTTCCCCACAACCATGCTCTGTGAAAAGGGGGCTTAAAGCATCTGCAAAAAGTATCAACCCAAGTCAGCCTGCGCTAACTGTGTAGGCTGACCAGGGCCGAAAGTATCTGCTATCACTCAATTTTCAGCATATCAAAGGACCATTTTACCCCACAATTTGGTTGGTTGTTAGACAAAATAGATTTGTGAATCCATGATTTAGTAATGACTTGCCAGGTATAGTCCATTTGGTCTCTAAAAAAACTAACGTTTTGATCAAATGCATTCAAATGGAACAACTTCTTCAATATTTCTATGTTGCAATGTTAGTTATTTACAAAAACCATGCAGAAATTTTTTTTTGCAACTTTTCAATTTCAATTTAATGCTTTTTACTATTTAACTCTATGGTAACATTTTAGCATTTTTTGGTCTTAGCCACAGAGGAGGGACAGTTGGAGAACAGCCATAAACAATAACAAATTATAGTAAAACCATGTGTTTTGTAGTAATTTCATTCATAATTAGATTCAGTAGTGACTTTATGTACACAACTTACACTATAACAATAGAAACAAACATGCTAATTTCATGTTTTACAATGATCACCCTCAAGGGCATAGAAATTGAATTGAGTATGCATATACATGTACCTTTACAAATTCTTCTACCATTAAATAGCTAGCAACTGTATCAATCTGCCCAACCAAAAGGATGTGATACAAATAGATAATATCATTCCCAACAGAAAAAAAAGAAGATATACCTCTTCAGGTCAATTTCTCTTTTTCCAGCAATGTTTCTTGAAAGTTGCCGTCGGATAAAGTGTCTGTGTAAGGGCAAGTTATTGTGAACCTAGTTTTTCATTATGCATGGCCTCATATGTAAATGCTTTCAAATTGACCAATAGGATAGTATGCTGTTCTATTTGTTGCACTCTCTCCACTTTTTTCAGATGTCAAATTTAACATCGAGTTTAATGGACAAATTCATTAAAATCCAGTTTTGAATTCGCCAAGTAATTTTTCTCACGAGGTTTTTGTAAAATAATCAGATAGGTATAAAGAAATATCCCCAAAAATTATTTAGATAGATGATTTTGAGCCAAATGTTAGTTTTTATACCAACCAAACGGACTATATAGTGCATCACTTGAGATGCATTAAGCCCCCTTTTGCCAGAGCATGGCTCATTTGTTTGGTATATTTCTTCCAAAGTCATGCTTTTTCCAGCTAAAGTACCATGCAAGCAGGCACCCTGTAACTTATTAGCTGGTGGCTCACCAATCTGCTGCATCAGAATGAATGAAATTTGACCAGGCTTTGAACCTTCAACTTCCTATGTAAATGCCTTCATCCTTCATGCTGCAGAGCATTTAACATAGTAATTTTCCACAGACTACTAGCCTCTTTATCATACAATATTTTGAGACTCACTTAACCCTTTACCACACAATGACGACTTTTAACGACCATGGGACAGAAGCCTTTTGAAAACATTGTGGGAAAAGGAGAAAATGCTGGTAACCAGCATTTTCTCCTTTTCCCACAAAGTTTTCTACCCTATCAAAGAAAAATTTCATCATTTGAGCCACTATGAAATTGTCGTCTGCAAATGCTTTCAATTTGGATAGGTCTAAAATTGTGCCGTGTAGTAAAGGGTTAAACTAAACACAGTTTCAGACAACAAATAAAATGCCGCTCAAATGAAGGCAGGTCTCTTTGGAAGAATAGAAAACACTGGTTACCAGTATCTTCTCCTTTTCAGATAATGTTTTCAAAACCTTTGTTCCTCAGGGTCAAGATGGAATTGTTGGCACAGGGTAAATAAACACACTTGTAATGTATGAATGAAAAAGAAACAATAATAAATAGTCAACTCTTTACCAAATGAGAAAATTTTAGTCTGGTATTAATTAAAAGCATCTGCAGATCACAAAATGAATGTGAGTTAAGAATTGATATTTGTTTTTGGAAATGTAGAATTTGTTGTGAAAAAAAAGAATAAAATGCTGGTTACCAGCATGCCCTTCCTTTTCCACAATGTTTTAAAGAGCCTTCTTTCTAAAGGTCACTGAAATTT
This sequence comes from Hippopus hippopus, assembly GCA_946811185.2. Lineage (NCBI taxonomy): Eukaryota > Metazoa > Mollusca > Bivalvia > Cardiida > Cardiidae > Hippopus > Hippopus hippopus. Next base: position 54,145,777 of record OX328106.1, on the reverse strand, counting down.
GGAATTATGTGGTAAATTTATGACACATGAGTAGGTTAAAAAAATATTCAGATGAAATAATTATACATGTATTCTAACTACATGTACCTGGGGCAGTTCCCTTGCATCTACTTTCTGTCCAATTTTCAGGTCAATGTATTTTCCGAGTATCTGGTTGTATGGGTGGTACTTATTTGCATGGTGACACTCATCAAATACCATCATTGTAAATCGGGTCAGGTCTTTTATCTCTCCTAATTCCAGGGCATTGATCAGTACCTGTGCTGTCACAACCAAAATGTCCCTTCTGTAACAAAATTGGTTTAAATTACTGTTATATTACTGAAGAAAAATAGTATGTGCCGCTTAACAAGCGATTTAGTTGAAATGATATTCCCCGCCAAAAAAGACCTTTTCAAAAATTTACGCTACTCAAAATCGCTCCCAGTCGGCCATTTTGCATCAAATAAAAAAATACAAAAAATATAGCGGGGGAATAGGTCATTGAACACACGTATAAAGTTTCATGAAATTCTGTCCAAAGGTATTGGAGATATTGTCCAAGAAGGACACACGGATTGACGGATGGAAGGACAGACAGACGGATGGACAACGCTAAAACTATATCCCTCCGCCTTTGGTGGGGGATAATGAACGAAACATGTATGCAGTCCAACCTGACTCAAAAACCAAATACATTAAACCCTTATCCCACAATCCCGTGTTTTAGCCTTCCTAAAATAAATGGTTTTTGAAAACATGTTGGGAAATGGGAGAAAATGCAGATAATCAGCTTTTTTTCTCCTATTCCTACATATTTTTCCAGCCTTTTTAAGAACAGGTTTGGTCATTAGAGCCATGTTTACTTTGTTGTCTGCAAATGCTTTCAATTTGGACCTGTCTAAAATTTTGTCATCTGGTATAGAGGTATTGGTAAGTAACTCAAAGACCACTGTTCTGATTCCACATGCATTCCTTAATTTTACAAATCTTGCATCAATTTTACAAATCTTGTCTGAATCCTGATGGATAATGTCCTTGGATATGCAAAAAATTTACCAAAAGAACAAAGTTTTGGTCTGCACAATCCTCACAGGCTACGGGACAATATTTTTCACGTATGAATTTAGCCCTGTTTTCACAGAGGAAGGCTCACTATTACTTGAGGCAACTTGTAGGCTGTTTTGAACATAATATTCTCCTCAAGTATCAGACAGTGTAGATCAATAATTGGGCAGCATGTTATAAGAAAAAGCACCTAAAGTTTTGAAAAGCCCATAAAGGTTATAAAAGTAACTTTGCAATTTAAAAATACATCCTTATAACCAGAGAGAAAACATGTTATAAAAATTTGATAGACAGTAGAATGGTTTACAATTCACTCGTCTGGGTAAACATAGATAAATTACCAATATATATTGGGTAAGCAGTAAATAGATATATGGCAAAAGTCACGATAGTGGTTATTTTGATGGCCACAAGAAAATGAAATGCATTTTCTATTGGTCATAATCTGCGCAACCAGGCAACGGTCAGGGGGACAAATTTGGCACAAAGATACAAGAATGATCATAGTTTGATAAAACAAAGCTAAAATGGGTTTAAAAAACTGACTGAAAAAGTTTATAGATGTATCTTTAAGCAAAGAAATATTCTTCTGATCTACAAATATGTTTACCTCATTATGAAGTCTTTCAGAAACTCTTTCTTGTCTCGCTGGGTTTTCCCACTGATTATTTTTGTTCGGTATGCTGGTAGGAACTCCGCAAAGGTTTTTGCTTGTTGAATGGCCAAAATCTCATCCTGAACCAAGAATATCACAGCAGCAATTCTCTGTTCTCTTCTCTGCCGCCTCAGGTGTTCCTGATATGTACCAGTAGTTAATTGTACAATTTCAACCTTTTACCACACAGACCCAAGGCATAAAGCTCATTAGAAAGAAGGCTTTTGAAAACATTGTGGAAAAGAAAAAAATGCTGGAAACCAGCATTTTTTCCTTATCCCACAATGTTTTCTACACTTCCAAAGATGGATGGATGGATGTACATATGGTGTTTTATGGTGCATCGACATCTAGGGTCATTTAGCATGCAAAAAAAACAATAAAAGGGACTTCCAAAGAGAAACTGCAGTTTTTAAATCACGTTTAAATTGTCATTTGAAAAGGCTTTCAATTTGGCAAAGTCTAAAATTTTGCCCTTTGGTAAAGAATTAACTGATTATGATACGGGCTAATTTTAGTCCTTTTACACAGAGGACAAATCTGAGGAGAAGGTAAATATGGTTTTTCAACTATATAGAAAACCTTGAAGGGAAAATGTTGCAAGTAATTTCTCTTTTTCAGACAATGTTTTCTAAAACTTTCAACTCTAGTGGCATTAAGTCTCAGTATGTGTAAAGTCCATTGACTTAACTCTTTACCACACAATCCCGACTTTTAACGACCCTGAGAAAGAAGCCTTTTGAAAACATTGTGGGAAAAGAAGAAAATGCTGGTTACCAGCATTTTCTCCTTTTCTCGCAATGTTTTCTACCCTTCCCAAACAAAATTTAAATTTTTCAGTCACATTTATTTTGTCGTCTGCAAATGCTTTCAATTTGGACCGATCTAAAATTTTCTTGTGTGGTAAAGAGTTAATGGTGTTTCACTTTTCACCCAACAACAAAATTTTAGACTTGTCCAAATGGAAAGCATTTTCAGGCCACAAATTTAATGCTGCCCAAATGATGTGAATTGTCTTCAAAAGGATAGAAAATATTGTGAAACTAGAACTGTCACTGAATGTGACTTAATACCCCCACCAGCGCTTTGACAGAAACAGGCAATTATTTGTACACAGACAGACACACGGACGGACAAATGGACAGACAAATGGACGGACACACGGACAGACAGGCTGATTCCAGTATACCCCCGAAAACATTCATTTTGCGGGGGTATAAAAAGGAGACGATCCTTCTTTCCATGAATGTCTTCCAAAACCTTTCCTGAGGGTCATTAAGAAATGTGATGGTTTGCTATAGGGTTGATGCAGCTTTCTGTGAATTCATCAATATTTCAATCACAGCAAGAACGTAGCTCACTTATTAATGAGCCGCACTCTGGCAAAAGGGGGCTTAATGCATGATCGTTTGCACAATAATAGCGCAAGTCATTACATAATCATGGGTCCATAGCAGCCACTTCTTTCAATAACCGACTTAAATTAATCATGATGTAGCATGGTCCTTTGACAAACAGAAAATTGACCAATGGCGAAAAGTTTCGGCCTAGGTCAGCCTGCGCCGACTGCGCAGGCTGACCTGGGTCGATACTTTTCACAGATACATTAAGCCCCCTTTTCAGAGCACGGCTCTAATGTACTTCCCAGGTTGCACCAGTACTATGCTTAGACTCTGAAAAGCACTGCAAACTGAAAACTAAATATCTTTGTACCTCAAGACGGTTAAAACACAAGGATTAAATCCTTAATGCAAGAAATGGACATCCTCTCTGTGTAATATAGACTAAGTACTGCAAATTTATACCTCAGTGTCCTGGAAGTCATTCTGTCTAAATACCAGACAGCATGGATCCAAGATCAGACTGCATTCCTGTGCAGCCTGATTTTGACCTATGCTGTCTCCAAAAGGGCATGGTCAGAATAACCCTACCTGTACAATCCTGACAGCTACTCTAGTTTTACCAGAATTTGTTGGTGCCATAATAATCACATTTTCCCCTTCAATCCCTTCTCTGGCCAACTCCTTCTGATACTCTCTCAGCTCTACTGTTTGAGTATCTTCTACTCCCTCTATCAGGTCACTGTCTGTAAACAAACAAATGAAACTTGAACAGTAAATGAGGAAAAATGTATAACACCCTCCAAATCCACCCCCCCCCTTTCCCCAGCCATCTTCCAAACACACACATTATGAACTGAGAGACATCGCATGTATATATGAACCATGCTCTGTGAAAAAGGGGGCTTAATGCATCTGCAAAAAGTATCAACCCAAGTCAGCCTGTGCAATCTGCACAGGCTGACCTGTGTTGAAACCTTTTGAGTTTGGTAAATATTTTGCATGTCCAAGGACCATTCTACCTTCAGATTCACTTCATTGTTAGACAAAATGGATTTTATGGCTCCATAATTATTCAGTGACTTGCTTAGTATAATGCATCATGGAGAAGCATTAAGCACCTTTTTGCCAGAGCATGGCTCCTATGTATGGTGATATTGATCTTGACAAAAGTGACCCAGATTTTGTAAGCATTATAAAAGTTATTGCTCATTTTCCCAAATGTTTTAAAAAGCTGTCAACTACAGAGGAATATAAAATTCTAGTGATACAGAGGTACTGAAGACAATGTTCAGCAAAGAATTAAAATTACAAAAATACTGCACAGACTATTGTATAGTATAATGAGGCATAATCTGTGAAAAGGGGGCTTAACTCTTTACCACATGACAAAATTTTAGACTTGACCAAACTGAAAGCATTTGCAGACGACAAATTAAATGTAGTTCAAAGGATGATTTCTCTCTTTGAAAGGGAGAAAAACATTGTGGGAAAAGGAGAAAATGCTGGTTACCAGCATTTTCTCCTTTTCCCACAATGATTTCAAAAGTTTGCTTTCTTGGGGTCGTTAAAACTTGGGATTGTGTGGCAAAGGGTTAATGCATCTGCAAAAACTATTGGCCCAGGTCAGCCTGCGCAGTCCTCACACGCTGATCTGGGTTGAAACTTTTTGTTATGGGTCAAATTTTCTGCATGTCCAAAGACCATTTTACCTCATGATTCAATTGGCTGTAGGACAAAATGGACTTTATGCATCAATGATCATGTGATGACATGTTTGGTATCATGAATCAGGAAGATGCATTAAGCCCCCTTTCACAAGAGCATGGCTCAAAAAAATGGCCCTTAACTCTGTACCACAGAACAAAATTGTAGACTCTTCCATATTGAAAGTATGACAGTGAAGAGGACAAATCAAATGTATAAAATAAAGATTTTCATTAAACATTTATTTTTGTTTGTCTATTTATATGAATAAGAATATATTAACCCTTATCCTGCAAAATATAAACTGTTGATGGTTGCACAAAAATAATTTGCTGGGCTGGGCTTCTATGACCCAAACTACCGATAAAGCAGTGGAGAGTGTACAGCAAGATCAGACTGCACGTATGTGCAGGCTGATCTTGCTGTACACTCTCCACTAAAGTTATCCATGGTCGCAAACGGCAGGAAAAGGGTTAATAAAGAGGAAGGAACCATGTGGAGGAAAGGGAAAGACAAAACAATAAACCTGTATCTATGCTGTAGTTGTCCTCAACGCTGTCTGTTCTATCATATATGAATTCTACATCTCCTGGAGGATTCGATTCTGGAAAAAAAAAAAACATGACACAATTTTTGGGCAGTAACCAGGACTATAGGAACATCATATGCTTTTTAATTTCATTCTAAACGCTTTTTCTTCATAAACTAGCTCTTGCTTTGGACGTGATAGTTTTCTTCTCTTTTTTTCTTTTCCTCTGATCAATAGCATTAGATGTTATATGTTTACCTTAACCTCAGTTGTGATTTTTCATAGAGTAAAATTCTCACTGACGGTTTGAACAGACCTAGAAAAGACTGCATATCCGTGTGTTTTGGTCTAGATCTGTTCCAACCGTCAATCATGTTACAAACACGTGCTAAAATAACAGTTGACGATAAGCAACAAAAAGTAAACTAAACTCTGTTTTCATTTATTATAAATATGTCACTCATTGTGCAAAAATTGTATATTTTGTAAGTGTATATGGGCCAGAGGCCTAAATACTTGAATAAAGATATTGATTGATTGATTGATTGATTGGTGAAAAAGCTCTTGAAAAATCTAAATTTCAGACCATACAATAAGCTAACCCTTCAAGCACCCTTTACTATCTAAGTGGTTTCCTTGATTGTGAGGTAGAGTGTCAGTCTCGTAACCATAAGGTCCGGAGTTTGATTCTCGGAAGCGGATGTCAGGGACTGCTCATTGGCCCACACATTCCGCATGAGTACTGGTGTAGATGCCAGGAAGCAGAATCAAGAGATATTAGAATAAGTTGCAAGAACTTGTTTCTCAATCAGTGCAAAATAACTATGTTTAAACTAGACTAAACTAAGTTGCCTTTGTGGGCAGTGTAGAACAAGATCAGACTGCAAATTCTGGACAAAAGCAATCTTTGAAAAAATATTTTGGTCTTATTAGTAAAAACTAGAGGCGCTTGAGCGCCTGTATCGCTCCACAGGCCTGATATTTCTATAATGGCGAAAGGAAGTTTTTAACAATTATCATTCAATCCTGCATTTTAGCTCACTGAAGAAACAATTTGGTAGACAACCACCATAGGAACTTACCTGCAAAACAACAATGAAATCCAATGAATAGTTTTAGAGAAGAAATTTTTCAAAGATTTTACTTTATACCATAAAAGGAAAATGAGTCTCCCATAAAAGCCATGTTTTTTGACAGATCTTTTTTTTTTAAGGAATTCTGTAAACCTGTATCTAAGGAACATTCCTGCAAAATAATAATGCTATCCAAATAGCGGTTTGGGAGGAGAAGATTTTTAAAGGTTTTTTACTTTGGTTGCCATGGCAACCAGAATTCTTCATGGAACACAATTATTTGAAGGAATTTGAAAGAGGACCACCAAAGGAACATTCCTGTGAAATTTGGTAAAAATCCAGTCAATAGTTTCTGAGGAGAAGTTTTTTAAAGAAAAAGTTTACGGACGCACGCACGGACGAACGGACGGACGGACGCACGACGGACACAACGCCATGACAATAGCTCGCTGGCCTTCGACCAGTGGAGCTAATAACTGAAAATGTCTATTGGGTCTATATGGCTCTCTTCACTTGACATGGGTTTCCATTTTGATTGTTAGCAATTAGCCCTAGTACGAAGTAAATATCTTCAGTAATAACAAAAATAGCAGAAAATCTCAAAGCTTATTTGCACAATAACGATGACAAGGCTATGGCAATACTTAATCCTCTAACAATGGAGATAATGACAGATATGAAATTCCAATATTTTGGTCTTTCTTACTATGCATGTCTATTTTGTTTACCAACTGCACTCAAGGAATCAACTCAAATACGAATACTGTATTAAGCAAGCACTTTTAGGGACACTATAAATCTGTTTGCTTATTTAAGACAGATACGTACTTAATACAGGTACATTTCAACATACTTGCCTCCTCTGGCAAGACAAATTAAGTTTGCTTAACCGAGTACCACAATACCACACACTCTTGATTAAGAAGGCTTTTGAAAACATTGTGGAGAAAGGAGGAAATGTTGGTAACCAGCTCACAATATTTTCTACCCTTTCATAGCCAAAAAGCATAATTACAGCTGCATTTAAATTGTAGTCTGCAAACACTTTCAATTTGGAAGATGGCAAATGTTAGTTGTTTGGTAAAGAATTAATACAGGGTGTGATTAAGATTACCACAGAGACAGGTTCCACTGTACATACCATCATATAACTCTGGAAGGTCAGCAAGTAAAAGGTCAGCTAAAACTTTGTCAAAGTCATAGATGTCTTTGGACTCATCCGAATTTTCTTTCAAATTAACAAAATCTGAAGATGTCTCATCATGGGCTTTTCTCACATCGACTGTGTCTGTATTTTTGCTGGGGATCTCTTCAGGTTCACTGTGGTTTTTATACAGCAAACCAGCCAATAGTTGTGAATCACAGTCTGTTTTTCTGGAGATCAAATTTCTGACTTTTGGGCGAGCTCCACCATTTGAACTGGATGCAATTTCTTAAAAAAAAAAAAAAACAAGAGGGCCATGATGGCCCTGAAGTTGCTCAACTGAGTCTTTTGACCAAACATGACCCATTTTCAATCTCTTTCGATGACAAACATTCTATCAAGCTTTCATAATTATTGGACTGAAAATTTGGCCTCTAGCTTGTACAAAAGCTTTTTCTAGAATTTCTCTCAGTGACCTACTTTTTAGCCAAACATAGCCCATTTTCCCATTGTAGATATTATCAAAACAAAGATTCTGACCACCTTTCACAAGTATTGGACAGAAAATGTGGCCTCTGGAGTGTACACAAGGTTTTTCCAAGATTTGACATGCGGACCTAGTTTTTTACCCAATGCGACCCATTTCCAAATTTCATCATATTGATAAGCAAAACAAACATTCCGACTAATTTTCATGAGTACTGGACAGAAAATGATGACTCTAAAACTAAACAAGCTATTTTAAAGGTTTGACCTGGTTACCTAGTTTTTGGCCCCATGTGACCCATATTCAAACTCATTCAAGATATCATTATGAAAAACATTCTGACCACCATTCATGAGTATTTGACTGAAACTGTGGCCTCTAGAGGGTACACAAGGTTTTTGTATGATTTGAACAGTGACCTAGTTTTTGACCCGTCATGACCCACTTGCAAACTTGTCCAAGAAATCATGGAGACCAAGTTTCATGAGTATTGAACTGAAAATATGGCCTCTAGAGCATTCACATGGTTCTTTTAGATTTGACCTAGTGACCTAGTTTTTGACCAAACATTACCCATTTTCGAAGTTGTATGAGATATCATCAAGACAAACATTCTGACCAGCTTTCAAGTGTTTTGGATCCAAAATGTGGCCTCTAGAGCGTACACAAGGTTTTTCAAAGATTTGACATAGTGACCTATTTTTTTACCAAACATGACCCATTTTCGAACTCATCTCAGATGTCATCAAGACAAACATTCTGACAAACTTTCAAGAGTTTTGGACCGAAAACATGGCCTCTAGAGCATACACAAGGTTTTTCTAAGATCTGACCTAGTGACCTAGTTTTTGACCCGACATGATCCATTTTCCAACTTGTCAGAGATATCTTCAAGACAAACATTTTGACCAAGTTTCATAAGTATCGGACTGAAAATGTGGCCTCTAGAGCGTACACAAGGTAGAAGTTGACGACGCATGACGGACACAGAATGATCACAAAAGCTCATCTTGAGCACTTCGTGCTCAGGCGAACTAAAAAATCAAACCAGAGAAAAACTGTAAATCTTTCTTGTAAAATGGAAGCTAAATATCTACATTGCATGACAGAATGATGAAAATTGGGCATTTAACCATTTACCAAACAACCTTTGTTTTCATCCTTTCAGAGACATATCCTCCTACCTAAGAGATGCTTCACCCTTCACCACATGACAAAAATTCAGACTTGTACAAAATAAAAGCTTTTGCAGACGACAATTGCAATGTGACTCAAATGATGGAATTTGCCTTCCATAGGTTAGGAAACATTGTGGGAAAATGAGAAAATGCTGGTTAACCCTTTACCAAACAGTCCTGACAACCCTGAGAAATGAGGGGTTTGAAAACAGTTGGCAAAGGAGAAGTGCTGATAACCAGCATGTTCTTTATCATTTTCACCCTTACAAAGACCTATCCTAACATTTAATTCTTTACCAAAAAACAAGATTTATACATGTCCAAATTGATGGCATTTGCAGATGACAAAATTAATATGACTTAATATTTGAAGTTTGTTTTGGGAAGGATAGAACACATTGTGAGAAAAGGAGAAAATGCGGGTTACCAACATTTTCTCCTTTTCCCACAATGTTTTCTAAAGGCTTCTTTTTGGGAGTCCTTAAAAGTCGGGATTGTGTGGTAAAGGGTTAAGCCATGCTAAGCCCTTCACAAAATAACCCTGGGTTTTAAAAACCCATAGGAACAACCCTTTTGTAAATATTGTGGGAAAACGAAAAAATGCTGATGAACAGCATTTCCTCCATTACTAACAATGTTTCCTACTCTATAAGGCATGAATCGTACTTTTATACTGACACCACAGATTTGCATAAACTTAAGATGCTTACCACAATTAAATGATATCGTCAATTAAAATATCAGTTCCACTTGTACACTATGATAAATTATAAGGTGTCCACTTATTTCCATAGTGTTTAACCCTTTATTGTACAGTTTATATTTACAGCTACCAAAAACTATTACATATTATACAACAAATATTTAGATGGAAGTGAAATATACTTCTTGAACACTATGGAAAGTTAGCAAAATATATAAAACAAAAAAATACAACAACATACCTGTATTTATGTTGTAGCTGACTGCATCACTGTCTGATCTGTTATATATGGTTTCCACATTTCCTAGAGCATTTAAACCTGTAAAGAAACAAAAAAATGACACAAAGTTAGGGCAGCAAGCAAGATTATAAGAATATCACATTTGCCTATGCTATTTTCTTTTCATTTTTCTTTTCATTATGTTTCTTTTTCATGCTGTAAGAAGTAGATCTTGGTTGATTTAATTTTTAGGCCATACAATAATAGGTTGATCTCTAACTTTTTACCAAACAACAAAATTCTATACTGGTCTAAACTGAAGCATTTGAAGACAACAAACCAAGCATGGCCCTAATGATGAACTTTGTTCTTGAGAGGGTAGAAAACATAGTGGGAAAAGGAGAAAATGCATTTTCTCCTTTTTCCACAATGTTTTTAAAAGCCTTCCTCCTCATGGTCTTAAAAAATTGGGATTGTATGGTACAGGATAAAAGACCCTTTCACGATATTTAAAAGCTACTTTTAATTTGTTGTCTGCAAGTGCTTCTAATTTGAACAAGTCTAGAATTTTGTCATTTGGTAAAGAGTTAAATCCTTGCCTATGAGTGCTTTAAATATGGACCAGTCTAAAAATCTGTCATATTGTTAAGTTACTAATTTCAGTTACCCAATGAACTATTACCCTGGATTAACTCTTTACCATACGACAAAATTGTAGAATTGTCCAAATAGAAAGTGTTTGCAGACGACAATTTGAATGTGGCTCAAATGATGGAATTTGTCTTTGATAGGGAAGAAAACATTGTGGGAAAAGGAGAAAATGCTGGTCACCAGCATTTTCTCCTTTTTCCACAATGTTTTCAAAAGGCTTATTTCTCAGAGTCGTTAAAACTCGGGATTGCGTGGTAAAGAGTTAATGCAGTGTTACTTGAAGCAGACTTTGTATCACCTAGATAAAAAATCTATAGAAGAAATCTGTTTTTAATTGCAATGGGATTTCAAGCAAGTTAAAATTTATAAATTTCTTGGCACAAATTCACAACATCAATTCTAACTTTTGCTTCACATTGTCAAAGTGTCAAATATTTATCTAGATTTTGTCTTCATATAGGCTTGGAAAGTGGTCTTTTTCTCATCTGAAAATATCAGTTTCACCACTGATGTGTTTAAAGCCTTAATATCAGGCCAAATCAGGTCAACAGTAAAACACATTTATCCATGTTTTGATATACAAGCTCGTACAATTACATGTACTCTTTTCATTTTACCTTTTCACTGCTGATTACCGACTTTTTTCTCCTTTTTCCCTGGAAGCTTTTTTTTGCAGTTAAAATTGTGAGATATTCAATAAAAGACTAAAAGATTTTAAGGACTTCAGTATTTTCACTTTAGGACAGCCCATGGGGAAGAGTGTATGTTTACCCTTTATCAAACAATCTCAAGTTTTAATAACCCTAAAGAAGGCCTTTGACAACATTGTAGGGAAAGGAGAAAATGCTGGTAACCAGCATTTTTGTCACACTTTATCACACCTTTACCACACAATCCCAACTTTTAACCACCCTGATAAAAGGGATTTTTAAAACATAGAGGGAAAGAGAGAAAATGCTGGTAATCAGCATTTTGTCCTTTTCCAAGAATGTTTTCTGCACTTTAAGAGACAAACCTCATCATTTGAATCACATTTAATATGTCATTTGAAAATGCTTTCAATTTGGACGAGTCTAAAATTTTCTCATCAGATCAGGTAAAGGGTTAAAATATGCTTTTGAAAACCTGGTGGGAAAAGGAGGAAAAGCTAGTAACCACTATTTTCTGTTTTTCTGACAATGTTTTCTACATTTTGCAGACAAATTCCATGGTATGAGCCACATCTCCTTTGTCATCAGCAAACGCATTAAATCTGGACAAGTCTAAAATTTTGTTATCTAGTAAACAGTTGGGTAAACAAACCTGCAATGCAGCCAGGGGTTTCCCCTAGCTTTAGTTTCAGTTCTGTGATGCTATCCCCAGGCATCTGATGTCCTTCTGTCACACTGTCTAGCTGTTGACATTTCTTCTGTTTGCTCTTTTCATTTACTTCAAAATTCTCCTTTTCAAAAATGTCACTCATGTCAGCTGTAAAACCATAAATGATAAAATCATCTAAACTTTTGAAAACAAACAAATGGGTCTTTCTCTGGGGAAAGGGGACTTAAAACATCTACAAACAAGAGGGCCATGATGGCCCTGAAGTCGCTCACCTGAGCCTTTTGATCAAACATGACCCATTTCCAATCTCTTCAGAGATAATAAGACAAACACTCATTAGTATTGGGCTTACAAATATGGCCTCTAGAGTGCACACAAGCTTTTTCTAGAATTTGTCTCAGCGGCCTACTTGACATATAGAAATTATTCAGACCTACATTCCGACAAACTTTCATGAGTATTTCAGAGAAAATGTGGCCTGTAGGGTGTATTAAAGGTTTTTCCGAGATTTGACCTAGTGACCTAGTTCTTTATCCAACATGACCCATATTCATACTAGTCTAAGATATTATCAAGACAAACATTCAAAGCAAATTTCAAGATTATTGGACTGAAAATGTGGCCTCTAGAGAGTACGCACGGTTTTTCAAGGATGAAACTTGGTGACCTAGTTTTTATTCCACGTGACCCATTTTCAAACTCATGCAAGATATCATCAAGACAAACATTCTAACAAAAGTTTAAAGAATATTGGACTGTAATTATAGTACAAAAGGTTTTTCCGAGATTTGACCTTGTGACCTAGTTTTTTATCCAACATGACCCATTTTCATACTAGTCTAAGAAATTATCAAGACAAATATTCTGACCGAATTTCAAGATTATTGGACTGAAAATGTGGCCTCTAGAGCTTACATACGGTTTTTCTAAGATTTGACCTGGTGACCTAGTTTTTGACCTGACATGACCCATTTTCAAACTCATCCAAGCTAATATCATGACAAACATTCTGACCAACTTTACAGAGCATTAGACTGAAAATGTGGCTTCTGGACCTTGCACAAGGTTTTTCAAAGATTTGACCTAGTGACCTAGTTTTTAACCCCACATGGCCCACTTTCGAACTCATCTGTGATATTATCAAGACAAACATTCTGACCAAATTTCAAGAGTAATGGACAGAAAATGTGGCTTCTGGAGCATACACAAGGTTTTTCAAAGATTGACCTAGTGACCTAGTTTTTGACCCAACATGGCCTGTTTTCAAATTTGTTAGAGATATCATCAAGACAAACATTCTGACTAACTTTCAAGAGTTTTGGACTGGAAAAGTGGCCTCTAAAGCATACACAAGGTTTTTCTAAGATTTGACCTGGTGACCTAGTTTTTGACCCGACATGGCCCATTTTCAAAGTCCTCCAAGATATCATCAAGACAAACATTCTGACCAACATTCAAGAGTATTGGACGGAAAATGGGGCCTCTAGAGCGTACACAAGGTTTTTCTAAGATTTGACCTGATGACCTAGTTTTTGACCAGACATGGCCCATTTTCAAACTCGTCCGAGATACTATCAAGGCAAACATTCTGACCAACTTATAAGAGTAATGGACTGAAAATGTGGCCTCTAGAGCGTACACAAGGTTTTCCTAAGATTTGACCTGGTGACCTAGTTTTTGACCCGACATGACCCATTTTCAAACTCGTCTGAGATATCATCAAGACAAACATTCTGACCAACTTTCAGGAGTAATGGACTGAAAATGTGGCCTCTAGAGCGTACACAAGGTTTTTCTAAGATTTGACATAGTGACCTAGTTTTTGACCCGACATGACCCATTTTCAAACTCGTCCGAGATATCATCAAGACAAACATTCTGACCAACTTTCAGGAGTAATGGACTGAAAATGTGGCCTCTTGAGAGTACGCAAGGTTTTTCTAAGATTTGACCTAGTGACCTAGTTTTTGACCCGACATGACCCATTTTCAAACTCGTCCGAGATATCATCAAGGCAAACATTCTGACCAAGTTTCGTGAGTATCTGACTGAAAATATGGCCTCTAGAGTGTACACAAGGTTTTTCTAAGATTTGACCTAGTGACCTAGTTTTTGACCCGACATGACCCATTTTCGAACTCGTCCGAGATATCATCAAGGCAAACATTCTGACCACGTTTCACAAGAATCGGACTGAAAATGTGGCCTCTAGAGTGTACACAAGGTAAAAGTTGACGACGCACGACGGACGATGCACGACGGACAACGGATGACGGTCACAGCACGATCACAATAACTCACCATGAGCACTTTGTGCTCAGGTGAGCTAAAAAGTATCTGCCTATGTCAGCCTGTGCAGATTGCATGGTTACATGGCTTGTAAATTTTCTGCATGTCCAAGGACCATTCTACCTTATGATTTAGCTGGCTGTCAGACAAAACTGTTGTTATGGATCCATAATTATATGATGATCTACTTGGTATCATGCATCACAGAGATGAATTAAAGCCTTTACTACACGACAAACTTTTGGACCTGACCAAGCTGAAAGCATCTGAATTCAACGATTTAAATGTAGCTCAAATGGTGATTTCTGTCTTTAATAGGGTAGAAAACATTGTGGGACAAGGAGACAAGAGGGCCATGATGGCCCTGAAGTCGCTCACCTGAGTCTTTTGACCAAACATGACCCATTTTCAATCTCTTTTGAGATATTATGACAAACATTCTACCAAGATTTTCATGAGTATTTGACTGAAAAAGGTTTTTTGAAGATTTGACACAGTGACCTAGTTATTGACCCGAAATTATCCACTTGCAAACTGGTCCAAGAAATCATCAAGACAAACATTCTGACCAAGTTTCATGAGTATAGGATTGAAAATGTGGCCTCTAGAGCATACACAAGGTTTTTCTAAGATCTGACCTAGTGACCTAGATTTTGACCCAACATGACCCATTTTCAAACTCATCCAAGATATAATCAAGACAAATATTCTGACCAACTTTCAAGAGTTTTGGGCTGAAAATGTGGCCTCTAGAGCCTACACAAAGTTTTTCTAAGATATGACCAAGTGACCTAGTTTTCGACCTAACATGACCCATTTTTGTACTGGTCTGAGATATCATCAAGGCAAACATTCTAACTAACTTTCAAGAATCTTGGACAGAAAATGTGGCCTCTAGAGCGTACACAAGGTTTTTCTAAGATATGACCTAGTGACCTAGTTATTGACTGGACATGACCCATTTTCAAACTCATGCAAGGTATTATCAAGACAAACATTTTGATCGATTTTCAAGGTTTTTGGACAGAAAATGTGGCCTCTAGAGCGTACACAAAGTTTTTCTAAGATTTGACCTAGTGACCTAGTTTTTGACCCGATCTGACCCTTTTGCAAACTCCTCTGAGGTATCATCAACACAAACATTCTGACCAACTTTCAAGAGTTTTGGACAGAAAATGTGATTTCTACAGCGATCACCAGGTTTTTCTAAGATTTGACCTAGTGAACTAGTTTTTGACCGGACATGACACTTTTTCAAACTCATTGGAGAGATCATCAAGAAAAATATTCTGACCAATTTTCAGGAGTTTGGGACTGAAAATGTGGCTCTAGAGCGTACACAAGGTTTTTCTAAGATTTGACCTAGTGACCTAGTTTTTGATCTGACATGACCTATTTTCAAACTCGTCTGAGGTATCATCAAGACAAAGATTCTGACCAACTTTCAAGAGTTTTGGACAGAAAATGAGGCTTCTAGAGCGTACACAAGGTTTTTCCAAGTTTTGACCTAGTGACCTAGTTTTTGATCGACATGATCCATTTTCGAATTCATTCGAAAAATCATCAAGACAAACATTCTGACCAACTTTCAGGGGTTTTGGACTGAAAATATGGCCTCTAGAGTGTACACAAGGTTTTTCTAAGATTTGACCTAGTGACCTAGTTTTTGACCCAACATCACCCATTTTCAAACTTGTCCGAGATATTATCAAGACAAACATTCTGACCAAGTTTCACGAGTATCAGACTGAAAATATGGCCTCTATAGCGTACACAAGGTAAAAGTTGACAACGCACGACGGACGAAGGACGCCAGACACAGCACGATCACAAAAGCTCACCTTGAGCACTTTGTGCTCACGTGAGCTAAAAATGCTAGTTACCAGCATTTTATCCTTTTCCTACAATGTTTTCAAAAGCCTTCCTTCCCAGAGTCGTGAAAACCAGGGATTGTTTGGTAAAGGGTTAAAGCCTTTTTCCAGACCATGGCTCAAATGGAATTTTCAGATTCAAATTCAAGAAGGAACTGGTTACCCTTCACCAAACAATCCTATTTTTTAACCACCCCAAAATGGAAGGCTTTTCAAAAATAATGTTAAACAAGAGGGCCAAGATGGCCCTGGATCGCTCACCTGAATTTTTGAGAGGAACATAATCAATTTTTTGGGGGTATTGAAACTTTGGAAACAAAATCATTATTTTGCCAAGCAATTTTGAAAAGGTCACCTGTAAATGTCATTTCAAAATCTGACACTACCCCTATAATCATCACCATGGCAATGAATTTGATGAATCAAAATTCTGCAAATAAATTTTTGGATAGATCACCCAAGGACAATTTCTTGAAGAAGAGCACATGCTCAATAGTAACTAAAAACATGAGTTGAACAAGAGCACCACATGCAGGTGCCAACAATTGGCTGTTGTTTTTTGAAGGATAAAAATTTCCCTAACAGATTTTGAAAAGGTTCACCCTAGGAACATTTCTGTGAAATTATTTCAAAATCTTACCAGCCGTTCCAGAGAAGAAGAATTAAGAAATTCCTCTTCATGTCCCTGTAGTGCAAATAGCCTCCACCATCAGAGCCATGTTTCTTGACAGATCACAATTTTGTGAACAATTTTTTAATAAAGTCACCCAATGAACATCTCTGTGAAATTATTTCAAAATCTGACCAGAGGTTTCAGAGAAGAAGAATTTATAAGAATTTCTTCATTTCTGTATAGTGCAAGTAGCCCACATTCACCAGAGCCATGTTTCTTGACGGATCAAAATTTCGCGAACAGTTTTTGAAAAGGGTTACCAAAGGAACATCTCTGTGAAATTACTTCAAAATGTGACCAGCGGTTTCAGAGAAGAAGATTTTTCAAGAATTTCTTCATTTCTGTATAGTGCAAGTAGCCCCCATTCACCAGAGCCATGTTTCTAGACGGATCAAAATTTCGCGAACAATTTTTGGAAAGGGTCACCCAAGGAACATTGCTGTGAAATTATTTCAAAATCTGACCAGCGGTTTCAGAGAAGAAGAATTTTTAAGAATTTCTTCATTTCTGTATAGTGAAAGTAGCACCCATTCACCAGAGCCATGTTTCTTGACGGATCAAAACTTCGCAAACAATTTTTGAAAAGGGTCACCCAAGGAACATCTCTGTGAAATTACTTCAAAATCAGACCAGCGGTTTCAGAGGAGAATATTTTTAAAGATTTTCTTAGAAAATTCCATTTGGTTGCCATGGCAACCAGAGTTTTTGATGGAATCAAATTCTGTGAACAGTTTTAAAGAGGACCTCCCAAGAAACATGCCAGCCAAATTTGGTCCAAATTGGCCCAGCGGTTTAGGAAGAGTTGATGTTTAAAGAATTGTTGACGACGCACGACGCACGACGGACATCGGGTGATCCTAAAAGCTCCCCTTGAGCACGTTGTGCTCAGGTGAGCTAAAAAGACATAAATGATGGTAAACAGCATTTTTTTCCTTTTCCAACAAGGTTTTCTACCTTCTCAAAGACAATTCCTAGCATTCAAGCTGCATCTCCAATGTCGTCTGCAAACACATTATATTTGGACAAGTCTAAAATTTTGTCATTTGGTAAAGAGTTGGGTAAACAAACCGGGAATGCAGCCGAGGGTTTCCCCTAGCTTTAGTTTCAGTTCTGTGATGCTATCTTTATCCTCTACATTATCCTCCAGCATCTGTTGTCCTTCTTTCACATTATCTAGCTGCTGACATTTTTTGTTTGCTCTTTTCATTTTCTTAAAAATTCGCAGGGACAGTTTTGACCCCAGGCGCATCATATGAACAAACTTGGAAGAGGTCCACTAGGAAATGCTACATACCAAATATCAAAGCTCCACGCCGTCCAGTTTCAGAGAAGAAGAATTTTAAAGTTTTCCTTCTTTGTTCCTATGTTCGAACTTGTGACCCCCGGGGCGGGGCATCACATGAACAAACTTGGTAGAGGTCCACTAGGAGATGCTACATTCCATCTTTATTTGCATATACAGGTAACTGACACCTTGTCAAATCATTTACTCGCTCAAGTAATAATCCTTAATTGATCAAACGATGATTGGGCATCATTAAGAAAATAAACATTGATCACGTAATTTTTGTAGCGTAGGGACGATCAGTGAAAGTGAAAGTATCATGAACATGAAATATATTAGATCTGTATTTAGTTACATTTTTGGGAAACTGAAAGTAGACTATTTTCGGAGAATTCAAGGACAGTTGAAAGTAAAAGTGGTACCCTAACCATTCAGGAATCCTCGGGTTACCCATTGATCAAGTCAGATGTAGATACGGAATCGGCCGAGTTGTGACGAGTGCATAAAGGACATGACTAGTAAAATGTGGTATTTTAACCATACAACCCTTTGAGTTCGACCAAAATGTGGATTGCCTGCAACGATCTTAACAGCATGCTTTTTGCATTCTGATGCAGATTGTTGCTTGCCACTCACACGAGCCATTTCTATCCCGCTTTTTACTGGTAAATAACTCCATCAGTATGAGACTAACTGATATTACATTTCCTGCTGTTGCAGGATGTAAATGAAATAATAAGAGGGCCATGATGACCCTGGATCGCTCACCTGAGTCATAGGCGAAATTCACTCCACGTGCATAATTCAATTTCTGACCAATTGTCAGGTCAATTGAGCTTAAAATATGGCCTCTAGAGCATCCACAAGGAATTTCCGTAAGTTGACATAGTGACCTAATTTATCACCCCACGTGACCCAATTTAGAACTCATCAAAAACTTTATCAAGACAAACATTCTGAACTGTTTTCAAGTTAATTGAGCAATAAATATGGCCTCTAGAGTGCCCATAAGGTATTTCTTTAATTTGACCAAGTGACCTAGTTTATGACCCCAGGGTCCATATTCACCAACCATTCTTAAGAATATTCTTAGTCTTATTCTCCAAAGTTTTGTACATTTGAAAGTAACAGAACTTCTGATTGGCTAAACCATTTGGTTTAGCCAATCAGAAGTCGTGTTACTTTCAGTTGTAGAAATTTCTTGAGAATTAGACAAAGAATATTCTGAAGAATAGTTGCTGAATACGGGCCCAGGTGACCCAATTTCAAACTCATCCAATATTTCATCAAGATAAACATTCTGACCAATTTTCAAGTCAATTGAGCACGAAATGTGACCTCTAGAGTGCCCTAAAGGTATTTCTTTAATTTGACCTTGTGACCTATATTATGACCCCAGGTAAGCCAATTTTGAACTCATCCTAGATTTCATCAAAACAAACATTTTAACTAATTTTTAAATCAATTGAACAATAAATGTGACCTCTAGAGTGCCCGCAAGGCATTTCTTTAATTTGACCTAGTGACCTAGTTTATGACTCCACATGACCCAATTTAGAACTCATCTGAAAATTAATCAAAACAAACATTCTGAACAATTTTCAAGTCATTTGAGCAATAAATGTTGCCTCTAGAGTGCCAAAAAGGTATTTCTTTAATTTGACCAAGTGACCTAGTTTATGATCCCAGTTGACTCAATGTAATAGATCATATTTAGTGTGCGCTTATTCTTTCCAATGGCTTTACATTTTTGTTGTTATCCCTCAGAGTTTTGGAACTGGTATCAAGTGTCAAGGGATGTAACTCTCTTTTGCTGATCAGTTTAACAGCTCTATAGAGTTACTTCTCTTAGATTGTAGATTTCTGTTTCAGTATTGCGAGAGTTATTCACCTTTACTGACGCTCTCCTTTTGCACGTGAATTTCAATAATGGACGCAGGGAAGAGAAAATTCCTGTTCGTTAGACAAGAATGTGTAACCTTATAGCGGTGCATAGGGTAATTATTGTTAATTTTGTGTGTTAAACACTTCTATGTTTCATTCAGTTTGTCATGTTTTGCCGTTGGTCTTGAATAAGTGCATTTTGAAGTATTTCAGTTTATGATGACGTCATTTCATTCAAACTGCTTGGATGGAATTCATGTAGAAATCCCATTGTTTTCTGTCAAAGCTTGAGTCTATAAGTTGTAAATAGAGTTCTAACCTTTATCCTGTCAAATAACTTCTGTTTAAAATTTCAAGCAGACAGCAGAGACCCAGGTTTCGCAATTTCCAAGACATTTTTGGGAAAAGATAGGTCCTGACCAAAAACTGTGGATCTAGGATCAGAATGCATGTTCTGTGCAGTCTGATCTTGATCTACAGTGTTTGCAAAGGGCAGTGAGTCACGTTTAGCAACTTAGCTTATGAGTTAACATTGTGAAGCAAGTGCTTTTTTGTGCATAAGTCACTTTAATATTACTAGTTCAAGTTGCATCAAGTTGTTGTATGCTTCTTGCTGCACATATGGATTAGTGTCAGGATTAGTTTAGTCTTAGGCTTAGCTCTGAAGGTAGGGTTGTTATAGCCTGAGGAGTTTCATCCTTTGTTGCAATATTTTGCCTTTTTTATTTCATTAGAATTTTAGATAGTCACAATTGATTGCACTTTTAACTGGAAGTCTGATGCTGAAAACATTTGACTATATTATTGTAAAAATTAGAAATACATTGTGACAAATGAGGAGGTTGCTTGTTCAGAGCAATATCTACATCTGCCAAAATGCTTTTCCATAGATGTGGAGAAAACATTATCTTTGGGAAAGAATAAGAAATGAAAACATGTACATTAGATTTATTTTGTTTATTTCAGTTTTTTATGGAATATTTAACCATTGACTTTCTAATAAAGTCATCCAGGAAAAAAGGGTGTTATTTTATGACAAAAGACCTTGAAGAGTCCTGGGGTTAGCTGTGGGTGAAACAGTACACTCAAATATAGACTCACGTGAGATTTCATCAAGACAAATATTCTGACAAATTTTCAAGTCAATTGAGCAAAAAATGTGGCCTCTAGAGTGCCCTAAAGGTATTTCTTTAATTTGACCTAGTGACCTAGTTTATGACCCCAGTTGACCCGATTTACAACTTACCTGAAAGTTTATCAAGACAAACATTCTGAATAATTCTCAAGTCATTTGAGCAATAAATGTGGCCTCTAGAGTGCCTACAAGGTATTTCTTTAATTTGACCAAGTGACCTAGTTTATAACCCCAGGGGACCCAATTTCAAACTCATCCGATATTCTGATATTTCATCAAGAGAAACAATCTGACCAATTTTCAAGTTAATTGAGCAAAAAATGTGGCCTCTAGAGTACCCACAAGGTATTTCTTTAAATTGACCTAGTGACCTAGATTATGACCCTATGTGACCCAATTTTGAAATCATACTAGATTTCATCAAAACAAATATTTCAACTATTTTTCAAATCAATTGAACAATAAATGTGGCGTCAAGAGTGCCCACAAGGTATTTCTTTAATTTGACCTGGTGACCTAATTTAAGATCCCGAATGACCCAAATTCAGACTCGTGTGAGATTTTATCAAGACAAACATTCTGACCAATTTTCAAGTCAATTGAGCAATAAATGTGGCCTCTACAGTGCCCACAAGGTATTTCTTTAATTTGACCAAGTGACCTAGTTTATGATCCCAGGTGACCCAATTTCAAACTCATCCGATAGTTCATCAAGACAAACATTCTGACTAGTTTTCAAGTCAACTGAGAAATAAATGTGGCCTGTAGAGTGCCCTAAAGGTATTTCTTCAATTTGACCTTGTCACCTAGATTATGATCCTAGGTGACCCAATTTCAAGCTCATCCGATATTTCATCAAGACAAACATTCTGACCAATTTTCAAGTCAATTGAGCACAAAATGTAGCCTCTAGAGTGCCGTAAAGTATTTCTTTAATTTGACCTTGTGACCTAGATTATGACCCCAGGTAACCCAATTTTGAACTCATCCTAGATTTCATCAAGACAAACATTTTAACCAATTTTCAAATCAACTGAACAATAAATGTGGATTCTAGAGTGCCCACAAGGTATTTCTTGAATTTGAACTATTGATGTAATTTGAGACCCCACATGACCCAAATTCAGATTCATGTGACATTGTATCAAGACAAACATTCCGACAAATTTTCAAGTCAATTGAGAGAAAAATGTGGCCTCTAGGGTACCCACAAGGTATTACTTTTATTTAACCTAGTGACCTAGTTTATGATCCCAGGTGACCCAATCCAAACTCATCTGAGATTTTATCAAGACAAACATTCTGACCAAATTTCAGGTCATTTGAGCAATAAATGTGGCCTCTAGAGTGCCCACAAGGTATTACTTAAATTTGACCTAGTGACCTAGTTTATGACCCCAGGTGACCCAATTTTGAACTGACTGAACACGTTGTGCTCAGGTGGACTAACAAACTGAACAGGTTCACTACATACCAAATAACAAAGCTCTATGCCTTCCAGTTTTAGAAAAGAATTTTGAAGTTTTCCTTCTTTGTTCCTATGTTCAAACTAGTGACCCCCGAGACGGGGCCAGTTTTGACCCCAGGGGCATCGTATGAACAAACTTGGTAGAGGTCCACTAGGAGATGCTACATATAGAATAGCAAAGCTCTACGCCTTCCAGTTTCAGAGAAGAAGAATTTTTAAGTTTTCCTTCTTTGTTCCTATGTTGGAACTTGTGAGCCCCGGGGCAGGGCCAGTTTTGACCCCAGGAGCATCATATGAACAAACTTGGAAGAGGTCCACTAGGAGATGCTACATACCAAATATCAAAGCTCCACGCCGTCCAGTTTCAGAGAAGAAGAATTTTAAAGTTTTCCTTCCTTGTTCCTATGTTGGAACTTGTGACCCCCGGGGCGGGGCCAGTTTCGACCCCAGGGGCATCATATGAACAAACTTGGTAGAGGTCCTCTAGGAGATGCTACATACCAAATATCAAAGCTCTACGCCTTCTATTTCAGAGAAGAAGATTTTCAAAGGTTTTGCTATTTTTTTTCCATTTTGTTGCCATGGCAACCAGAGTTATGGGTGGAATTCAATCTCTTGAACAACTTTGGTAGAGCTTCACCCAAGGAACATCCCTGCCAAGTTTCATCAAGATTGGCCCAGGGGTTTAGGAGGAGAAGATGTTTAAAGGAATTGTGGACAGTTGGACAGTCAAACAGATGGACGCCAGACAACAACCGATCACAATACCTCACCTTAGCACTTCTTGCTCAGGTGAGCTAAAAACGTAAGTTTGTATTTTGTTTTCAAGGGATCTCTCAAGCATAATGAGCGATAAGAAACGTTTCTAATAATTTTTAATGCTAATACAGACCCAGGGTCTGTGTACATCACCTACGGGCAAAATGTGTGTCAAACATCAATGCCGAATGGAAACGTGCAAACGTTTCCTAAAACTGCTGATTTCGATAATTCGAAAAAAATCTGTCGGTCCCTATCACTTCGAATTATCGAGATTTGACTGTATATTTCTTGAGGTAGATTTATGTGATAAAAAGAATCTGTAATTTGATAGCTTTTGAGTTAAAACTTTATTTAACTGCCAAGAAATATGTTATTAAACTAGTCAAACACTCACATACCAAAGCTTTGGTAACTAACATTTTCTTCCTTTTCCTATAATGTTTTAAAAAGCCATCTTCCACAGGGTCATTAAAACTCAATCAGATTATAAATCAATGAAATCTCAAATTTTCCATTCGGGACTGTTGTCAATATTTTTAGGATAATGAAAACACAAGAATAGTTTGTACCTTTCACTTGTTGCTGAGGTAACCTACAGAATATGTCCGGATGTTTCATTACTTCATGTGGTATGTAGTCAGCTAATGGCAAATGACGAAGGGAGAGTAGAAATTCTGAATCGTATCTTATCCTTTTATCTGTAGCTGAAATAGTTATAACAAAGCATTTTCATTTATCGTATTCCTGATAAAATATCAGCTGTATTTTTGGTTTATTCCATTGATTACCATAGATGATTAATCAATCTAATCTAAATTTACTTTGGAGAAAGTTACCATTATATGGGACACTGAAATCAATTCAAATATTAAAATTTATGTGAAGTTACGTCAGAGTTACCTCATAATTCCCTGAAACAATTTTGCAACGGGGACTTTTATGGGCATCCTTTTATCACAAAACCTCCCTTGTTTTCAGTGTAATAAAGTCAGGACAAGTTGTGTTATCTTACACATATCTGAGATAAGATTTTGTGATGTCATATGAGCATTTTGTGACACCATTTAGTTAAGTCTTTACCAAAGAAAAATAAATGGGACTCGACCAAACTGAAAGCATTTGCAGACAACATTGCACAAGTTAACTGCAGCAGTCTCAAGATGACCTCTGTCTTTGATAGTGTAGAAAACATTGATTACTATCGTTTTCTCCTTCTCCCACAATGTTTTCAAAAGCCTTCTTGGTCAGGGTTTTTTAAAACTCAATTTTGTAGTAAAGGTTTAAAGTAATGTATTCCTGCTTGTATTTTTCAAAAAGAATTCAGACACATTTTCCAGGCCAATTTTACTATCAAATTAGAGGACAAGACAAAAGCTACGGTTTGTTTTATTTTCTTATTTAAAATCAAGAAGTCACATGTTCCGGTATACTTTTTTGGATTATACATCCCAGGTGTACACACAAAATGGTGAGATGTTACCAATAATGAAAATTTCCTGACCTGAAATACTGGTTTTTGCAGTCAATATGAACTGTAAGTCTGGCAGTCATTATGAAATGTAGTTCTCAAGGTAAATTTATGGGACAAAAAGAATCTGAAAATTGTTGGCTTTTAAAACTAGATTTTATTTAATTGCTGAGAAAAAAAGTAATAAAGCTAGTCAAGCACTCAAATGACAAAATTGTGGTAATCAGCATTTTCTTCCTTTTCCCATAATGTTTTAAAAAGCCATCTTCCACTGGGTCATAAAAACTCAATCAGATGATTAATCAATAAAAATCTCAAATTCTACTTTGGGACTGTTGTCAATATTTTCAGGATGATGAAAACAACAGTACAATATGTACCTTTCACTGGTTGCTGTGGTAACCCACAGAATATGTCCGTATGTTTCATTATCTGTTGCGGTATGTAGTCAGCCAATGGTGAATGACGAAGGGTTACAAGCATTTTCTCCTTTACCCACAATGTTTTCTAAAGGCTTCTTTTTGAGAGTCCTTAAAAGTCGGGATTGTGTGGTAAAGGGAGAAGCCATGCTTAGCCCTTCACAAAATAACCCTGGGTTTTAAAAACCCTTAGGAACAACCCTTTTGTAAATATTGTGGGAAAACGAAAAAATGCCGATGAACAGCATTTCCTCCATTACTAACAATGTTTCCTACTTTATAAGGCATGAATTGTACTTTTATACAGACACATAGATTTGCATAAACTTAAGATGCTTACCACAATTAAATGATATCGTCAACTAAAATATCAGTTCCACTTGTACACTGTGATAAATTATAAGGTGTCCACTTATTTCCATAGTGTTTAACCCTTTATTGTACAGTTTATATTTACAGCTACCAAAAACTATTACATATTATACAACAAATATTTAGATGGAAGTGAAATATACTTCTTGAACACTATGGAAATTTAGCAAAGTATATAAAACAAAAAAATACAACATACCTGTATCTATGTTGTAGTTGACTGCAACACTGTCTGATCTGTTATATATGGTTTCCACTTTTCCTAGAGCGTTTAAAGCTGTAAAGAAACAAAAAAATGACACAAAGTTAGGGCAGCAAGCAAGATTATAAGAATATCACATTTGCCTATGCTATTTTCTTTTCATTTTTTTTTTTCATTATGTTTCTTTTTCATGCTGTAAGAAGTAGATCTTGGTTGATCTAATTTTTAGGCCATACAATAATAGGTTGATCTCTAACTTTTTACCAAACAACAAAATTCTATACTGGTCTAAACTGAAGCATTTGAAGACAACAAACCAAACGTGACCCTAATGATGAACTTTGTTCTTGACAGGGTAGAAAACATAGTGGGAAAAGGAGAAAATGCTGGTAACCAGCATTTTCTCCTTTTTCTACAATGTTATTCAAAAGCCTTCCTCCTCATGGTCTTGAAAAATTGGGATTGTATGGTACAGGATAAAAGACCCTTTCACGATATTTAAAAGCTACTTTTAATTTGTTGTCTGCAAGTGCTTCTAATTTGAACAAGTCTAGAATTTTGTTATTTGGTAAAGAGTTAAATCCTTGCCTATGAGTGCTTTAAATATGGAACAGTCTAAAAATCTGTCATATGGTTAAGTTACTAATTCCAGATACCCAATGAACTATTACCCTGGATTAACTCTTTACCATAGGACAAAATTGTAGACTTGTCCAAATAGAAAGTGTTTGCAGACGACAATTTGAATGTGGCTCAAATGATGGAATTTGTCTTTGATAGGGAAGAAAACATTGTGGAAAAAGGAGAAAATGCTGGTCACCAGCATTTTCTCCTTTTTCCACAATGTTTTCAAAAGGCTTACTTCTCAGGGTCGTTAAAACTCGGGATTGCGTGGTAAAGAGTTAATGCAGTGTTACTTGAAGCGGACTTTGTATCACCTAGATAAAAAATCTATAGAAGAAATCTGTTTTTAATTGCAATGGGATTTCAAGCAAGTTAAAATTTATAAACTTCCGGCATAACTTCACAACATCAATTCTAACTTTTGCTTCACATTGTCAAAGTGTCAAATATTTACCTAGATTTTGTCTTCATATAGGCTTGGAATGTGGTCTTTTTCTCATCTGAAAATATCAGTTTCACCACTGATGTGTTTAAAGCCTTAATATCAGGCCAAATCAGGTCAACAGTGAAACACATTTATCCATGTTTTGATATACGAGGGTTGTTCGATATGTAATGTGTATTGTACGATATCTCAAAAGCATTCGACTCAAAATAGTGAAATGAAAATTACATCCCTTCAAAACATTCTCCGCGGTTTGAAATACATAATTTCAATCTCTGTATCCATTTCTGAAATGCGTCACGGTACGCTGATTTAGGTAGACCTCTGAGGCACTGACTGATGGCTGAGCCAAGGGCTTGTCGGGACTTGTAACGACGACCAGATAACAACTTTTTAAGTTTTGGAAAAAGGAAAAAGTTGCATGGGGCTAGATCTGGAGAGTATGGTGGGTGTGGCAAGACAGTAACCTTCTCCGACTTCAAAAATTGCTTCACAAGCTCAGATGTATGTGATGAAGCATTATCATGAAGTAGACGAACATGCCTAAATCCTGACACAGGGCGTCGTTTAAGATATTTCTTGAGCTTTTTTAGTATAACATCTCGGTAATACCGACCTGTAACAATTTTGCCCTTCGGCACTGGAATTTGTACGGCTATACCATCACATGAGAAGAATATGCAATAAAGAACCTTCTTTGTGCTTATGCTTCTTTTGGCAAATACAGGCCTTCTACCGTGTTTAGTTAGCCATATTTTGTTTCCAATTTTTCTTACGGGTTCGAAATTGTGAACCCATGTTTCGTCACCAGTAACAATGTTTGCAAATTGTCTTTGATTGAATTTGGGAAACATTTTGAGCAGTTGCTTAGCGGTTTGTACTCATACCCGTTTTTGGTCACCTGTCAATATATGCGGTATCCATCTGGCAGAAATCTTTCGTACTTTCAAAACACGCTTCAAAATGAAATGCACTCGCGATAGCGATATGCCAACAGCGTTGGCATTATCACGAATCGTGTATCTGCCATCACTTTCAATTATTTCCCTGAGTTTTGAGACATTTGCCTTGCCTGTTACAGTCACAGGTCGGCCAGATTTTGCTGCATCTTTGACGGACTCTGTGCCAGTCAGAAATTTCTTTCTCCACCTACAAACTGTCTCATAAGATACCTTATCAGACCCATAAACTTCCCCCAATTCAGTAAAAATCTGAATTACCGAATGACCGAGTTTTGTGCAAACTTTTATATAAGCTCTAATTTCTTCAATATTCTTAATCCGTTTCCCAACCATTTTTACAACAGTGGTCAATGAAATGACTATAAGTTTAAAACTATGTGGAGCTAAAGGCTCGTGTTTATACCCTTGGAAAGTTATTGAATAGAGCTATTCAAGCGTATCATCATCCACGAAATCGTTGAAAGCGTTATCACGCTGTGGTACAATACACATTACATATCGAACAGCCCTCGTACAATTGCATGTACTCTTTTCATTTTACCTTTTCACTGCTGATTACCGACTTTTTTCTCCTTTTTCCCTGGAAGCTTTTTTTTGCGGTTAAAATTGTGAGATGTTCAATAAAAGACAAAAAGATTTTAAGGACTTCAGTATTTTCACTTTAGGACAGCCCATGGGGAAGGGTGTATGTTTACCCTTTATCAAACAATCTCAAGTTTTAATAACCCAAAAGAAGAAGGCCTTTGAAAACATTGTGGGGAAAGGAGAAAATGCTGGTAACCAGCATTTTTGTCACACTTTATCACACCTTTACCACACAATGCCAAGTTTTAACAACCCTGATAAAGGGGTTTTTAAAATATAAAGGGAATGAGAGAAAATGCTGTTAATTTGCATTTTGTCCTTTTCCAAGAATGTTTTCTGCACTTTAAGAGACAAACCTCATCATTTGAATCACATTTCATATGTCATTTGAAAATTCTTTCAATTTGGACGAGTCTAAAATTTTCTCATCAGATCAGGTAAAGGGTTAAAATATGCTTTTGAAAACCTGGTGGGAAAAGGAGGAAAAGCTAGTAACCACTATTTTCTGTTTTTCTGACAATGTTTTCTACACTTTTGCAGACAAATTCCATGGTATGAGCCACATCTCCTTTGTCATCAGCAAACGCATTAAATCTGGACAAGTCTAAAATTTTGATATCTAGTAAACAGTTGGGTAAACAAACCTGCAATGCAGCCAGGGGTTTCCCCTAGCTTTAGTTTCAGTTCTGTGATGCTATTTTTATCCTCTACATCATCCCCAGGCATCAGATATCCTTCTGTCACATTGTCTAGCTGTTGACATTTCTTCTGTTTGCTCTTTTCATTTTCTTCAAAATTCTCCTTTTCAAAAATGTCACTCTTATCAGCTGTAAAACCATAAATGATAAAATCATCTAAACTTTTGAAAACAAATGGGCCATGCTCTGTGAAAAGGGGACTTAAAACATCTACAAAAAAGTATCTGCCTATGTCAGCCTGTGAAGATTGCATGGCTACATAACTTGTAAATTTGTAAATTTTCTGCATGTCCAAGGACCACTCTACCTCATGATTCAGCTGGCTATTAGACAAAACTGTTGTTATGGATCCATAATTATATGATGACTTACTTAGTATCATGCATCACAGAGATGAATTAAAGCCTTTTGCCAGACCATGACTCAAATGGAATTTTCAGATTCAAATTCAAGAAGGAACTGGTTACCCTTCACCAAACAATCCTACTTTTTAACCACCCCAAAATGGAAGGCTTTTCAAAATAATGTGAGAAAAGACAGAAATGATGTAAACAGCATTTTTTTCCTTTTCCAACAAGGTTTTCTACCTTCTCAAAGACAATTCCTAGCATTCAAGCTACACCTCCATTGTCGTCTGCAAACACATTATACCTGGACAAGTCTAAAATTTTGTCATCTGGTAAAGAGTTGGGTAAACAAACCTGGAATGCAGCCGAGGGTTTCCCCTAGCTTTAGTTTCAGTTCTGTGATGCTATCTTTATCCTCTACATTATCCCCCGGCATCTGTTGTCCTTCTTTCACATCATCTAGCTGCTGATATTTCTTCTGTTTGCTCTTTTCATTTTCTTCGAAATTCTCTTTTTCAAAAGTGTCACTCTTGTCAGCTGTGTAAAAATAAATGATACAAACTTTTTCAAACAAAAGAGTCATGCTCTTTGAAAAAGGGACTTAACGCATCTTCAAAAAAGTATCGGCAGGCTGACAAGGGTCAAAAGTTTTTGTTATTTATACATTTTCTGTATGTCCAAGGACCATTCTAACTCATGAGTAAGTTGGTTTTAAGACAATACGGGTGTTATGGATCCATAATTATGTGATGACTTGCTTCGTATCATGCATCACGGAAATGCATTAAACCCCCTTTTGCTAGAGTATTGCTCAAATGGAATTTTCGGATTTAAATGGAACGAAAAAAACTGGTTACCCTTCACAAAACTATCCTATGTTTTAATGACCAGCAATTTCTCCTCTTCCCACATTGTTTTCAAAAGCCTTCTTCCTCCAGGTTGTTAAAATCTGCGATTATGTGGTAAGGGTTATTAAGATTTTAGTACCTTTACGTAATTATAACTAGAGCTCACAGCATCAAAAGTGTATACTTCAGGAAATATTATGCTTTTTGCATTAAGAGACCTGTTGAAGTATGAATTTTCAAACATAGCAATAAAGATTTACTTGTCTGCAATTGTCACAAATATGAAAACTACATTACAAGATTCTACTTGGTCTGTGTTCTATGTCATTCCAGAATATTAAGATACTACATGAATTTTGATACAAACATTTACACAGTTTGCGTTCTGTAACATTAGAGTCGAAGTTCTAGATTTAGAAGTAAAGACTTTACCTTGCCTGTGTTCTGTCTTATTCAAATCACCTAAAAGTATTTCCTCTATATCTTTTTTAAGATCATCTATATTGTCTATCTGATCTTTATTTTCACTGCTTCCATCTTTTATCTGATCCCTCTTGGGCTGTTCAACATGTACTGATACTTGATATGCTCGATTATCATCACATGAGATTCTCTTTTTAACAGGCACTTTTCTATCAATACATGTGGCTGAAGAGTCTGATACTGGTACTTTTGGACGGGCTCCACAATAGTCAGGCATATTCATACCTGTAACTACATTGTTATGCAAGTATTATATATAGTTGCAAAGGATTTGAAAAAAAATATTACAAATAACAGATAGCTATCATAAATTAAGCTTTGAACCATTTAACAAACAATCCCATGTTATAACTTTTACCAACCAACAAAATTTTAGACTGATCTAAATTGAAAGCATCTGCAGATGACAAATTAAGTAAGGCACAAATTATGAAAACTGTCTTTGAAGGACAGGGCTTTTTTTTATGGTTTGGGGGAGGCACCTGACGCCGGTCAAAAGGGGAAAAAACACGCGACAAAGGCCATATTTGGGGAAAATTTACTGTCTTGCTATATATGTTGGTGTACATCATTATACATGTATGTGATATACGAGGGCTGTTCGATATGTAATGTGTATTGTACCACAGCGCGATAACGCTTTGCACGATTTCGTGGATGATGATACGCTTGAATAGCTCTATTCAATACCTTTCCAACGGTATAAACACGAGCCTTCAGCTCCACATAGTTTTAAACTTATAGTCATTTCAATAGAGCTAGTCGTTGACCACTGTTGTAAAAATGGTTGGGAAACAGATTAAGAATATTGAAGAAATTAGCGCTTATATAAAAGCTCGCACAAAACTCGGTCATTCGGTAATGCAGATTTTTACTGAATTGGGGGAAGTTTATGGGTCTGATAAGGTATCTTATGAGACAGTTCGTAGTTGGAGAAAGAAATTCCTGACTGGCACAGAGTCCGTCAAAGATGTAGCAAAATCTGGCCGACCTGTGACTTTAACAGGCAAGGCAAATGTCTCAAAACTCAGGGAAATAATTGAACGTGATGGCAGATACACGATTCGTGATATTGCCAACGCTGTTGCCATATCGCTATCGCGAGTGCATTTCATTTTGAAGCGTATTTTGAAAGTACGAAAGATTTCTGCCAGATGGATACCGCATATATTGACAGATGACCAAAAACGGGTACGAGTACAAACCGCTTAGCAATTGCTCAAAATGTTTCCCAAATTCAATCAAAGACAATTTGCAAACATTGTTACTGGTGACGAAACATGGGTTCACTATTTCGAACCCGTAAGAAAAACTGTTAACAAAATATGGCTAACTAAACACGGTAGAAGGCCTGTAGTTGCCAAAAGAAGCACAAGCACAAAGAAGATTCTTTATTGCATATTCTTCTCATGTGATGGTATAGCCGTACAAATTCCGGTGCCGAAGGGCAAAAGTGTTACAGGTCGGTATTACCGAGATGTTATACTAAAAAAGCTCAAGAAATATTATCTTAAACGACGCCCTGTGTCAGGATTTAGGCATGTTCGTCTACTTCATGATAATGCTTCATCACATACATCTGAGCTTGTGAAGCAATTTTTGAAGTCGGAGAAGGTTACTGTCTTGCCACACCCACCATAATCTCCAGATCTAGCCCCATGCAACTTTTTCCTTTTTCCAAAACTTAAAAAGTTCTTATCTGGTCGTCGTTACAAGTCCCGACAAGCCCTTGGCTCAGCCATCAGTCAGTGCCTCAGAGGTCTACCTAAATCAGCGTACCGTGACGCATTTCAGAAATGGATACAGAGATTGGAATTATGTATTTCAAACCGCGGAGAATACTTTGAAGGGATGTAATTTTCATTTCACTATTTGAGTCGAATGCTTTTGAGATATCGTACAATACACATTACATATCGAACAACCCTTGTACATTACACATTATGCACTATCAACAGAACACTGGAATTAATCTTTGCAATAACACTTAAACACATGAAACTGAATTAAACTGTTTTGTGAATACTGAACTCTTGGGCCCACTTTTTCAAGAGTCAAAATTTTTCAAGAGTCAAAGAGAAATGTCCAAGGGTCAAAATTACTTGGTTATCATGGGGAGATAAGGTTGAGATAAAGACAATTTTTCATTCACGTTCTTTGTTTATGGAAACAAATTAGACAAGAAAATACCTCATCTTATGTACAAACTTGTTGGAATGAAGTGGAAAGAAGAATTTTAACTTGCAGCCCAATTCATCTGTATGAACTTACAGACAAAAACTACTTTTTAACTGTTTACTAAAGAACAAAATTGTAGACTTGATCATGTTTTAGACTTTGCAGATGAGAATTCAAATGTGGCTGGAATGATTTGATTTGTATTTCATAGCCTAGAACTTTGTGGAAAAGGGAGAAAATAAAGATCAAACCCATTTAAGTGTTATTTCTTTAAATTTTAGTCTTCTGTTTTTGTCCTATTATGTCTTCTTTCACACTTGTTCCAGTGCTAATACTGTAAGATAAGAAGGCCTAACCTCCATCCCCCCACCATCTGGATAATCTATAAAAGTTGTGTATTTTCATTGCAAAAACAACCAAAGTTTTTCCTAATTTAGACTCGATCTAGGTCTAGTTTGTTTCTTGAGAAGTACAATTTGTCAAAGATCTTCATCAGAAGTTAAACTAGATCCAGTAAGAAATCAGCGATTGCTGATCTTGTCACTTCGCATGTAAATAGAACCCGAAACTCAATCGAGAGGAAAAAGCGTCTGCTATTCATTTACATTCGTGATCGGTTCGCATATAAAGTCTGATACATTTCACCGAAATTATTAACTGAAATAAAATGATCACGGATTTTTCCAGGTTAGTTTGTGACAGGTGTCAAAAGAAAATGATTATACAACCTGAATATCCCAACTATATGTTTTCATAATGCTTCAATGTGAAGAGAAATACGATTTTTTCCCGTTTGCAGAATTTGTCTGCAAGTGATCTAAAAATAGAACAAGGAAAATCTGGTTTTCCGGAAGTGTCATTGGTAACCTTCGAGTTTATAAATGTTATAGCACAGGAATTTGACATTCTGTAATGAAAAAATATGATTAAATAAGAGAAAAATATTCCCCTGTATATAAAGAAACACAAGGAATGAACGCCTCGATTACCGGCGACAACACAAAAATGCCCTACCCACCCAAAAGCACCAACGAAACGAAGAGTGATCACAATTTCCTTTACCCTAGTAACAGATAACACCAAAATGTACCTATGACATCCAGCGATCCTTAAGTAGACACCTTTTCACCGCAGATATCCGTCATTTTTTACTGCTTTTTTGACAATTACAAGCCATCGAGGAAGCCATTCGCTGACGTCACTATTTTTTAAGGCCCGAAGATATCTTTCGTTTTCATATCTATTTTCGTTTTAAAATATATTTATGTGCATCGCATGATACTACATATTTTTCTTGAGGTAACTAGCAAAAATGTTTGTCGGTATTCTTTTTTTAAAGAAGGATATTTCACTTGTCTGAACAGGGAAAAACCCATCAGGGGACGTAACTCTTTTGACATTAGCCTTATTCGACTGATCATTTTTCGTGAAGCACGGAAATGAAAATATCAACAAATTAACAAACAATCCATGGTTTTCACGACCATGAGGAAGAAGCCTTTAGAAAACATAGTGGGAAAAGAAAAACTGATGGTTACCAGCATTTTATGCTTTTCCTCAAAGTCTTTTCTACTCTTTCACGGGGGCCGTAGGGGCCGGGAATATTCTGGCTCATTTTTCGAGTGGGGCCGGAGAATACACATACCCCTCAGCCACAACATTTACTGCGGGCATAATGTACTGACGTCAGCGAATGGCTTCCTCGTTGGCTTGTAATTGTCAAAAAAGCAGTAAAAAATGACGGATATCTCCGGTGAAAAGGTGTCTACTTAAGGATCGCTGGATGTCATAGGTACATTTTGGTGTGATCTGTTACTAGGGTAAAGGAAATTGTGATCACTCTTCGTTTCGTTGGTGCTTTTGGGTGGGTAGGGCATTTTTGTGTTGTCGCCGGTAATCGAGGCGTTGCATTCCTTGTGTTTCTTTATATACAAGGGAATATTTTTTCTTATTTAATCATATTTTTTCATTATAGAATGTCAAATTCCTCTGGTTATAGCGATATGTAATCTATTTTTGCATCTCCTTTCTTCTTTTCTTTCCTTCTTTGTCGGGCAATATTGGAGGGACATAGACGATTTCAGAATGAACCGCACATATCGCCCCTATCCAAAATAAACACTGACTATTGGTATCCACGTTTTTGTTAACGCTCGAAAGAAAGTGTTAAATAACAAATTAATGCTGGATTCCAGTGTTTTTTCGTATTATACCGCAAGCGTGTTCGGATTATTCTGTGCATGAAACGAATAGAAAGTATAAAAACAGCTGATTAGTGACGGTTTTCCGCGAATCTCAAAGGCAGATGTCTCATTATACAACGAAAGTATCGGTCGTCTTTGCAGCCGATCTTTCGGTCTAGGATTGGGTTTATTAGCTAAATCTTAGTACAGTACTTTTTTATTACAGCAGGGAAAGTAGATTGCTTTGGGGAAAATCGATTGCTCGGGGGAAAACTACATCTTTGGGGAAAAATTTGCTGAGGGGAAGACGCCGACTATCGGCGTCACTTTCTTAGTAAAAAAGAACCCTGAAAGAGTACAAAACATTGTGGGAAAAGGAGAAAATACAGCAGTCAGAGGTCGGAAATTTATGTAAGGGTACCTCAGAGTTAACTCACAATCCCTTGAAACAGTTTTGCAACAGAGACCCTTACAAATATGCTTTTATTACATTACCTCCCTTGTGATAAAGCCATGACAAATTGTCTTGTCTCATAAATATTTGAGATAAGATTTTGTGATGTCATATGATCAAAGTGTGACATTAATATTTAAAGCAATGTATTCCTACTTATTATTTTCAAAAAGAATTCAGACACAAATTTCTGGCCAATTTTACAATTAAATTTGATGGCCGGACAGGACAAGGGCCAAGATGTTTTGTTTTCTAATTTAAAATGTAAGCTTTTTTTTGGATATTTATATACCAAGTAAACACACAAAGTAGTCAGGAATTCCAATTCATGAGCACATCCAGATCTAAAATAAAACATTTGAAGTCAATATGAACTGTTATTCCTGCAGTCATTATGAACTATATTTCTTGAGGTAGATTTATGCAATAAAAAGAATCTGTAATTTGATAGTTTTTGATTTAAAATTTTATTTAACTGCCAAGAAATATGTTATTAAACTAGTCAAACACTCACATAACAAAAGTTTTGCTAACTAACATCTTCTTCCTTTTCCTAATGTTTTAAAAAGCCATCTTCCACAGGGTCATTAAAACTCAATCAGATTATAAATCATTGAAATCTCAATTTTCCATTTGGGACTGTTGACAATATTTTTAGGATAATCAAAACAAAGAATAGTTTGTACCTTTCACTTGTTGCTGAGGTAACCTACAGAATATGTCTGGATGTTTCATTACGTCATGTGGTATGTAGTCAGCTAATGGCGAATGACGAAGGTAGAATAGAAATTCTGAATCGTATCTTATCCTTTTATCTGTAGCTGAAATAGAGTTATAACAAAGCATGTTCATTTATCATATTCCTGATAAAATATCAGCTGTATTTTTGTTACGATAGATGATTAATCAATCAAATCTAAATTCACTTTGAAGAAAGTTAGCATTATGTGGGACAATGAAATCAATTCAAATATTGACATTTATCTGAAGTTACCGGCCTCAGAGTTACCTCATAATTCCCCGAAACAATTTTGCAACAAGGACTTTTATGGGCATCCTTTTATCACAAAACCTCCCTTGGTTTTAGTGTAATAAAGTCAGGACAAGTTGTATTATCTTACATATATCTGAGATAAGATTTTGTGATGTCATATGAGCATTTTGTTAAGTCTTTACCAAAGAAAAAAAATTTTTTGACTCAACCAAATTGAAAGCATTTGCAGACAACATTGCACAAGTTAATTGCAGCAGTCTAAAGATGACCTCTGTCTTTGACAGTGTAGAAAACATTGTAGGAAAAGGAGAAAATGATGATTACCAGCATTTTCTCCTTCTCCAACAATTTTTTGAAAAGCCTTCTTGGTCAGGGTTTTTTTAAAATTCAGGATTTTGTAGTAAAGGTCTAAAGTAATGTATTCCTGCTTGTGTTTTTCAAAAAGAATTCAGACACATTTTCCAGGCCAATTTTACTATCAAATTAGAGGACCAGACAAAAGCTACAGTATGTTTTATTTTCTTATATAAAATCAAGAAGTCACATGTATACTTTTTTGGACTATACATCCCAGGTGTACACACTAAATGGTGAGATGTTACCAATTATGAAAATTTCCTGACCTGAAATACAGGTTTTTGCAGTCAATATGAACTGTAATTCTGGCAGTCATTATGAAATGTAGTTCTCAAGGTACATTAATGAGACAAAAAGAATCTGAAAATTGTTGGCTTTCAAGAACAGATTTTATTTAATTGCCGAGAAAAAATGTAATAATGCTAGTCAAGCACTCAAACGACAAAATTTTTTGTTAACCAGCATTTTTCTTCCTTTTCCTGTAATGTTTTAAAAATCCATCTTCCACAGGGTCATAAAAACTCAATCAGATGATTAATCAATAAAAATCTCATATTTTACATTTGGGACTATTGTCAATATTTTCAGGATGATGAAAACAACAGAACAATATGTACCTTTCAATGGTTGCTGTGGTAACCTACAGAATATGTCAGGATCTTTCATTACCTCTTGTGGTATGTACTCAGCCAATGGTGAATGACGAAGGGAGAGTAGAAATTCTGAATCGTATTTTATACTTTCATCTGTAATTGAAATAGAGTTATAAATCAAAGTGCTGTCAGCACTGTAATCGGTCGACACTGAATAACTACAGTGGTTTGAAATCACAAATCAAATGGCAGTTGTTTGAACTATGTATGGGATAGACATTTTATAACTGAGTCACGTAGGAACTCTCCGTCCCTTACAAATTAGTAGTTTAACGGAATGCTAAAGATATATGTCTGCCAGTCGACAGCAATAAAACGTAGAATGTAAGTGACTATTCTGACCAGTAATACCGATTTTCAAGCTTTAGATATCGCTCATCATGAATAACAGTACCTGTTATAAAAGATTAAGAAAATATAAATACATGTATTCTTTTATGTAACTTTTGCAACTTTTGAAACTATACTGTAACATATTGTCAGATATTATCAATAATATCCATATTGAATGATGGATATGATGAATAAGTCGTATAGAATGTGCCTGTATTATGACTATCAAAATGATTACTTTTGGCTGCTCGCGTTTATCTTGACAAATTGTCCTACCGTACGTTTTTCGGCTGGCTAAATTGTCCTTGGCAATATTGTTCTGTCCAAAACATCGGCTGGCCAATTTCTCCCACATTACTTTCAAAGCATGTAATATCTACCAAACCCTCAACCCTTTACCAAATGATGTAATTTTAGACTTGTCCAAAACAAAAGCATTTGCACATGACGAATGAAATGTAGACCAAATTAATGATGATTTGAATCGTTGAAATGGTAAAAAAAACATTGTGAGAAAAGGAGAAAACGACGGTTATTTGCATTTTTCCACAATGTTTTTAACAGCCTTCTTCCTCGGGATCATCAGAAACGGGAAAGTTTGGTTAAAACACTCAGTTATGGCCTTTTATAGTCAGAAAAACAATATCCAAACATTACAATTTCAGTGTCGAGTTTTTTTTTTTTTTTTTTTCATATGAATTATACATAAACAGACAATTAAGATATTCGATATGTATGTCTGTGATACTGATCTGCATTGCATTCAAAAGCGACTATACATGTCACTGGAGAACATGGGCCATTGTATTGAATCATTGTAATGAGCAAGAGCATTACTACAGTAAACCTTGTGCTTTTAATCTGGAATATGGAGAGGATGAGACAAACATGTAACTGAGAGTTTTACGCTAAATTGAAAGCATCTGCAGATGACAAATTAAGTAAGGCACAAATTATGAAAACTGTCTTTGAAGGACAGGGCTTTTTTTTATGGTTTGGGGAAGACACCTGACGCCGGTCAAAAGGGGAAAAAACACGCGACAAAGGCCATATTTGGGGAAAATTTACTGTCTTGCTATATATGTTGGTGTACATCATTATACATGTATGTGATATACGAGGGCTGTTCGATATGTAATGTGTATTGTACCACAGCGCGATAACGCTTTGCACGATTTCGTGGATGATGATACGCTTGAATAGCTCTATTCAATACCTTTCCAACGGTATACACACGAGCCTTCAGCTCCACATAGTTTTAAACTTATAGTCATTTCAATAGAGCTAGTCGTTGACTACTGTTGTAAAAATGGTTGGGAAACAGATTAAGAATATTGAAGAAATTAGAGCTTATATAAAAGTTCGCACAAAACTCGGTCATTCGGTAATGCAGATTTTTACTGAATTGGGGGAAGTTTATGGGTCTGATAAGGTATCTTATGAGACAGTTCGTAGTTGGAGAAAGAAATTCCTGACTGGTACGGAGTCCGTCAAAGATGTAGCAAAATCTGGCCGACCTGTGACTTTAACAGGCAAGGCAAATGTCTCAAAACTCAGGGAAATAATTGAAAGTGATGGCAGATACACGATTCGTGATATTGCCAACGCTGTTGCCATATCGCGCTATCGCGGGTGCATTTCATTTTGAAGCGTATTTTGAAAGTACGAAAGATTTCTGCCAGATGGATACCGCATATATTGACAGATGACCAAAAACGGGTACGAGTACAAACCGCTTAGCAATTGCTCAAAATGTTTCCCAAATTCAATCAAAGACAATTTGCAAACATTGTTACTGGTGACGAAACATGGGTTCATTATTTCGAACCCGTAAGAAAAACTGTTAACAAAATATGGCTAACTAAACACGGTAGAAGGCCTGTAGTTGCCAAAAGAAGCACAAGCACAAAGAAGATTCTTTATTGCATATTCTTCTCATGTGATGGTATAGCCGTACAAATTCCGGTGCCGAAGGGCAAAAGTGTTACAGGTCGGTATTACCGAGATGTTATACTAAAAAAGCTCAAGAAATATTATCTTAAACGACGCCCTGTTTCAGGATTTAAGCATGTTCATATACTTCATGATAATGCTCCATCACATACATCTGAGCTTGTGAAGCAATTTTTGAAGTCGGCGAAGGTTACTGTCTTGCCACACCCACCATACTCTCCAGATCTAGCCCCATGCAACTTTTTCCTTTTTCCAAAACTTAAAAAGTTCTTATCTGGTCCTCGTTACAAGTCCCGACAAGCCCTTGGCTCAGCCATCAGTCAGTGCCTCAGAGGTCTACCTAAATCAGCGTACCGTGACGCATTTCAGAAATGGATACAGAGATTGAAATTATGTATTTCAAACCGCGGAGAATACTTTGAAGGGATGTAATTTTCATTTCACTATTTGAGTCGAATGCTTTTGAGATATCGTACAATACACATTACATATCGAATAACCCTTGTACATTACACATTATGCACTATCAACAGAACACCGGAATTAATCTTTGCAATAACACTTAAACACATGAAACTGAATTAAACTGTTTTGTGAATACTGAACTCTTGGGCCCACATTTTCAAGAGTCAAAATTTTTCAAGAGTCAAAGAGAAATGTCCAAGGGTCAAAATTACTTGGTTATCATGGGGAGATAAGGTTGAGATAAAGACAATTTTTCATTCACGTTCTTTGTTTATGGAAACAAATTAGACAAGAAAATACCTCATCTTATGTACAAACTTGTTGGAATGAAGTGGAAAGAAGAATTTTAACTTGCAGCCCAATTCATCTGTATGAACTTACAGACAAAAACTACTTTTTAACTGTTTACTAAAGAACAAAATTGTAGACTTGATCATGTTTTAGACTTTGCAGATGAGAATTCAAATGTGGCTGGAATGATTTGATTTGTATTTCATAGCCTAGAACTTTGTGGAAAAGGGAGAAAATAAAGATCAAACCCATTTAAGTGTTATTTCTTTAAATTTTAGTCTTCTGTTTTTGTCCTATTATGTCTTCTTTCACACTTGTTCCAGTGCTAATACTGTAAGATAAGAAGGCCTAACCTCCATCCCCCCACCATCTGGAAAATCTATAAAAGTTGTGTACATTGTGTACTTGCTGATAATCGAGGCGTTGCATTCCTTGTGTTTCTCTATATACAGGGGAATATTTTTTTCTTATTTAATCATATTTTTTTCATTATAGAATGTCAAATTCCTCTGGTTATACCGATATGTAATCTATTTTTGCATCTCCTTTCTTCTTTTCTTTCCTTCTTTGTCGGGCAATATTGGAGGGACAAAGACGATTTCAGAATGAACCGCACATATCGCCCCTATCCAAAATAAACACTGACTATTGGTATCCACGTTTTTGTTAACGCTCGAAAGAAAGTGTTAAATAACAAATTAATGCTGGATTCAAATGTTTTTTCGTATTATACCGCAAGCGTGTTCGGATTATTCCGTGCATGGAACGATTAGAAAGTATGAAAACAGCTGATTAGTGACGGTTTTCCGCGAATCTCAAAGGCAGATGTCTCATTATACAACGAAAGTATCGGTCGTCTTTGCAGCCGATCTTTCGGTCTAGGATTGGGTTTATTAGCTAAATCTTCGTACAGTACTTTTTTATTACAGCAGGGAAAGTAGATTGCTTTGGGGAAAATCGATTGCTCGGGGGAAAACTACATCTTTGGGGAAAAATTTGCTGAGGGGAAGACGCCGACTATCGGCGTCACTTTCTTAGTAAAAAAGAACCCTGAAAGAGTATAAAACATTGTGGGAAAAGGAGAAAATACAGCAGTCAGAGGTCGGAAATTTATGTAAGGTTACCTCAAAGTTAACTCACAATCCCTTGAAACAGTTTTGCAACAGAGACCCTTACAAATATTCTTTTATTACATTACCTCCCTTGTGATAAAGCCATGACAAATTGTCTTGTCTCATAAATATTTAAGATAAGATTTTGTGATGTCATATGATCACAGTGTGACATTAATATTTAAAGCAATGTATACCTACTTGTTATTTTCAAAAAGAATTTAGACACAAATTTCTGGCCAATTTTACAATTAAATTTGATGGCCGGACAGGACAAGGGCCAAGATGTTTTGTTTTCGAATTTAAAATGTAAGCTTTTTTCGGGATATTTATATACCAAGTAAACACACAAAGTAGTCAGGAATTCCAATTCAT
Organism: Hippopus hippopus; assembly: GCA_946811185.2. Lineage (NCBI taxonomy): Eukaryota > Metazoa > Mollusca > Bivalvia > Cardiida > Cardiidae > Hippopus > Hippopus hippopus. Next base: position 54,103,555 of record OX328106.1, on the reverse strand, counting down.
GAACACATCCAGATCTAAAATAAAAGTTTTTGAAGTCAATATGAACTGTTATTCCTGCAGTCATTATGAGCTATATTTCTTGAGGTAGATTTATGCAATAAAACGAATCTGTAATTTGATAGTTTTTGATTTAAAATTTTATTTAACTGCCAAGAAATATGTTATTAAACTAGTCAAACACTCACATAACAAAAGTTTTGCTAACTAACATCTTCTTCCTTTTCCTAATGTTTTAAAAAGCCATCTTCCACAGGGTCATTAAAACTCAATCAGATTATAAATCATTGAAATCTCAATTTTCCATTTGGGACTGTTGACAATATTTTTAGGATAATCAAAACAAAGAATAGTTTGTACCTTTCACTTGTTGCTGAGGTAACCTACAGAATATGTCTGGATGTTTCATTACGTCATGTGGTATGTAGTCAGCTAATGGCGAATGACGAAGGTAGAATAGAAATTCTGAATCGTATCTTATCCTTTTATCTGTAGCTGAAATAGAGTTATAACAAAGCATGTTCATTTATCATATTCCTGATAAAATATCAGCTGTATTTTTGTTACGATAGATGATTAATCAATCAAATCTAAATTCACTTTGAAGAAAGTTACCATTATATGGGACAATGAAATCAATTCAAATATTGAAATTTATGTGAAGTTACCATAGCCAACTTTCACGGACATGCCTTATCAGCAGTCTTGCTTACCAAGAAATCGATGAAAATAATCGATATCATACATAAAGGTTCGGGAGTTTCCGGAGTTTGACGAACTTAGAAAGTGTATACTAGTAATCGATATTCGATATCCCGCAGCTATAAATGGTAAGAGAAACGTAACATTACGTAACAGTAGCCTGCTTCAAATTAACAATCCTTGCCTACACTGTATATCTGCCCTGGCATTTTTTTTTCGGATTTCAACCTAAACCCTATGTGTGCTAAAGGACAGTGTAGCCCTTGAAGATCAGTATCAGAATGCACAGAATGTGCACCCATATCAGACTGCTCAGAATACTGGTCATCAGATACAGCAAGATTTTTCTTATGAAAAGAGAATTCTTTGAAATTGTTATATTTGAGCTTTGTTTGTCGGTTTGTAATGAACTCATTCCTCAGTTTAAGGGTTAAGTTTGGATTCTCTGAAACATTATCTGATCCCTGCTATTCGGTCCTTAAACTGCTTTTTGCAACTAAGTGCACCTTTTGCTGACAATGTAGGCCAATACATGTAATTAATAAACTGCAAAAAAAAAAGTAGTCTGATCTTGAAACCTAATCTGTCCAAATGCACTTTTGCTGACAGTGTAGAATAATTAGAATGATAAAAAGCTGCACAAAACAAGTAGTCTAATCTTGGTCCTAATGTCCAAATGCACTTTTGCTGACAGTGTAGAATAATTAGAATAATAAAAAGCTGCACAAAACAAGTAGTCTGATCTTGGTCCTAATCGATTCTATGCGTCGATTTTTTTTTTTTTTTTTTTTTTTTTAATTAAAAAAAATCCTTGATATCGGAATATGAACAGGTTGCTTAATACAGCAGAAATTTCGGCTTTTGGGAGTACCGGTTTAACACTAAAGTAATCATACACTCCCGAGTCTAACGGACCTGAAAGAAAAGCCTTTTGAAAACTTTGTGGGAAAGGGAGAAAATTCTTGTAAACTTTCCCACAATGTTTTCTACTTTTTCAAAGACAGGCATTATCATTTTAGTTGCATTTAATTTTTTGTCTGCAAATGCTTTTAATTGGTTGAGTCCAAAATTTCATCATTTGGTACCGAGTTTAACTTTTGACGGGAAAATGTGCTATATGCAGTTACATAACTTAGCAAATAATTCCATGCTTTTACGACCCTGAGAAAGAAGGCTTTTGAAAACACACGGAAAGGTGAAAATCTTTGTGATCGACAAGTTCTCATTTTCCCACAATGTTTTGTACCCTTTCAAAAGCAAGTTTCATTATATGCCACATTTGTGGGCTGCAAATGCCTTCAACTTAAAAAAAAAAAACTTAGAATTTTGTCGTTTAGTAAGTAGCTAAAGGTTATATCTTGATGGGGTAATTAAGTCAGATTTTAAAAAACATAATTTGCGTGTATGGTTTGATGGTTTTGATTTGTATAATTTCCACTTCTTACGATTGAAGAAATAAAAATGTGGGGAAGGAGGAGAAATAAAACTGATTTATATATAATATAATATTAATTTTGAATACTGCTTAGAATCGATATAGTAAATGTACATTGTTTTATGCACACGAAAAATTACAGATTCAGCATATTAGAAAGCATCCATTTAAAGTTGGTTTTGAAAGAACAAAAAGGAGAAAATGTTTTGTTCCGAATACTCCATAGACTGTGTGGCGCTGATTTCTATTTGGTAACGCTTTTGCTGAATGAGCGATGTCGCCTTTCCTCACAATGTCTACTACTACTAATAGTTCTATCAAGATGTTTCCAGTTTGAGAGAGTCTAAAAGTTGCATACTTCTTTTTAGAAACACCTTAGGTCTGTCTATGCATTGAACTATATTTTGATACATAAAGATGGGTACAACCTTCTTGCGGTTATGCTTTATGCACGTTGCGTCGTCTTAAATATGGAAGAATAAACAATTAGCCCCTCAATGTTTAGGCTAATTCGTACCAATGAACAATTAATGTATAAAAGTTGTTAAAAGGGGAACACTTGAAAGAAGGGAGAAACTGTTTGATTGATTAAAAAAAAGTTGATTGGAAAAGTTAGAGATCAACTGCATGGTCGTTAGAAGTCATATTTTGTACAAATATAGGTTAAATTTGTTATTTAACCCTTCACCAAACGACAGAATTTTAGACTTGTCTAAATTTAGATTATTTCCTTAAGACAAATAAAAGGTGACTCAAACGATGAAATTTGTCTCTAAAAGGATCAAAATCAGTGCGAGAAAAGGAGTAAATGCAACAACTTTTTACAAGTTTTTTTCAAAAGCTTTCTATGACAGGATCGTTAAATCTCGGGACTGTGTGGTACAGGGTTAAGTATTACTTTTTCCCACCGGGCATATTTCAGAATATGCTATTTATCTGGGATTTTTCAATAGTCTACACGTAAATGATAACGATGCAGCAGCTAACTTTTTAAGTCATTCGTAAAGGAATATTCGTTTGTTTTACTCCCCTTTTCCACTGCAGTATATTCATAGTCTGTGTCAATTTTAACCTATTAGATCTACTATTGTCATTCTTTTTACTGTTAGTACTCTTTGTAGGAGAAACTGGTTGAGAGATGTAGAAAATATTTTTTTGAGAAAAAGGAGATAACTTGTAAAAAGTTAATGCGCCCGTTTTCATATTTTATCCTTAACAAACAACCAGTATTTAAACTTTTTTCTTCAGTGTTTTCAAACGCCTTCTATATGATGTGACAGGTCAAGAACCGGTTGGAGAATGGCAAGGAAACATGAATTTGTGAGCTGTCGCCAGAAAATAATTTTAATACGGCATTAATATCTAAAAGTTGAAGAGTGGAAAAAATAGCAAACGTACATTTTGTAATTTCAAATCTTAATCTTAGTGACTGTAAATCTATGGAAAAAATCTTATAAATATCAAATTCTGATCTTTTATTAGATCTATTAGATAGAAAATATCTTAGGGATTCTGTCATGATCAAACAACCCAGGTATAAATTCCAGTTTATAATCATGTGGATACATGCATATCATAAACATAGCAGGGGGTCCGTTCGTCAACATTACGTAACACAGCAAAGATACCCGGGGGGCTTATCTAACTGTTAGAATTGGCCATCATCGGCAAAATCCGGCACAATCAGAGCAATCACGGAAAAAGAAAAAAATAGGATAGTGGCATTAAAAAACTGTTAAAAGGACCAAAAGTTTATTTTTTTAAACGACTCAAACTTATACAAATATAAAGAGCAATGAATAAGCTTTATGACTTCACTTGAGATAATTTTGACTTTTCAACATAATGAAAGAAAATTCAGCAAATATGTCAGTTTTTAACTTCGGAAAATGTATTTTTCCTCTATATTCTATATCAAACCATACCTACAATTTTAAAGTTAAAAAAGGACCAAAAGTTTCTTTTACGAAATTTATGGAATTTAGTTCATTTGAAAGAGAATAAATTGAATTTTCTTACCTCACTTGAGATAATTTTCAATTCTGAAAATTCATGAAGTTATAAGCGTTTATCTACAGAGGCCCTTCATAATTCTATATAAAAAAATACAGGTAAAATAGGCAGATATCGATTTTTACATGTCCGCGAAAGTTGGCTATGCATCAGAGTTACCTCATAATTCCCTGAAACAATTTTGCAACAAGGACTTTTATGGGCATCCTTTTATCACAAAACCTCCCTTGTTTTTAGTGTAATAAAGTCAGGACAAGTTGTATTATCTTACACATATCTGAGATAAGATTTTGTGATGTCATATGAAAGTAGATATAAATAGAGAGTTCTACGATTCATCCCTCCAACCACCTAAATCTAAACATATGCGCGGTTCAATTAATTAACCATCCCCCTCTTTAAAATTTATATGGTTGAACTTTTTAAACCCATGGTTGACACCCCATCAAATTACCCATATCATCAACCATTTTTAAAAACCACAATCACCCAAAATTCATCCATCCCCCTGCTTAAATCCAACCTCAACCATCTCTATGCTTTAATTGATAATTCAACCATCTCTCTGCTTTAATTAATAATTCAACCATATACCTGGCTAACTCTAAAATCTGACCATGTGTATGATTAAATTAATATTTGACCATCCCCCTGCTTAAATCTAAATCCAACCGTCCCCTGCTTAAATCCAATTTAGGTCAAAGGTCAACAAAAACTAGGTCAAAGGTCATCAAAACTAGGACGCTCCTCTCACACCCACCCATCCTTCAAAATACACCCCAACGATCTGTATTTTAGCCCAGATACCTATATGAGTGAAAATCCCTATCTATGATAAATCTAATCCCCGCCACATCTATGGTTATGCCGCTACACAACATCCCAGTTTACACGCCACATATTTTTATACATATACCTATATGAGTGAAAATCCCTATCTCTGATAAAAATAACCCCCACCACATCTATGCTTATACTGCTATACAACATCCCCGTTAACGCGTCTCATATTTTCGCCCATATAGCTATATGAGCGAAATTACAACATTTTTTACTTTGACATGTGATATATATTCTGCCCTATACATAGTAAATTTTCTAAGATCTGCGTCTTTATCTTAGTGTGTCCCCAAGCTAATGTATCGATATTGTTCCTAAGGATATAGCGTTTATCATCGTTACTGCTTAAGGCGACTTTATAGGCTTATGTCTTTTGTAGGGGTCTAAGAAAAAAATTAATTAAGTTAAACAAAAAATCTTATATATATAAAAACCGATTGCAAATATGAATTATATCAAGAGTAGAGAACTTCGTAAAGAAGACCTTTCTATAGATTACGCGGATAAATATAAAAGCAAAGAGTATGCTTTTGTTAAGATTCCAATAAAGTACAGATACCCTAATAATGAAAATGGTTCGTTGTTTATGCGTACCCCTATTTCATTTTCATATGGTGTTAATGCAGGATTCGGAAATAACACAGAAGGAAAAGATCTAAAAGATTACTCCTTATCTTTACTATGTTATAACGGTGAAAAGCCTACGAAAAAGGAAAGAGCTTTTAAAGAAGATCTGGAAAAACTAACAGATTTCTTCCGAGAGCATGGAATGGATGAAGAACTAAGAGAAGATAGGATTAAAAATTTAGACGCAATTAATATTTTAAGATATAAAGAGGATGGATCGGCTATGTTATACCCAAAGCTTTACGAAAACAAACAACATAAGACCTGCTTTTATGATGAAAACAACAAACTGGTAGACCCTCTCTTATATAAGAAAGTTGCCTGTAAGTTATTTTGTATTTTAAAAGTAGAAGGAATATTTAAACATAAAAACATCGAAACGATCCAGATTAAAGTTATATCAGTAAAAATAATGGAGAAGAATGTAAAATTACCAGGAAAGGAAAAGGAAATTTTACCTAATATCATAGATGAATGCCCGAGTTCTGACGAGGATGAGGAATAAGTAATTTTAAATATTTAACTTCAACACACAGAAGTTAAATATTCAATGTGAAGTTAAATAAAAAAAATTAGTAATAAAAAATTAAACATGAGTATTAAAACAAGAATAGATATCTTTGGTGATAAATTAAATGATACGTTAAAAAATAAACTTATTTACACTCCCACCTGTGAAAAGGTATCAACTCTTTAGGATTATAGAAAATATATATGCTTTGATAAGGCAACAAATGAAAATCATGTTGAATTACTCAAGAACTTAAAGCCTACTTTCTACTATGAATGTAGTAAAGTAATAAAAGATTGCGGTTCCATTAAGTTTATGCTTTGGTTAAAGACAGAGGATGATTTTGCATGGATTTTTAGTGGTAATAATCATGATGGAGTTTATATCAGCTTTTTAAGAAATTTTGATAAACTAGTTTTTTATGAAGATTTTATACCTAATGATGCATATATTGAAGGTGAAACTTTTTCCCCTGTTCTAACAATATCCGGCGGAAATATTGACCGAAAATGTTTTTGTAATGATGGCCAATGTTCTACATGCATTGAAGCTTTGTTTCCATTCTTTGGGTATCGATTTATAGAAACAATTCAAGGTAGCTCATATAGAACTAATATTCCATATGTAATTAACTATACTGTAAAAACAGAAACTACTAATGAAGAAAAAACATTTAAATCAGAAAAATGTATTATATGTTGGGAAAAAGATTCTGATATATTATTTTGCAATTGTGGGCATATATGTATTTGTGATGACTGCGACACAATATCTAATTTTAACAAATGTCCTGTTTGTAAAGTTAAAACAGATATCAAACGTAAAATATAACTTTTATAAACAAAGTTATATTTTTACAAGTCTATCTCCATCAAAATAGATATGTAAGCGTGTGTTACCTCGCGGTTAGTTGATCTTGAAATAAAGTTTACGATGTCGCATTGTTTTACCTCCAACGCCCTTGGAAAAATCGTACAGCTACATATCTCGTCGGCCTTTTTAATAATAGAGTAATCAACCTGTTCTTATCCGTTTACCGCAATATTAACTTTTACCTCTTCTGGTACATTAGGATCATTTTTAACAATCGTTAAACTTCCTCTTATAATTCTACCTGACGCACTCATGCAGTAACCCCCAAACCATGCTTTTTGCCTGAATTACCATTACCAAATGAGAACTCGTAATTACCATCTCCAATTGGTCCCTGTTCTTCAGCCCACACAGTTATAATGGGTTTAGGGCCTACGAGAGAAGGAAGGGATACTTTTTTATCCACATAGGATTTTGTTGCTAAATCTCTCTCTTCTACCGGGGGGTGCAGCGTTTTTTATAGAAAAACCTTGAAGATCTATGTCACCCGCCACCATGAAACTTCCATCTTGTTTTTTAGTCGAAGCTTTTTCACCCGCGGTAGCCACCTCAACGACGGTATCTACATACAACTTATTTACAGCTTGATCATTTTCTAAAGGGCTTCCAACATTGTTAATTCTTCGTCCTCCCATAGAGACATCATCAACTGCCATATACCTACCACCTCCATAAACGAAGGCTTTATTTGCACTATCTACATATCTTTTAGTTGCTGCATCTTGTGCATCTGCGGGATCAAAAAGATTAGTTAAAGTATACTCCCGCATATCTATATTTGCAATGGCGGAAAAGGTACCATGTCGGTTCTCTACTATCGCTTTACCGCTTCTATCCACATATTTTTTAGTAGCAGCTTCGTTCGGTTCTGTAGGCTCCTTAACATTTCTTATTTCATTGAAACCCATATTTATAAATCCAAGAGCTTGGTATCCACCATTTTCTTTTAATAACCCCCCAGAATTTTCATCCACATAATGCTTTGTAGCAATGCCTTGAGGATTTACCGGATTACTAACCCTTGTTAATGTATTACCATTCATGTCTATAGAACCAGTAACAACAGTTGTTCCATCTTTACGTAAAAAATTATTATTTATGTAAGCGAGTGATACACCATCACCGCTTGTTTTATCATCTTTCATTCGTCCAAATTTATCAACAGGCATTTTTTATTATTAAAAAAGTTTATTTATCACTGTCTGAAACTTTTTACCCGAGCTTAACTCTTTTAGAATGTACAGACATAAATGCCCACAAAATACTTGTCCAGCTTGTTGTATTTGATCAGTATTGTACTGTATTGGACTTTTTAGGTACTCTTGAATTTCAATAGGTGGTTGTATGCCATAACTATCAAAATATATTTTATTTCTACCGTTTTTATACCAAGCGACCCAATGTGTACCAGGTCCACCACTTTTATCAAAGTTTACTATACCACATTCTTTTTTATTTGCTTTTCTTGGTAACGTATCTAGTAAAAAAACTCCTCTAAAAGAAGGAATTTCTAATCTTTTTACAGCATCTTCCAATTCAAAATTATTTAACGGTTTATTTGGTAAAATTACCTTTTCAATCGAAATATTTAACATTTTTTATAGTTAAATATTTCTAATGTCTTTATTGTCAACCCATGAATTAAATTCATCAGAATAACCTTTCCACTTTACAAGAGACTTCTTTTTTCCTTTTTTAATAACCTTTTCTATCCTATACAGCTCTTGTCCGGTTTTCTGCAGTTCAGGTTCATAAAAGGTACCTTGTATTTCTTCTCCATTAAGATCCTTAATTTTATATGTTACAGGTGATGTATGTTTTACTTCAGAAACTGTAAAAACCTCCTCAGTCCATCTTGTTGTATAACCTTTCTCAAAAGTCTTTTTCTTTTTAGCTATCCTTACTCTGTCTCCAACGGAAAACTTAGGCTTTATATCTTCTATTTTGAGATGATCAGGGTAAAGATTTCTCCAGACTTTGGGTTCATTTTCTTTTTTACTCGCATTTACTGGAGTCATCCTAATAGAAGAATGTCTCGTGTTATTATATTCTTTAACGAGATCTTGTAACACATCAATGTAGATGTTTGTAGAATGAGCAGAAAAATACTTCCACATTTTTTCTTTCATTGTTCTAATCCATCTCTCAACAACGCTTGATTTTTCCTCATTTTCAGTGGAATACAATTCAACCAAGTCTTTTACATCTTTGTTATAAAATTCTTTACCCTTATCCACCCACATTTTTTCAGGTTTTCTATCCTTAAAAATACTCTTTAGTGCTATAGCAACAGATTTTCCTGTTTTATCTTTTAATGGTATCAACCATCCATATTTTGAAAAGATGTCTATGACAGCGACAAGGTATTTTACACCACGATTAAACTTAGAAAATGCTTGCATATCTACTAAATCCGCAGCCCATATCTTATCTATACCGTTTACTATAACTCTCCTTTTCTTAAATTTTCTTCTTACAGGTTTATGTAATTCTTCCGCTAAATTTATCATGCTGAAATTTTTTTTTTAAATCCCATTCCAAATTTCATCTTCGTTCCAATAAGTTTACTTACCAAACCCCTTTCCATTTTTTCTCTAATAGTAAGATTGTAAATACCTTTTAACTCTGTTAACATATTTTTATCACACACTGCGTTTCTTGTGGCAGTATCATTATGCTGAAGATAGCAAACATCATGATGATAAGCAGCTTTATCAACTCGGTTTATTGGTTTACTCCATTTCTTTGGTGTTAAATCTGGATTGAGTCTTTTCTTTAATTCAGTGCCGGGTCCTGTAAAATTATGCCCAGGGAGGTGCATTTCAACAGGTAAATTATTTATAGCTTTATTTAGTAATGATCCACCCTTTGTCGTCTTAACAAACTGAGTTTTAGTTATTCCGCAAACAACACATTTTCCTCGTTTCATATTTCTTCCATTTTTAGCAACAGCAAAGTTTATGTCGCTTGTATCAGTATGTTTTTTACATTTAACACAATACATTTTTATATATAAAAATTAAAAAAGTTATATAAAATGGATGTCGCAAATTTATCATGGAATGAAGTAGTATCAAAGAGATTTAATCACTCTCTTTTACCAAAAAGTATCAGAGGAATAATTATAGGCAAATCAGGATGTGGTAAAACTACCTTACTGTTAAACCTTTTACTTAGACCAGGCTGGCTTGACTATAATGATTTAAGTGTTTTTGGAAAAAGTCTTTTTCAACCGGAATACCAAATACTAAAAAAGGCTTTTGAAGAAAAACTTCCAAAAGAATGTATCTTAAGATTGTTTAACATGCGTGATGAAATACAAGAACTAAACATTTCACCAACAGCTTTGGTTGAAGAATGGATTAAAACGATTAAAAATAAATCAGATATAAATTGTAACTTTTTTGAAAATGCGAGTGATGTGCCTGATCCGAGAGAGTTAAACTCAGAAAATAAAAATTTAATGATTTTTGATGATTTACTTTTAGAAAGGCAAAATAAATGTGAGTGTTATTACATTCGTGGAAGGCATAGTAATGTTGACTGCTTTTACCTTTCACAAAATTATTTTAGACTACCAAGGCAAACTATTAGAGAAAACGCTAATTTTATTTGTCTTTTCCGACAAGACCTAAAAAACATTAACCATATTTATAGTGATCATGTAGGTGATGATATGCCAAAGGATGAATTTAGGGAATTTTGTAAAAAGGCATGGGAAAGACCACACGGCTTTGCTATCATTGATCTAACCAGTAAAAAAAATGATGGGAAGTATAGAAACGGCTTTGACATTTTTTACATACCTAAGTCAGTATAAAAATATTATTTACTCAACTAAATAATATTTTTACTTTTTTATAAAATGGAAGATCTTTTAGAACAAATTGTAAAAAATACAGAACATAAAACATCATTTCAAATTATAGTAAGCGACACTAAAACACGTTTTAGAACAAGGTTTAATCCCCCAATTCAGTTGGAAAAGGATAAAAAAATACGAGATAGCTTTAGTAAACCTTGAAACTTACTACTCTTTTCCAAACATTGATGCAACAAACAACATATTTGTCTATTCTCCAGACAATGGTACCTCATGGATTAAAATGAAAATACCTGAAGGAAGTTATGACCTTGTTGACATTAATGATACCATTCACCAGGAGATGAGAAAAAAGGGGCATTATGATGAAGTTAATGAAGAGTATTATATTAACATTTCTGCAAACACCAATACTCTAAAGTCTGTTCTTACTCTAGAAGATGGTTATCAAGTAGATTTTAATCAGCCTAACTCCATTGCTAAAATATTAGGATTTACTCACTCTAAATATACACAAGGATTTCATGAATCAGAGAATGTAGTAAATATTCTTAGTATAAACAGTTTGCTTGTTAACATAGATATTATTTCAGGAAGTTATGTTAATGGTTCAACAAAAAACACTATTTACTCTTTTTTCCCAGATGTTGCACCTGGATATAAGATAATTGAGTCACCACTTAATTTGGTATACTTACCATTAACATTACATGAAATACATAGCCTAGAGGTAAATATTACAGACCAAGATGGCAATTTACTAAATCTTAGAGGCGAAAATTTAACAATTAGATTCCATATTAGAGAAGCGAGATAAAATAAAAAAAGAATTATATATAAAAATGACAAGTTACACTACTGTTAAAGTTAATATATCAGAAGGACAAAAGCAAGAGCTTCAACATGCTGTTAAAGGTGGTTGTCCAGTAAGTATTCGTTTAGGTCATGAAGATTTACAAGGTAATGATGTTTTAGCATTAACCAATTCACAAGCAGAGAAAATAGCTAAAGCCTATGAGGGGGGTAAGGGTATAACTATTAAAATGTCTGTGAAACAACTTAAACATAATATGAAAATAGAGGGAGGTTTTCTTGGAATGTTGGCTGGGCTGGCTGCCAGTGCTTTACCGATTTTAGCAAAAACCGTTTTACCAGCGTTAGGTGTTGGTGCTCTGTCTGGATTAGCTCAAACAGGGGTACAAAAAGCATTGGGTTCTGGTCTTTATCTTAAAAAAGGAGGTTGCGTTTGTCAGGTGGAAACTGATGGATCTGGATTATACTTAAAGCCATACAAAAGTAAAGGATTAGGGTCTGTTGGTGATGGATTGTATTTAAAACAAGGAGGAAAAATGTATGATGGAAAAGGACTTTTGCTTGGAACTAATAGCCCATTTGCTAATATACCTATTTTAGGAGCTATCTTATAAAAAATATTAATATAAAAAAATAATACATAATTAAAAAATGATACGTAGAAATAGTTGTGATTTTCGAATTAATGAAAATATAAAAGAAGTAATATGGGTTCCTTTCCAAAATTTGGAATATCCACCTAAAAATATAGCAAATAATATGTGGGAAGTATATTCACAAAGTGAAATAATACTACAACCTAGAAAAAGTGTAGGATTGCAACTTGGGCTTGGGTGTATTTCAAGAGGTTGTGGTAATATTGCAAGTATACTTAAAGAAAATTTAATCTTAAAAGGTCTAATACCCCACAAAAGCGACCCAAAATTTGGTACAAGAGATGATATATTTGTAATTATAAAAAATATTTCTGGTAAAAAGATTACTATCGCAAAAAATGAACCTTTATTTTCTGTTCTTTATCATGATGACTTTTATGATTAAGTTACATTGTAATGTTATAAATAATAATATTTAAATATTATTTATAACAAAATAAAAATGGATATACACAAATTTGGTATAAAACCTAATATTACTAATCAACATAAAACTATATTTTGGGAACCTAACTTACATGTTGATTATCCTCCCATCAAGCAAGATCCTTTAAAATGGTAAATTTTTTCTCAAGATGACATTAAGATCCCTTCTAAAGGTGGGAAAATAGTATCGCTAGGATTCGGTTATATAACTACACAAGGAGTTGTAGTGATATCTGTTAGTAATAAATGGAAAGATAGTTTAGCCATTTTTAATGGAACACATCTTGATAACAAGACTAATGATATCTTAGTCTACATTTATAATTTGTCACCAAAAACGATTAAAATACCTGAGGGCGAGTTATTTTGCTATCTAAAATACTTACAATCCTGAGATAAAAAATTATAATTTTAATAAAAAAATGACAGATATAGATCGAAAACATCCTAATAAAGTCTATCCTTCGTTACCTAAAGAAAGTAATACACCTTCGGCCCCGTCTATTGAAATGATGTCACAAGATGACAAAGGCCATTCCTACCGTTTACAAAAGATATCCGAAGTACAGAAGTTTCTCGAGAATGAAGTCCAAAAAAGAGAAGCCCTAGCCAAGAAATATTTTAGAGCCGCAAGAGTTGTTGATAATATTGATACAGCATTGATCGGGCTAACAATGGCTTCTGGTGTTGGAGGAGCCATATTATTGGGTTCAGTTGTGGCGGTACCAGTAGCATTAGGTTTAGAAATTACAAGTGCAGGAACCGGATTATTATCAATGGTAGGTAAATATGTAGTAAGAAATTCAAAAACAAAGGGAGAAAAACATCAAAAGATTCGAATGATAGCTGATGCTAAACTTGATACAATTGCTTCACATATATCCAAAGCTTTAGTTGACAATCATATATATGATGAAGAGTTTAAACTTATCATGGAAGAACAAGAGAAGTATAAGAAAATGAAGGATGAAATAAGAACAAAAACTAAGAAAAAGATATCTACCGAAAATGAAGAAACTTTAATTGAGAGAGGGAGGCGTGAGCAAAGGGAGTGCTTTCAGAGGATGGTTGAAAAACATCATGGTGGGGCGCTTGAATATTAAAAGACCAAAAATAAAGTTTTCATGCAGCTTTAGTTATGAAACGTGATAAAAATTATGTTAAAACTGGGATAAAAACTATGTTAAAAACTATGTTAAAAAACTATGTTAAAAACTGAGATAAAAAATTATTTTAGTAATTAAAAAATGTCTTTTTTAAAAATCACTGATCCTGCAAAAAGGGACTTAATTGTAAAAGAGTATCTTGAAACAAAAAAGAATATTCGGGATAATCTACTAGCAGAGAGAACAGGTGAACAACAGCTCCAAACTGATCTTTCAAAGTTTTTTAAACCTATTACGGAAACGCAAAAAGCTGCAACAAAGGAGATTACAGAAGGACTTATACCTATTAAAGAGGGTATAAAAACCTTACCACAAGCTATTAAGTTCCCAGACTTTCCTTCTATTCCAGCTTATGATAAACCATCAGAAGAAGAAGAAGAAGATACATTATTTATTGGTGAAATAGCGAGTAAATTTTTAGGAAAGTATACTGATAAGGATGAATCTGCTGATAGAACGTTTGGAATATATCGCCGTAAGGATAAGGGTAAGTTTTATATTGGAAACAAACCAGTTGATATTCAAGACAACGATATTATTGTGGAAAATGTGGAATATGAAGGCACGCCTGGTCTATGGGAGTTAATCACAGCTAAATATCCAGATAGTAGTATTTATTCAAATGAAGACTACGTCAATTATGCGAAGTTGATGGTAAAAACCAACAGCATTTATCGCGACAACAACCCGAAAAATAAATATCCTAAAGCTTCTAAAGGTAGAAAATGGAATACTATACTTAGACCTATTTGGGATAATAAACATTTTTATGCAGGAGAGGGTATCGTTGTTATCCCATCTGACCCTAACACATTAATAGAAAGACTAGACCTGTTGTTGGCAAGTAAAAAAGCAGGTAATACAGGTGTAAGAAATGACCTTGTAAGCGTTTGTGATGAATTAAAAAGACAAGGTGTTTTAAATTCAAACGCTTATAAAAATTTAATGTCTATACTATAAAAGATGATCATCAATAAAAAACACGGATTTAAAAAAAATTATTCATACGGTGGTACCGGAATTTTTGATAGCATTGCTAGCTTTTTAGCGAGGCTTTTTACAAGTAGCGCGGCTAAACAAATAGCATCTTCTGCCCTTGATGTGGGAAAGAGTGTAGCTAAGGAAGGAGCAAAGAAAGCTTTAGAGGTTGGAAAGAGTGCAGCTGTAGAAGCAGGGAAGAAATTAGTTACAAAAGCTTTAACACCAAAATCAAAGAAAATTTTACAAAAATATAGCACAACGCCAAAACCTGTTGATACCCCTACAACGCAAAATATTAATACATTAATAGATGGAAGTGCAATAGCTATTCAAGACATAGTTAAAAAATTAAACATTGGGGCAGGTATTAAGGTAGTATAAATAAAAAATAATACAATTATAATTTTTATTTAAAATTATAATTGCAATAATAAAATGGACATTTTAAAAATTACCGACCCAATTTTAAAAGACGATAGTATTGATGAGTATGAACATCATGAGTATGAGCCGATCACTGGTATGAATCTCAACAACTCAGGAGGAGATATTAGGATTAGCATTGAAACCCAAGATATTTTTACTCATCCAAGTGAGAGTTATTTACTTATAGAAGGACGTTTAACAGAAGCTGATGGTATAACAGCTTACGCAGATAATGCTGTGATTTCTCTAACAAACAATGCTCTCATGTATCTTTTTAAAAATATTAAGTATCAACTTTCAGGTATGGAGATTAAATCCATATTGCATCCTGGTCAGGCTACTACAATGCTTGGACTGTTAAAATATCCAGATGATTTTTCTAAATCACAGGGATTAAACCAATTATGGTATAAGGATACATCAGACAATGCAGAAGCTGGAAACACTGGCTTTGAAGTAAGAAGAAGGTGTATTATTAGGGATGCCGTTCCAATAGGTACCTTTAGCTTCAGAGTTCCATTAAAACATATATTTGGTTTTTGTGATGATTATAGTAAAATATTATATGGAATGAAGCAAACTCTCACCTTGACAAGAAATGATAATAATGATGCAATTTTTAGAGCTCATGGTGTTGGTGCTCCTGCTAATGGTGGAATTAATTTAACTAAAATATCTTGGTTTATGCCGCACGTGCTACCTGCAGATGGGGAGAAGATGGCACTTTATAAAATTATCGAGAAAAAAGAAAAAATACCAGTTGGATATAGACAGAGGCAGTGCGACTCTATCGCAGTTCCTCAGACAACATCATTTACCTGGAGACTTTCTGTTAAATCATCTCCTGAGGTGCCACGTTTTATCATTGTTGGCTTTCAGAGTGGTAAAAGTGGTAATCAAGAGCAAAATCCAGCAATATTTGATCATATAAACCTTAAAAATATATATGTTATGCTAAATTCCACCCGATACCCTGCGGTTGACTACAATATTTCATTCACTGCGCATCAATTTAGTAGAGTGTATGGTGATGCTGCGTTATTTAGATCTAAGTTTTATAACATGGATGAATTGTTGTCGAACCCTAACATTACCCCCTCAGATTATAAAACCCTTTATCCTTTGTTTTTGTTTGACGTTTCCAAGCAAAGTGAGAGATTAAAATACTCAGTCACCGATATCCAAATTAAGGCAAATTTTACTGCAAATGTACCTGCAAACACAGAGGCATATGCTGTTATTATTAGTGATAAGTTAATTAACTTCCAGTCTGATGGATATAAAATGAGTGTAGTGTATTAAGATATTTTTCCTTATATTAAAAAATGATAAAGATTACAGATTTAAAAAAAATTCTTAAAGATAATAATATAGATTTTTTCTCATACTGGGATAAACAGCGGCTACTTGACTTGGTTAAAGAACATAGGTTATTCCCAGAGGAGTCCCCCAAGTTGCCTGGGAAAGAAATAAGCAAGGATCCGAAGTTTGAAAGATTAAAAACTATTAAGCATAATCCTAAGAAAGTCAGTTTAGAAGATGTTGAAACTGGCAAAATAATAATATTCCCATCAATTTACAAGGCGGGTAAATTTATAGATCGCTGTCCTCAAACAGTTGCAAAATGGAACGGAAGAATTTGGAAGAATAAATATAAGATTAACATTCAATAATTTTATTATGACACTCCATAATAAAATCATTATGAATTTAAGTTAAGATTTTTTATTTTTATATATAAAAAATGGAAAACTATAGTACATATACTGTACGAGATTTAAAAAATTTAGCCAAGTCTAAGGGAATCCGAGGTTACTCTGGACTTAAAAAAGCTGAATTAATTACACATCTAAGGAATCCTCCACCTCCTAGTCTTGCCGATCAATTCAGGAGGTTCACAGTAAAAGGCTTAAAACAAGAAGCTAAAAATCGAAGAATTTGAGGATACTCTACACTTAGAAGAGCTCAATTAATCGATCTCTTATTAAATCGGGGAGCGCCAATATTTGATAATGATATTGGTAATTTTGAAGCCCCTGTATTAAAACCAACACCTTACACACCAAAACCAAAACCAACACCTCCCATGGTACCAACTCCACCTACAGCCGCAGCTGAGGAGTTGATGAACTATTTGGATAGTATTAGAAAAATTTCAAAAAAAATATCACCGAGTTTAGAAGCTTTAAAAGAAAAATTAGATGTGTTATATAAGAAACAAGCTAAAATAGATAAGGATAAAGCTGAAATAGAGATTATAGAAGGGCCATCAGCATTTAGAGGATTTACCAAAGAATATTTTATAGAAGGTAAAAAAGATTATAAACCGGCTGATTTCTTTGATTTAGTAAAAGATAAAATAACCAATGTTATGAGAAATAATCGCCGAACAAAAGTTAAACTTATTATGACGTGTATGATGAAACATTCTATTGATCATGATTTAAAAGAGATGTATTTTCGTTCTGGTGGCCCAATTGTTAATTTAGATAATAGTGATGTGGATAAAATATATGCAGAAATGAGGGAAGAGATTTTAATTGATATAGCATTGGAGGAAATGAAAGAAGATTATTATAAAGTTCTTTACATAATCGATTTAAGATTACACACTGTATCATATAACCCAATAAAAGGAAATTCTTGGTTCCCAACTCCCCCTAAGATAGCAAATACAAAAAGTGTTATTAATCAAATAAATAAGAATGATGATATGTGCTTTGCTTATTGTATTCTTATGGCTTTGAACCCAACAATTGTACATCCTGAAAGAGTTGAAAGACTAAGACCATTATTAAACACTATAAATATGGAAGGGATTAATTACCCTGTTTCCCTTCAGGATAGAATTAAATTTGAAACCCAAAATCCATCAATATCAGTATCAATTTTTGGGTATAATGATTCCACTGGTGTTTATCCACTTAGTTTAAGTAAAGAAGTTTATAATAGGGACCATCATATTAATCTTTTACTTCTTGAGAAGGATGGTAAAAAACATTATTGTTTAATTAAAGATATGAGTAGATTGTTATCTAAACAAATATCTAATCATAACGGTAAAATTTATATTTGTGAAAGATGTTTAAATCCTTTCCAACAAGAAGAAACTTTAAATAAACATTTAGAGCATTGTGGTGAAAAAGATGCATGTAGAATAGACTTACCTGAAAAGGGTACCAAGATATCTTTTAACAATTTTTATAAACAACTGAGGCACCCTTTTACAATTTATGCGGATATGGAGTCTACATTAGAAAAGAAAAACGAAAAGAAAGGCAGCGGGACAAAAGTTATTAACGCGCATAACATTTCAGGGTATTGTTTTTATGTTAAATCACATTATGAAGATTTTTACCCTTCAAAGCTTTTCCAATATTCTGGTGAAAATGCATCTAAGAAATTCATAGAGGATTTAGAAAATGTTATAAGAGAAATAGATAGTGTGCCTTCGAGGGAAGCATTTTGTATAGTTGGGGATAACCCGAATTTTAGGGAAGCAGAAAACTGCTGGATATGTGGGGGGTCATTTTCAAAATGTAAAAGAAAGACAAAGGAGGATAAGAAAGACAAAAGGAAATATGTCCAGAATGTAAAGAACCGCTTAAAAAATGTAATGGCATGAAAAAAGTGAGAGACCATTGCCCTTATACTGGCAGGTTTAGAGGAGCCGCACACAGTGCATGTAATTTAATATGCGGAAGACCTACTTTTACACCTGTATTCTTTCATAATTTTAGTAAGTATGATGCTCATTTATTTATAAAAGACTTAATGAGTACACCTGGTGAGACGAGTTGTATACCAACAAACAAGGAAACATATATAAGCGTGTCTTAAAATGTGCCAATAGAATACACTACTAAAGATAAGAAAAAAAAAGAAAAAAAAAAAAGAAAACTAAAATGCATGAGATTAGATTCCTTGATAGTTTAAAATTTATAGGTAAAAGTTTAGATGAATTAGCTAGCACTCTAGCTAGGGAGAACAAGACTAATCTTATGAAATATTTTGAGAGGGAAAAGCTTGAATTGGTCTCTCAAAAAGGTATATTTCCATATGAATGGTTCGATAACCTTAGTAAATTAGAGGAAACAAAGTTACCTAAGCAAAGAGAATTTTACTCAAAGCTTAAATATAGTGGAATTGGGAAGGAGGATTATCAACATGCATTAAATGTATGGAAAACCTTCGAGATGAAAACTTTTAAAGATTATCATGACTTATATAATAAGACTGATGTTTTACTGTTGGCGGATGTCTTTGAAAATTTTAGGAATGTTTGCTTTGATAATTATGGATTAGACCCATCATGGTTTTTTACAGCGCCGGGGTTAGCTTGGGAGGCAATGTTAAAAACTACTGAGGTAGAATTGGAATTATTATCAGACCCTGATATGATTTTATTTATTGAAAACGGAGTAAGAGGAGGCATCTCAACCATTTTTAAACGATATGCAAAAGCAAATAATATATATATGGATGAAAAATATAAACTAAATGAACCATCTAAATTTATTACTTATTTGGATGCGAATAATCTCTATGGATGGGCAATGTGTCAAAAACTTCCCATTGGTAATTTCAAATGGATGGATGAAAATGATTTAGAAAATTGGCAGAGTCATCCTTGTATATTACAGGCTGATTTAGAATATCCTAAAGAATTACATGATTTACATAATGATTTTCCGTTGGCTCCTGAAAGATTAAAGACTGGTAAAGTTGAGAAACTTATACCTAATTTATATGATAAAAATAAATATATATTACATTATGAAAATTTAAAGTTGTATTTAAGTTTAGGGCTAAAGCTTAAAAAGATCCATAGAGGGTTAACTTTTGATGAGAGTGAATGGTTAAAACCTTATATCAATAAAAATACTACACTAAGAGCAAAAGCTAAAACCGCATTTCAAAAGGATTTCTTTAAACTTATGAATAATTCTGTATTTGGTAAGACTATGGAGAATATTAGAAATCGAGTAGATGTAAGATTAGTTAGTACCAGAGTAAAAGCAGAAAAATTAGCCGCTAAGCCGAACTATTACGATATAAAAATCCTTGATGAAAATTTATGAATAATTCAAATGAAAAATCCGCGTTTATATTTTAATAAACCTATTTATGCAGGGATGTGTATTTTAGATTTAAGTAAGACATTGATGTATAACTTTCATTATAATTATATTAAAGATAAATATAGTGGAAAAGTTAAACTTCTTTTCACTGATACAGATAGCTTAATGTATGAAATAGAAACAAAAGATTTCTATAATGATATTAGCGTTGATGTTAAATAATGGTTTGATACAAGTGATTACCCACCTGATCATCCTTCAGGAATTCCCACCGGATTAAATAAGAAAGTTGTAGGTATGTTTAAAGATGAGGCTAGTGGCAAGATTATCGAGGAGTTTGTGGTTCTAAGGTCTAAGCTATACTCTTATAAAATGTGTGATGATGAGGAGGAGGAGAGTAAAAAATGTAAGGGAATTAAAAGGCATGTAGTAAAAGCATTTATTAAACACAATCATTATAAAGAGTGTTTGTTTGAAAATAAGACACACTTAAGGAAAATGGTGGTTATTAGAAGTCATAATCATCAGTTGTATACAGAAGAGGTGAATAAAGTCGCCTTAAGCAGTAACGATGATAAACGCTATATCCTTAGGAACAATATCGACACAGACTATGAATATACTGCAGTGGAAAAGGGGAGTAAAACAAACGAATATTCCTTTACGAATGACTTAAAAAGTTAGCTGCTGCATCATTATCATTTACGTGTAGGCTATTGAAAAATCCCAGATAAATAGCATATTCTGAAATATGCCCTGTGGGAAAAGGTAATACTTAACCCTGTACCACACAGTCCCGAGATTAACGATCCTGTCGTAGAAAGCGTTTGAAAAAAACTTGTAAAAAGTTGTTGCATTTACTCCTTTTCTCGCACTGATTTTGATTCTTTTAGAGACATATTTCATCGTTTGAGTCACCTTTTATTTGTCTTAAGGAAATAATCTAAATTTAGACAAGTCTAAAATTCTGTCGTTTGGTGAAGGGTTAAATAACAAATTTAATCTATATTTGTACAAAATATGACTTCTAACGACCATGCAGTTGATCTCTAACTTTTCCAATCAACTTTTTTTAATCAATCAAACAGTTTCTCCCTTCTTTCAAGTGTTCCCCTTTTAACAACTTTTATACATTAATTGTTCATTGGTACGAATTAGCCTAAACATTGAGGGGCTAATTGTTTATTCTTCCATATTTAAGACGACGCAACGTGCATAAAGCATAACCGCAAGAAGGTTGTACCCATCTTTATGTATCAAAATATAGTTCAATGCATAGACAGACCTAAGGTGTTTCTAAAAAGGAGTATGCAACTTTTAGACTCTCTCAAACTGGAAACATCTTGATAGAACTATTAGTAGTAGTAGACATTGTGAGGAAAGGCGACATCGCTCATTAAGCAAAAGCGTTACCAAATAGAAATCAGCGCCACACAGTCTATGGAGTATTTGGAACAAAACATTTTCTCCTTTTTGTTCTTTCAAAACCAACTTTAAATGGATGCTTTCTAATATGCTGAATCTGTAATTTTTCGTGTGCATAAAACAATGTACATTTACTATATCGATTCTAAGCAGTATTCAAAATTAATATTATATTATATATAAATCAGTTTTATTTCTCCTCCTTCCCCACATTTATATTTCTTCAATCGTAAGAAGTGGAAATTATACAAATCAAAACCATCAAAACATACACGCAAATTATGTTTTTTAAAATCTGACTTAATTACCCCATCAAGATATAACCTTTAGCTACTTACTAAACGACAAAATTCTAAGTTTTTTTTTTTAAGTTGAAGGCATTTGCAGCCCACAAATGTGGCATATAATGAAACTTGCTTTTGAAAGGGTACAAAACATTGTGGGAAAATGAGAACTTGTCGATCACAAAGATTTTCACCTTTCCGTGTGTTTTCAAAAGCCTTCTTTCTCAGGGTCGTAAAAGCATGGAATTATTTGCTAAGTTATGTAACTGCATATAGCACATTTTCCCGTCAAAAGTTAAACTCGTTAACAAATGATGAAATTTTGGACTCAACCAATTAAAAGCATTTGCAGACAAAAAATTAAATGCAACTAAAATGATAATGCCTGTCTTTGAAAAAGTAGAAAACATTGTGGGAAAGTTTACAAGAATTTTCTCCCTTTCCCACAAAGTTTTCAAAAGGCTTTTCTTTCAGGTCCGTTAGACTCGGGAGTGTATGATTACTTTAGTGTTAAACCGGTACTCCCAAAAGCCGAAATTTCTGCTGTATTAAGCAACCTGTTCATATTGCGATATCAAGGATTTTTTTTAATTAAAAAAAAAAAAAATCGACGCATAGAATCGATTAGGACCAAGATCAGACTACTTGTTTTGTGCAGCTTTTTATTATTCTAATTATTCTACACTGTCAGCAAAAGTGCATTTGGACAGATTAGGTTTCAAGATCAGACTACTTTTTTTTTGCAGTTTATTAATTACATGTATTGGCCTACATTGTCAGCAAAAGGTGCACTTAGTCGCAAAAAGCAGTTTAAGGACCGAATAGCAGGGATCAGATAATGTTTCAGAGAATCCAAACTTAACCCTTAAACTGAGGAATGAGTTCATTACAAACCGACAAACAAAGCTCAAATATAACAATTTCAAAGAATTCTCTTTTCATAAGAAAAATCTTGCTGTATCTGATGACCAGTATTCTGAGCAGTCTGATACGGGTGCACATTCTGTGCATTCTGATACTGATCTTCAAGGGCTACACTGTCCTTTAGCACACATAGGGTTTAGGTTGAAATCCGAAAAAAAATGCCAGGGCAGATATACAGTGTAGGCAAGGATTGTTAATTTGAAGCAGGCTACTGTTACGTAAAGTTACGTTTCTCTTACCATTTATAGCTGCGGGATATCGAATATCGATTACTAGCATACACTTTCTAAGTTCGTCAAACTCCGGAAACTCCCGAACCTTTACGTATGATATCGATTATTTTCATCGATTTCTTGGTAAGCAAGACTGCTGATAAGGCATGTCCGTGAAAGTTGGCTATGGTAACTTCACATAAATTTCAATATTTGAATTGATTTCATTGTCCCATATAATGGTAACTTTCTTCAAAGTGAATTTAGATTTGATTGATTAATCATCTATCGTAACAAAAATACAGCTGATATTTTATCAGGAATATGATAAATGAACATGCTTTGTTATAACTCTATTTCAGCTACAAATAAAAGGATAAGATACGATTCAGAATTTCTATTCTACCTTCGTCATTCGCCATTAGCTGACTACATACCACATGACGTAATGAAACATCCAGACATATTCTGTAGGTTACCTCAGCAACAAGTGAAAGGTACAAACTATTCTTTGTTTTGATTATCCTAAAAATATTGTCAACAGTCCCAAATGGAAAATTGAGATTTCAATGATTTATAATCTGATTGAGTTTTAATGACCCTGTGGAAGATGGCTTTTTAAAACATTAGGAAAAGGAAGAAAATGTTAGTTAGCAAAACTTTTGTTATGTGAGTGTTTGACTAGTTAAATAACATATTTCTTGGCAGTTAAATAAAATTTTAAATCAAAAACTATCAAATTACAGATTCTTTTTATTGCATAAATCTACCTCAAGAAATATAGTTCATAATGACTGCAGGAATAACAGTTCATATTGACTTCAAAAACTTTTATTTTAGATCTGGATGTGTTCATGAATTGGAATTCCTGACTACTTTGTGTGTTTACTTGGTATATAAATATCCCGAAAAAAGCTTACATTTTAAATTAGAAAACAAAACATCTTGGCCCTTGTCCTGTCCGGCCATCAAATTTAATTGTAAAATTGGCCAGAAATTTGTGTCTGAATTCTTTTTGAAAATAACAAGTAGGTATACATTGCTTTAAATATTAATGTCACACTGTGATCATATGACATCACAAAATCTTATCTCAAATATTTATGAGACAAGACAATTTGTCATGGCTTTATCACAAGGGAAGTAATGTAATAAAAGAATATTTGTAAGGGTCTCTGTTGCAAAACTGTTTCAAGGGATTGTGAGTTAACTTTGAGGTACCCTTACATAAATTTCCAACCTCTGACTGCTGTATTTTCTCCTTTTCCCACAATGTTTTATACTCTTTCAGGGTTCTTTTTTACTAAGAAAGTGACGCCGATAGTCGGCGTCTTCCCCTCAGCAAATTTTTCCCCAAAGATGTAGTTTTCCCCCGAGCAATCGATTTTCCCCAAAGCAATCTACTTTCCCTGCTGTAATAAAAAAGTACTGTACGAAGATTTAGCTAATAAACCCAATCCTAGACCGAAAGATCGGCTGCAAAGATGACCGATACTTTCGTTGTATAATGAGAAATCTGCCTTTGAGATTCGCGGAAAACCATCACTAATCAGCTGTTTTCATACTTTCTATTCGTTCCATGCACGGAATAATCCGAACACGCTTGCGGTATAATACGAAAAAACATTGGAATCCAGCATTAATTTGTTATTTAACACTTTCTTTCGAGCGTTAACAAAAACGTGGATACCAATAGTCAGTGTTTATTTTGGATAGGGGCGATATGTGCGGTTCATTCTGAAATCGTCTATGTCCCTCAAATATTGCCAGACAAAGAAGGAAAGAAAAGAAGAAAGGAGATGCAAAAATAGATTACATATCGCTATAACCACAGGAATTTGACATTCTATAATGAAAAAAATATGATTAAATAAGAAAAAAATATTCCCCTGTATATATAGAAACACAAGGAATGCAACGCCTCGATTACCGGCGACAACACAAAAATGCCCTACCCACCCAAAAGCACCAACGAAACGAAGAGTGATCACAATTTCCTTCACCCTAGTAACAGATAACACCAAAATGTACCTATGACATCCAGCGATCCTTAAGTAGACACCTTTTCACCGGAGATATCCGTCATTTTTTACTGCTTTTTTGACAATTACAAGCCATCGAGGAAGCCATTCGCTGACGTCAGTACATTATGCCCGCAGTAAATGTTGTGGCTGAGGGGTATGTGTATTCTCCGGCCCCACTCGAAAAATGAGCCAGAATATTCCCGGCCCCTACGGCCCCCGTGATAGAGTAGAAAAGACTTTGAGGAAAAGCATAAAATGCTGGTAACCATCAGTTTTTCTTTTCCCACTATGTTTTCTAAAGGCTTCTTCCTCATGGTCGTGAAAACCATGGATTGTTTGTTAATTTGTTGATATTTTCATTTCCGTGCTTCACGAAAAATGATCAGTCGAATAAGGCTAATGTCAAAAGAGTTACGTCCCCTGATGGGTTTTTCCCTATTCAGACAAGTGAAATATCCTTCTTTAAAAAAAGAATACCGACAAACATTTTTGCTAGTTACCTCAAGAAAAATATGTAGTATCATGCGATGCACATAAATATATTTTAAAACGAAAATAGATATGAAAACGAAAGTAATATTATCTGCGGGCCTTAAAAAATAGTGACGTCAGCGAATGGCTTCCTCGATGGCTTGTAATTGTCAAAAAAGCAGTAAAAAATGACGGATATCTCCGGTGAAAAGGTGTCTACTTAAGGATCGCTGGTTGTCATAGGTACATTTTGGTGTTATCTGTTACTAGGGTAAAGGAAATTGTGATCACTCTTCGTTTCGTTGGTGCTTTTGGGTGGGTAGGGCATTTTTGTGTTGTCGCCGGTAATCGAGGCGTTGCATTCCTTGTGTTTCTTTATATACAGGGGAATATTTTTTTCTTATTTAATCATATTTTTTCATTATAGAATGTCAAATTCCTGTGGTTATTGCGATATGTAATCTATTTTTGCATCTCTTTTCTTCTTTTCTTTCCTTCTTTGTCGGGCAATATTGGAGGGACATAGACGATTTCAGAATGAACCGCACATATCGCCCCTATCCAAAATAAACACTG